>CM035173.1:87554318-87931704 GCA_020205615.1 Panax quinquefolius
ACATCAAAATTTGGTGGTATCCCAAGAAAGCGTCCATGAAACTTAACATCCCATACCCCAAGTGGCATCAATCACCGGGTCTATGTTAGGGTAGAGGGTAGAAATCTTTTGGGCATGCCTTGTTCAGATTCGTGTAGTCGATGCACAACCTCCACTTCCCATTTTGCTTCTGAACCAATACCACATTCGCCAGCCATTCGGAATAGTCAATCTCGAAGATGAACCCCGCCTCCAGTAGTTTAGTGATCTCTTCATCTATGATCTTCTGCCTTTCCGGCGAAGATCCTTCTTTCAGATCACCGGTTTCCTCTTCTGTCCAGATGTAGACTATCTGAAGGCCACCGATTCGCTTATCCCGCATGTTATTAGGTTCCCATGCGAAGATATCGGTGTAAACCCGAGTAAATCCACTAGACCGATTCATAGGGTTCCATTAATCCTACCCCAATTTTGATCAATTTTTCTCGATTCCCGTGTAATAACTCCACGCCTTCTATCTCTTCTCTACTGCTGAATGCCATCGGCTCAAGATCTTTCTTCTTAGTGAATGGCTCTATATCGATGACCATTATCTGTTTCTGTTTGCTGACCCCGACCCCTGAGGAAATCAAAGTATTTCGATAACACCTTCGGGCAATGTCCAAATCACCTTTTACCTCCCGATCCCGCTCGGTGTAGGGAAACTTGATTTTGAAGTGAGGCATAAACGTCAACGCTCAAGAATCTTTTAATGTCGGCCTTCCCAATATGGCGTTGTGAAGTAATCCATCCACTTGTACTACAAAATTTTTTACCATTTTTTCTGCTTCCTGAGGGGCTATGCCGAACCTGACAGGTAGCTCTATCGTACTTGACACATGCACCGGGTCGCCACTGAAACCGTACAACGGACCCTCTCCTCCCAATTCCATTTTCTTTCCTCCCAGATCCATCCTCTGATAGGCATGCGTGTAGAGTATATCGACCGAGGACCCGTTGTCGATCATCATCCTTTTCATATCTACCGCCCGACTTTTGTCATATTATTACCAAAGGCTTCCGTCATGTGGTTCGATGTGGTCGGTAGGAAAGTCTTCATCCGAGAAGGAGATGGATACTCCTGAATTTGCCATATCCTTTCTGGGCGATGAACCAACTACCGCCAACACGACCTCGAGATGCCCACTCCTCTTCCTTCCGGTTACACGCCCTACCGACCCGCCCGAAATCACATCAATAACTCCTCGGGCTGGTGGGTGCGGTTACGGTTGTGTTTCTCGGGTCGGTTCCCTATTCTCTTCCTTGGGGGCTTCTGAGCCTTCTCGGCCAACCACATACTACACCAGCTGCCCATTCTGCACGTTCTTTTCTATCAGATCCTTCAGGTTGTTACAATCCTCCGTCGTATACCCCCGACTCTGATGATATGCACAATACTTGTCCCGACCCCTCTTCCCAAGCTTGGGGATCGTCGGGCATGGCTCGAAGAACGACTTATTCCTTATCTCTTCCAATATCTTCGTCCGATCAATGTTGAGTGCGGTGTAGACTTTGTTGACATTTTTACTCGGGAAGGGTGGTCTTCCACTGCCCGACCCTCCCCCATTGTAGCTTTTCATCAGAATTGTCCCATTCCCCCGATTATCCGACTTCTAATAACTCTGTTTATCTCGATCCCTGGACTTCTCATAAGATTGGGAGTGTGGTTTGAATTCCCCATTGCTTCTTCGATTGCTATGTGACCTTCGGCTCGGTGGAAGGCTTCTGTCAAGTCAGCCGGAGGGTTGATCACCAAATCCTTCATCAACTTCTTCGACTTCCCGATATCCAGACCAGTTGTGAAAAATCTCAGGGCTTGCAGGGAGTTTAACTCCGTTACCGATCCCACAGCCTCTTAGAACCTTTTGATGTACTGGCCCAGGGTTTCGTCCGATTTCTGTCTGACTTGCATGAGTGAAGCTGTGATCTTTTCCCGCCTCTTGTTACTCCCAAACCGAGCATGAAATTTTTCCCGAAGATCACTCCAGGAGCTAATCGATCTTGTCGCCAGGGTTCCCATCCACTCCCGGGCGCTCTTTTTCAAGGTTGTTGCGAACATATGACACTTGGCAGCATCCGAATGCCCGTAGTATGTCATCAGTCTATTATACTCGTCTGAGTGGTCGTACGGATCCCCCAGCCCGTCATAGGTTTCCATCGGGGGCATCTTCTTTTTAGGGTCGGCCGTCTCCTGATTGATCTCCGGCGAGAAAGGTGACCCCAAACAAGCCGAAGGTGTCCCCAACGCATTTTTAGCCAACAACCACTTCTCCAATTCAGCCACCCTCCGAACGAGGGGGTCGGACTCCTCCTTACGAGGGGACGATCGGGGTTTGTCCCTCCCGTATTCAGGGGTCGCGTCCCTCCTCTGATGTCCCGATCTGCCCAGACGGTCCGATCATCGATCTGCTGAATGGCTCCTCATTCTACTTCGGCCTTCTCGCGATCGACTGCGATGCCTGCTCCTTTCATTTCCAGCCTCTTCCCATCGAGGTGACCGGGATCGGCTCCGATGCTTACGTCTATTCGAGGATGCCTCCTGTTCCCCAGCCATATTTGCCATCTGTTGTTCGAGTTCTTCCTGCTGAAGGCGCAGGGACAGCATGACGTCCTTTTTCTGTTGCATCTTTTTCAGCAGAATGAATTCCCTTTGATCTCAGTTGTTCTCCCCTCGGTCCTTCCCGTGGACCTCCAGCGCCCGAGAACGGTTCTCATCCGCACGACTAGCCTGTTTGGGGGTATGATGGTTGTCATGGAAGAGTCTTCTCCGGGGGGAGCCAACCGGTTCCACCTGACCTCCCTGGATTCCGGAACCCAGTCTGTCTTTCACCGACCCCCTCACTTGGGTGGTCTGGCGTGTTTTGGCCTTTTCGTGGTCAGAGACAGCATACTCCACGCTCGCCATAGCCTCTTACCGGAAAAGTCTGTCTGTGATTGTAAGAACACTAAAACCCCTCCTTCTAGCGCCAATATTAACGCCAAGTTTCGCCGGCGCGTCCAATCACTGAATCCACACGCTAGAACCTGCACAATAACAGATCACACAGAAGCTTGACGGCTTGTGCCGCCGGGGGATAGCTCCGGTGTGAGAATAAGTACAGGCCGTTACAAGGTTTAACAATGGAGGCTAAGTGTTTAGTGCTCAAAAGTAGGTATTACCTGTTAATTGTGACCTTGGCCTTGTATTTATAACGCTCACACCACCTTAGAATCCTCCTCCGAGTCGGATTATGACTCCTAAATATGATAAGTTACCAATATTTGGGTCCTACACAATCTCCTTAAAAGGTGCAAGTGGAATTCAATCCAACGACTACCTTTGGAGTTACCTTATTCAATTATGATTAGGATTCTGAACTCTATGCGCAGAAAAGCCCATTGTGCAGGCCCAAACAATCCCACCATTAGGTCTGGGCTTCACCCAAGGACTCAAGGTCTGACCGAACCCCGAACGATTGTGGTTACGCGATCCGCCCAAAAGGACTCGGACGCCGACCCGACCAAGCTCCAACCTCTTTATGGGCTTCAGTCTGGTAGTCTCCCAAAGCCCTTCTAATGTCAGGCCTTCGATCCACATGAAGGTCGATAAAATACTCCCGAACAATAATCATATTAAACACATTGATGTTCATTATCACTGACTTCGAAAAGTAATAGAAAAGGAATTAATAAAAGTAAAGAAAGTTTATATCGATAAAAATTCCTCAGACATTACAAAGCTCGTAACTGGTTATAAGCTTAGAGTTTTGTAAAGAGTTAATCGGAATGAACTCCAGTGGCGTGATCATGGTTAATACGTCTTATCATAGGTTCTGGGGAGAATTGTTGGATTTTTTTTTGTGGGTCCTACACCCATGAGAAAAATATGGTGAGACATAGTTCTTGTTTTATGACAAAGAAAGCATGGTACTTTTGTTTTGGCAAAGAAATCACGGAGAGAGAAGAACTTTGGAAGGCTATATATCATAAGTGATAATTGATTCAAATGGTGAATTGAATTGAGAGAACCATTCCATCCGAGACCGAGAGTAAGAAAAAGAGAGAAGAAAGTTTATGGTAAAGCTTAAAAAATAGAGAGAAAGAAATATAAGTAAATAGGGTTTGTTTGGATTTTTATTAAGATATTTTTATATTTTCACAGTTTATTATAATGAATTTTTTGGAAATTATCCTATGATTTTTACCTTTTAGTTTTAGATGATTTTCCGCGAAAAAATCTTGATATCTTGTGCTTGGCTATTTCTATATTATTATTTCTTACAGTGGTTATTATTTTTATAGAACTGTAAATTTAATTTGTTACTGATATTTTTGTCATTTAATTTATCAAAGATAACAATATTTGAGAGGCGATTTTTCTCAACAATTACAACCGACCATACTGTATGCAGGATAAAGTTTTGTGGTGTGTGCACTCTTGTTTATTTACTTATAAGGTTAATTTCATATTACACTCCGAAATATACACTCTTTTATTATTGGTACCCGGATATTTAAACGTTCTCATCCTGCTACTCCAAGTACCTTTAAGTAAGCATAACTGACCCTTTCGTAATTTTCAGCCATTTAAATTATGATAGGTGGCCATTTTTTGACAAAAAATTGACCAAAAGGGTCAGTTATGCTTACTTAACGGTACTTGAGGTAGCGGGATATGAGCGTTTAAATATCGGAGTACGAATAGTAAAATGGTGTATACTCCGGGATTTAATATGTAATTAACCCTTACTACTTATATTAGGATAAGATTTTAAGGATATCAGAAAAAGGAAATAAAAATCAGAAGAACAAAAAAAGAAATGACTGGGATGAATTATCTGGACTAAAAAAAATCTCGACCTTTTAGGTCAATTTTTTATCAGATGGTATTTGATTTAGTGGTATGACTCGTCTCATGGTTTCTATGAGGTCGAAAGTTTAATTTTTTATGACAGCAAGAAGAGTGTGTGTGTCAATGTAACAAAAAAAAACTTGACCCTTTAGGTCAATTTTTTGTTTTATTAGTTATACTTTAAAAAGTTCAGTTTTAAACTAATAATTATACTTGGTAGGTTTGCTAATTTGGCAAACTCAAGAATAAAAACATCACACAAACACAAATACATGTGACAATTATGCATATTCGATTATCTAATACTCCATCTTTTCCAAGTATAATAGAAATGGTAGATAAAAAATAATCATAAAGTAAAAAAAAATTATCCAATTGGCTAGCCTATATAAGAACACTAAAATATTAAGCCTTCGGTGAAAAATATGTACCTTTGAAAGGAACAATGCCTCTTTTCATGAGTTCAGGGTAGTGAAAATACCCCATGAATCCACAAGCGGAGGCGGTCCAAAACTGAACCTCAGGCACACCAATTTCTTTAGCAGCCTCTATAACGAAGCTCATGATTCCATCAGCTACTATGCACGTGACTGGTGGCACCTCCGGAGAAGAGCTGAGTTTGGCTAAAAGATCTCGAAACGGAGCCAAACAATTCTTTGGAATGGAATCGAATAGGGCCGCAGGATCTTGCGTTGCATCACGATTGGACGGTGGTAAGCCCTCCGGTATGGTCTCGAACTTGAAATTGTCGAACCCGTTCACCCACGCCGATCCTTTTGACCGGAGTAACCGCCGGTGGTTGAACTCGGTGTTGACAAAGGTGATATAAAAGCCTCTTGAGTGGAGAAGCTTGGCTAGTTGCATTCTTCGGGCTTATATGGCCTTGTCTTTGCCGAAATGGAACACAAACCTGCATGGGGCTTTTTAGTTTGGATTGTACCCATAATTGTAAAATAAATAATTTTTCAAGGAGTGGATCCCTTTTGGAATTGCAGCACAATGGTTTTGTACCCTCTTCTTATTTAAATCATTCTTCTATGATTGAACCCGATTAAATAAAATAAAATAAAAATAGAGAAAAGGACGCATGACTTTGGGGATGTGTACTCCCGTGACTTTTTATACTAGCTCCCGGTCTTCTTACGTCTCTACCAAGGTGACATTTTATTTGGCCCTATTATTGTTACCCATCTTAATATATTTTTAAGGGCTTTTGTAATTTTCACAAGTGATTTTTATTTTAAAATTAAATTCGTACATTTATGTCCAACTTACCCCTTACCCCTAGTTTGACATAATACCCGATTATTCTATCTCCTTTTGGGATTCGATTAGTATGAAGTTCATTTTTAAGTAAGTTGATAAATTTACTTAAAAATGAATTTCATGCTAACCACTTCCCTCCCGTTGCCCATCTCAATTTCTCTCTCTACAATGCATCATTTAATCACCATACAAAGCTATCATTGTGATATATACTTTCTAAATTATTTTATGACTTTCATTATGCATGTCTACGCAATCACTAGCATAACATCAAAACAGAAAAACACCATAATCATCATTTAATCCAACTCAATCTTTTGTCTTGCCTGAGATAGAAACCAAATCAGTATCATTGCATCACCTATGATGAAACCAATATCATTGCATCACCGAAGATGAAACTGATCTGTATATGTGGATATTGGACCCAACCACTCATGCCACGTACAGGTGTTAATGCTAAAATCGGATCTCTCATCAAATTATTGTAGACACTCGAAATTTTCTGCACATCTGTTACTAACATTGTAGGAGGGCAGATTTGTCTTTCGAAGATAACCCTGAGAGACAGTTCACATCCATTCCGGATACTACCGGAAGTTCAGTCTCAACCCCGGAACACACACCGGGAATATCAGTTCCAACCTTGGAGATAACCCCGAGTTTCATCCCTGGAGATAACCCCAGGGAATGCCATTGCAGTTCCAGCGATAACTCCGGAAATGGTTGTTTCAAATGCATACAATCAGTTTCAATCTCAGATTTCCTACCGAGACACTCATTCTAAAGACCCGGAGCTAATACCGGGAAGGTAGGCACATTTACAGATGACCTTGCGGAATTCAAACACTTGCAGCAGTCCAATCTCAGATGTAACCCTGAGCAACGTCTGCTATCAGCCCAAACTGGAGATAACCCCGGTGAGGGGTCAAATTGTCATCTTGCCACCTCAACCCCTCCGCGTCGTCTCAACATTTCATACATACATTTCTACACAACAAATGTCCCACAAGAGCCAAGGAGTTCCAATCCCGAGTGACTATTACGCGTGACAGCACACCGGATAGAATTTGAAGCTTGAAGACCATGGGCATGGTCCCCTCTTCCTGACTTCGTACAACCTCTAATCCCATGTCATTGTGTAACTCTCGACAAAAGCAGTCCGAAGAAGTTCTTGTATACCTCGTTTGGATGCTCGGATTGAAGTTACTCGCAAGTTCGAAGGACATCACAATTACACGAGTGCACGAACTTTGAGACAGACGGGACCATGGAGCCGGGGCACCGAGGCACCCAGCAGTGCATCTGCATGGCTTGTGACGCAGTACATCTGCGGCTCCCATCTTTATAAATATAGAGCTTGGGGTGGCCATTTATAAGAAAAAAGAGGTGAGGAAGCCCTATCCAATTTGCTCTGTACACACCCCATATTGAATAATTTTTCATTCTAAACACCTGTTAGCTCACATATAGCTATATTTTACCGGCGGGAGCTGAGTGTTTATCCATCTAGAGTCATAGAAGCCTGCATTAGCAGCCCACTATAAGCCTTCTCACACTCTATAAAGCCTTTCTCTTCATTTGTGCACACACTATTCTTCACATTGAGAGTCGTGTTGTGTGTGTATGCCCGGACTTCGGTCCGTGGTTTTCATTTCTATCTGTATATATATACTTATATATGTATATATGTATATATGGACTAACATTATCGAGTTATGCCTCGATTGTGCTGAACTTATGTCTTGAATGTATTATATATATATATATATATATATATATATATATATATATGTTGTCGATTCTCATCTCGATGAGCACATATTTTATATATAAAGTGCGTTCTTTGCTTTTATATATATATATATATAGCGACAAATCATTTGAAATGATAAACCGAGCAGGATTGAGAAACATCACTGTGCATTTACCGCTTATATATATATATTTATATTTCATCAGGGCTTGGAGTTTAGTTTGAGGCCTTTAAGCGCTTTATTTACATTTAGTCTCGCTTTGGAGATTACTTAAGTGGCGGTTGATCGCCTTCTACCGCTTTATTTACATTTAGTTCCGGCCTGAGTTTATTTAAATGGCGGTTGATCGTCTTTTACAACTTTATTTACTTTTCTCGATCCCCCATGGAGGTGCTTCGTGGTGGTTGATCATGTTCACACACACACACACACACACACACACATATATATATATATATATATATATATATCTATCGCTTTTATATATTTATATTTTCGATCCCCATGGAGGTGCTTCGTGGTGGTTTATCATATCTGTATATATATATTTACTGACTTATATATATATATATATATATATATATATATATATATATATATATATTCTTCTTTTTCATGTAAATCATGGGATCATGTGAGCCTAGGAATCATGTGATCACATATTCAGTCTATTGAATCTAGATTCGGTTCCCGTGATGGACATTTTCAGCTGTAAGCAGCTTGTACATTATTTACAATGTTTGAATTTCCTTAGATGGTTGTCATGCCCATGAGAAGTTCGGCACTGCTGTATATTATTTTCTCGAAGATGCTTCGCATCTTGAAAATAAAAGCAAACCAGCCAAACATTTAATAATAAAATGGAGGTATGAAAAGGTCTCAATTACTATTGAGCACAGGGTTTGAAAAACCTCTTTTACAAAACTTCACTGCTATATATCATGTTTAAAACTGATTTTTTCTACAAAATTCAAACCCTTTGTATATAGGTACGAACGAGGCCTTGCAGACTACTTCCAAATAAATTGCACATTGATCCACACACACACACACACACACACATATTCATATAACAGCTTTCTTGAAAAGTGGCGGTCCATCAGTGGCAACACGGATGTCGGGGTGCCTAACACCTTCCCTCCGCATAATCAAACCCCGAACTCAAATGAATCTCGAGTTTCACAAACCCGCTTAGCGATTGTCACATCACTGGGTCAATGTGCAAACCTTTTCTCGATTGCGTTGGTGCAACCAGTTAAAAACACCAACTGGCGACTCTTACAGTCAAATCGTCGACATTATACATGTCAGACCTTTTTCACTTGTTTTTTCTAACAAATCTCACATAACATGAGAACACCAAAGAACAAGAAATGAAAAGGGACAAATAAAAATCCCGACGTCGACAGGTGGCGACTCTGCTGAGGACTCCAGTAAGTGGGTTTAAGCCGCTACTATAAGCTTTTTAAAACTATTATATGCTTGTGTGTGAATGTTGAATTTACATTTATGATGAATGTGTACGAATGCATTTTACTTACTGCACTGTAATATATCCATATGTGATATTAGTGCTTCGCACATGTCATCATTTTCATAAATGGTGAGACATGTTATATGTGAATATATGTTGTGTGGTTCCTCCACCAGGTGACTATCCTGTTAGTGTTTGATTACTGGACTCGTAGGGAGACTAATTCCAACGAGGCTCGGAAAACACCACCAGATTAAGCTCCAATTGAAAGACCGGATTAACTTCCCGTCAAGTAGATTGCGATGATCTGGGGACCTTCACGCCAAAAAGCCTCGAGAGTAACCCTAAGATAGGTCAGCCTCTAATAAACCAAACGCGGAGGAAAGTCTCTTCATGCTTTCCATTTTTAATTACTTGTAAAAGCATTTACTTGTAATTTCATTCCATATTCATGTAATGGAAAATATGAAGAATATGTGCACATGCATATTTAAAATTAGCATGTTATCCTCAGACAAAAAATACCGACATCCATTTTGTAGGATAATATTCCTAACATGGATACATCACATAATGTAAGACCCCAACTTTTATAAATAAAGATTAATTTGTCTCAAAATATATTTATATGAATATTATGGTGTGGATATAATATAATGTTATAGTTGTGGGTAATATTTACAAATTTTAAAAAGTAAGCAAGTGGTTATATAATATTCATTGGTGAGGAATATTTGTTTTAACGAGGGAATATTCGCATGCGATGGCACAATCATTGGTGGATCCCATAACTGAAGTATTGTCGTAGTTAGAAAAGCGACATAATAATCTTTTATAAAAATAACGGTAGGAAGTTTTACCGTTAAAACCGTTAAACTACCCTAGTAAAAGTATAGTAATACACATGGTTGCATAGTAGCTCACGGTATTGATTATTGATACTTATGTGAGAAGTAAATCAGTTATACTCAATTATTGCTACGATAATTCTTTGCATCATATCTCTCATATTTTTGATTCGATTATTGTCAAGATCATCTCGCATAATATGTTATATTATTAAATTAATAATTGAGATGACAAAGTTATTTATATTATTAAATTGCAATATTTATAATGTCTAGAAGTTACATCAAGGAGAGGTTTGGTCATCTAATTGCGGCATGATAAAGAGAAACCCTTATCGGAAGCCCCTCTTTCACGGGAGCGACACAGTTGTTAAATAGTGTGAGTTATAATATTAATGATGAATAAGCTCGTGTTGATTAAAGATGAATTTGATAGTTCCATTGTGTTGAGATTATTAGTGTTAGTGGAAATCGACATCTATTCCGATGATAATTGATGTCTGGGGGTTATATTGATAAATCGGGCAATTAATCGGATAAATGAGCAATTAATTGCTACTAATTCACATGCTTATATAACTATTTGTTCACATGTGTGTACTATTGAATCACATTCATGTACTATTAGGGGAGTTGGTGCAAGATTGATAATACTTGCATGACTAAGTTAAAAATGGAGGTATAGATGGAGGTACTATACTGTAATTCGTATTTTCACATGACTATAACTATTGATTCACATGATTGAACTATTGATTCACATTATTTACTATTAGGGGAGGTGGTGCAAGTTTGATAATACTTGCAGGACTAAATTAAAATTGAAAAAAAAGTTGAAGGTATTGTACTGTAATATTTCGAGCCCCAAAACGTGCAATTACCAAAACTATATTTTCCTATAAATAGAAGCTCATTCTTCTTTCATTTCTCACCAATTCACTAAAACTTTAGAGCAATTATTATAGAGAGAAATTATAGAGAGAAAGAAGAAGAGAAGTCAGCTACCTCACTATTCCAATATCCAGCTCTTCTAAGGTAAGGGTATTATTTATTTATTATTCAAGAGAGAGCTATTGTTATTCCATTCTTTATTATTCTCATTGAAATAACTTTTATACATGCGATTATCGCATGCATGGTGAATTCTTCTCATTATTCCATTTTTATTATTCATTGGAATATCTTGTGCATGCGGATTACGCATGACTGGTTTCATTCTTTATTATTACTGTTAGAATAACTTTTACTATGTGGATTATCACATGCATGGTGAATGATCCTTCGTATTCATTCCTTATTAAATTATGGAAATGATCTCATACACGTGGATTACCACATGGCGGGTGAAAATCCATTTGCGCTTTATATATTCTATGATACTCATTTGGTTAAAGCTTTGGCTTCTATACTCCATGAAATTAGTAGAATATTACGGATATTTTCTCTTCATCCCAGATCTTTTCATGGAAATATTCTTCCGAGCATTCTTGAATTTTACTCCACAAAAGCAAAGATTATGTTGATATAATTTGGGCGTAATTGATTTTAAGATAAATTAACTTATAAATCTTTAAAATTTATTCTTGAACTTGTTTTATTGAATTATTATGTCATTGTCATCATCCTCATGCTTATATTATGATAAAAGTCATCTTTGGCTTACGTGCGTAGATGGACTTGGTATGATTATGACCAGGGATTATTTGGTATAATCATGACCTGTAATGTTATAAATGATGTGGTAAAAGTCCTCAGTAGCCTGTAGTGCATTGATGGATAGTTTTTGGTATGATTATGACCAGGGATTATTCGGTATAGTCATGACCATTGATGATTTAATGAATATCCTTGACCAGTAGTGCAGGGAAGACTCGATGATGTGATTTATTTATTAATCTGAGTCTCAGCGATAAAAATTGATGAAAACATTTTAAATCATAGAAGATAGTAGATATCATGCTCTACTTAACTCTTCTAATGGAGTGCTTATTCCATTGTAGTTAAACTTGATGCCTATTGTATTTTATCAGTTTAACATTATTGAAGACTAATGATAATTTATTCTGCATTATCTTAGTCATAATATTTCTTACTGGGCTAGTTGAGCTCACCCTTTCTTTCGATGTTCTCTTCAGGAAATGATAACGTAGCCGGGACTAGTCAGGAAATGGAGTGACAGTCCAGATGATAGCATTAGTAGTACTCACTATTCTGTTAAATAATGTGACAATAAAAGTAATGCGGACTCCATTAAGTGTGGATATTGTCTAGGTGACAATATTCTTATTAAAACTCTTAGATTATGTTTTGTCGTATTTTACACGACTGTTGTATAATTAAGTTGTATTTTAATTTTGTACCATGTATTTGGCGACTCAAGATGGGTGATGTTTACCTATTTTGGGGGCGTCACAGTTGGTATCAAAGCTTAGGGATATGATACCTGGCTGAGATGTGAGACAAGAACTAGGAGGGGAGAGACGGGGAATTCCTTCGCTAGTATGACCTACCTAAGTTTATTTGGTATTTAATTGGTCGGTCAGAGTATAGGGATAATATGTGATATATTAATTAACCCTTGTTTTGTGGCAGTATTTGAAAATGGCATCCAAAAATGTTGAGATAAACAATGAAGCACATGAGACCGTTGAGTCACCACAGATTAATGCCCAGGATAATGTGCAACAGGAAGACAATAATTCTCATATAAACAATAACACCGATGAAATGGTGAACGATGGGATGTTCAGAGGTTTTATGCAATTCATGCAACATCAGGCAAAAGAGGATCCTGTCCAAAATGCAGGTGAAAACACTGACAACTCTCGGACGGTCACCGCTAAGCAATTCAAGGAGACCACCGGAGTTTTTTGGAGAGCCAAAACCACTTAAGGCGGAGACGTGGATAAAGTAGATCAACAAGATATTTGATGTCTTAGGATGCTCTGAGGAGCAATAGGTTCCCTTTGCCACCTTCATGTTATTGAAAGCAGAGGATTATTACTAGTGGGAATCAGAAAGCGTACTCAACTCCGCCAGATCGAAGATGTCTTGGGAGAAGTTCCAAGAACTGTTCAACGACAAGTACTTTCCTGAAAGTATTCGTCACATGAATGAGGTAGAGTTCATCAAGCTTGAGCAAAACAATATGACCGTGGCGCAGTACGAAGCTAAGTTTGTCGAGTTGTCCCGGTTTGCGTCCCACTTGGTTGATAATGAGGAGAGAATGACGCAGATGTTTCTAAGAGGCTTGAAACCCGAGATACGTCAATACCTTATCTCTCATAAACTGTGTTTGTATTCAGATGTTGTGAATAGGGCTCAATTATTGGAGCGCAATAATGAGTCAACCCTACCAAGAGAGAGCAGCCGACAAGTCGATAATACTAGTGGTAGAAGTCATCGAAGCGGTGACAACAAACGTGGAGGGAATCAACATGCAAAATGCCGCTTTGGTGGTAATAACAATAAGAGTGGACATTTCAAGAAGAGGAGATTCAACAAGGATGGAAAGACGTCAAGACCAAAGACCTGTTGTTAAGGAAGGAGAACGACCACGGTCGTATGTTACAAATGTGGAGGGAGGGACACACATAAGTCCAAACCGCATCATACCCCAAAGCGTGTTATAATTGTGAAAAGAGAGGTCACCTAGCCCAATTTTGTCGTGCACCAAAGTCAAGTTCAAATTGGGATGGAGGCATCAAAGGGTATCCTAGACAAGACGAAACCGGTAGTTCAAGGGAGAGCGTTTGTCATAACCTCCCAAAAAGTGAGGAATCCGAACGAGGTGATCACATGTAAGCTAATCATAAACTCTAGCGAAGTTTATACTTTATTTGATACCGGTTCTACGCATTCCTTTATTTCTCCTACTTGTGCTCAACGTTTAAATTTGACTCCGGAGAAATTAGACTTTGACTTATCTATTGAAACTCCGTTGGGAGAAACCTTCATTACATCCACGGTTTATAAGTCTTGTTTGATTCAAATCGGTAACTGCACGTTACCTGTCGATCTTATTTCTTTGAAAATACTTGCATTTGATGTGATTTTAGGGGTTGATTGGTTAACTACTCATCATGCTAAAATCGATTGTTTTCGTAAGGTTGTTAGCTTTCATATTCCTAACCAACCTATTATGCGAATTCAAGCAACCAAACCACTAAAATCAATCACTGTCATATCAAGTCATAAAGCTATTCGTTTATTGAAAAATGAATGTTAAGCTTTCTTGGCCCATTTCACGGATTTAAATAAAGATACGTCAGATTTGAATGATATTTCTATTGTTAATAAATTTCCTGACGTATTCCCTGAATAACTTCCTGGCCTACCCCTAGAGCGTGAAATTGAATTTTTTATCGACCTTGAATCCGGTACAAAACCCATTTCCAAAGCCCCATATCGAATGGCTCTATCCCAAAATAGGTATACATTACCCATTCGAAATCGCCAAATACATGGTACGTAAAAACAACTACAACTTTATTAATACAATTGTCATGCAAAATACAATTGCACAACACATACATATCGTGAGTTTAAATACAATATTGTCTTCTAGATAATATCCACACCCAAATAAAGTCCTCATTACAATTATTGATGCACTATTTTACAAAATAGTGAGGACTACTAAAATAAAATATCTTGAATCATCACTCCATACCCCGCTTAGTCCCCTCGCTAAACTCTCACCTCCCGAGAAGAAAAATGGAACAAAAAGGAAAAGGGTGAGCTCAACTAGCCCAAAGAAAGAACATTATGACTAAGATAATATACAACAAATTATCCTTAGTCTTCAACAGGAAAAATCGATAAAATATAATAGACAACAAGTTTTAGATCAACAATCTGCAATGAAACAACAATTCATTAGAAGAGTTAAGTAGAGAATGAAATCTACTATCATCTATGAATTTAAAAGTCCATCATCAATATTTTATCCTCAGAACATCAATCAATATACATCTTTCATCTTGCACTACGGCCAAAGATATTCATTTGTATCACCAAATGGTCATGTTCATCTCAACACTGCTCATCTTCGCACTACTAGCCAAAGATATATTCATCAGTAATCATTCATCTTTGCACTACAAAAAAGATATTCATCAAGTATCACCATTAAGGACTGAGGATGATGAAAAACATTTTAGAGAATGAATCTAGTGAGACAGAAGGACAAATATTAGGGATTCGTATTTCGGTTTATCCAAATTCAATAATACTCCATAATAACCAAGTGTGAAGTAGAATTCAAAAATAAAGATCAAAACATGGATACAATCAAAGATAGTAACCATAAAAGACATCTGGAAGAAAAAGAGAAAATTTTATTTTTCGATGAATAGTGTCGTATTTGTGAATAGTGTCGTATACGTGAATAGTGCCGTATACGTGAATAGTAACCCCGACACAAAAAGTTCCAAATTTGATTAAAAGTTCAGATCAATACTTCGGCATAATGATATTGAAAGAAATAATATCATATATGAAGAAAATAACATCCCTTACCTCAAAATAACCGTATTTCCGAATCGAAATATCTGATATATAGTCTCAAGGAACTTGCACCAGATATAGCAACACTCAAGTATCAAAATACTCACAAGAATACGCTTAATATAATATAGAGAGAAGAGAGAAAAACTTTGTTTCGTGTGTGATTTTCAATTCTAACTTAGCCCTCTATTTATAGGAAAATGTTAACACGCCAAAGCAGACTTGACCTGCTACCTGATGGCTTTACCTGCTACTATTGCCACCCACCACATTTGAAATTCAATTGAGCACATTTCTCACCAACCAATTCTAGAATTTTCCAAAATGTTTTATCATTTAAACAATAATCAGAAACTTTAACAATTCATAGAAAATAGCCCGCTTATCGTAAAAATACTGAATTTTATGTCCATTTCACACGAAATCAAATTCTCTACAACTTTGCAGAAGAAAGTTTTTCCAAATTCCAAACAGAAAATATCCAAAATCCACAAACGGATGATTTTTAATACCTCCAATCGACAAAATACTGATAAAACATCTCAAAGATTTAATTTCTTTTATTAATAACCATATAAAATAAATAAATCCATCATTTATATCCACATCAAATAAATATTTCCTTATCATATAAATCAATAATTAATTATTCCCAAATAATATTACGTAATCACAATTATGACAACCAGTGTCGCTCCTCAGAAAGAGGGGGCTTTCCGATAAGGATTTCTCCTTATCGCGCCAAATTAGACCAAACCTCTCCTCGATGTAACTTTCTAGACATTGCCAATAATGCTATCTAATAATATTATTCAAATAATATGAATTATTGATTTGATAATGGGAAATACTATCGCGCAAAGGACAATTATTAAAACAACAATAATATAAACTATCAACGCAAAGAATTATTGAATCAATAAAATAAAATATTGAATAAGAATTACTATAACAATTATTGAGTAGTGCTTCTTACGTAAGAATCAATAATTCAACTATATCGTGCATAATACCGCAATGCTACTTGTCGTAACCACGCCAGACATCGTATTTTAACCACCGTGTATTCCAACAAAGGTGTTAATTCAGTAATAACCATTACGCCGTTAATTATAAAAAACTCATACTTTGTCATTTTCTTCATCCGACAATTATCCTCATGGGGCCCACAAATGATCAAGCGCCATCAGCATTTGATATTCCCCGACAAAAAAAGAATATTCCACGACCAAACGAATATTCCCCGACAAAAGGAATATTTTATAACCACTTGCTTATTTTGTAAAATTTGCACATTTCACCCATAACCAAAGCATTATATCAAATTAACTCCTTACTATTTCAAGATAATAAATAGAGAAAATTTAATTTTATTTATAATAAGTTGGGGTCTTACAACCTCCCCTCCTTATGAAATTTCGTCCTCGAAATTGACGTACGTACTTGGTGTTTCGAACAGATGAGGGTACCTCGCTTTCATTTCCGATTCCAACTCCCAGGTCATTTCTTCAATAGCATGGTTTCTCCACAAAACCTTAACTTGTGGTATAACCTTGGTGCGTAGGACATGCTCTTTTCTATCCAAGATCTTAACAGGTACCTCCTCGTATGTCAAATCTTCGGCTATCTCGTCTGGTTCTAACTCAATAATGTGGTTCGGGTCTTTCACATATTTACGAAGCATAGATATATGGAAAACATTATGAACACGAGACATGCTTGGAGGTAACGCGAGTCTATAGGCCACATTTCCTATTCGGTCAAGAATCTCAAATGGACCAACAAATCTTGGATTGAGCTTTCCTCTCTTTCCAAATCTTGTAACTCCCTTCCATGGAGCAACACGTAACAATACATGATCCCCAATATTAAATTCCACGTCCTTTCGATGAAGATCAGCATAACTCTTTTGTCGATCTTGTGAGGTTTGAATACGTTGTCGAATCATTTGGATCTTTTCTGTAGTCATGCATACTAATTCTGGTCCCAACAACGTTGCTTCTCCCACCTCGTCCCAGCATACTGGAGAACGACACTTTCGTCCATACAACGCCTCAAATGGAGCCATGCCTATACTTGCTTGATAACTGTTGTTGTAGAGAATTTCCACCAATGGCAAATACTTATCCCAACTTCCTTTGAAATCTAGAACACAGAGTCTTAATAGATCTTCAAGGGTTTGAATAGTCCTCTCTCGATTGTCCGTCCGCTTTGAGGATGGTATGTCCGAATCAATCAGAATCCGCGCTCATAGCTTTCTCGCAAGCTAACCCAAAATCTTGAAGTGAATCTTGGGTCACGATCCAAACTATGGATACTTGGCATGCCATGCAATCTCACAATCTCATTCACGCATATACATAGCAAAGACGCTCAAGGAATAAGTTTCACGATAGGTAAGAAATGAGTAGACTTGGTTAATCTATCAACAATAACCCAAATCGCATCTATGCCTTGAGAAACTTTGGGAAGACCTATAACGAAATCCATGGTAATGTGTTCCCACTTCCATTCCGAAATCTCAAGTGGTTGCAATGGACCTTTTGGCACTTGATGCTCCGCCTTTACACGTTGACAAGTTAAACACCTCGAGATAAACTCCGCGATCTCTCTCTTCATATTGTTCCACCAAAATGTATGTCGAAGATCATGATACATTTTGGTACTCCCAGGATGGATTGCAAATGGTGTGTTATGTGCCTCCATCATGATTCTATGCTTCAAGTCGAATCGTTAGAACGCAAAGTCCGAGTCGACTCAAGTATTCCTTCTTCATCGATTCCTGCTTCCGAATAGCACCTTCTTGCACTTTCTTCTTCATACGATCACCCCTGTGTCCGTAGCTTTGAGCAAATTTTTAACTTTATCGATTAAAGTCGGTTCTACTCAGATGTTTGATATCATCACGTGGGTACTTGGAGCCTTTAACTCTATCTCCATCCTTTGTAAGTCGTTAAAATGGGCCTTTGTGTTAACAACATCGCACTCGCACTCGCATATATGATCTTCTACTCAATGCGCCACCACAACGCTTTGCTTTTCCAGATGATATCAATGCTATGGTCGTAATCCTTCAACAACTCGAGCCAACGTCGCTGTTGCATGCATGTCGAGTTCCTTTTGGGTGAAGAAATATTTGAGGCTTTTATGATCCGTATAAATCTCCACTTTCTCCCCATACGTAGTGTCTCCCGATTTTCAACGCAAAAATGATCGCGCCTAACTCCGCATCACGAGTAGGATAATTCCTCTCATATTCTTTGAGTTATCGCGAGGCATAGGCTATGACTTTCCCATGTTGCATGAGAACACATCCTAACCCTTTTCCGTAAGCATCATCAGAGATAACAAATCCATCCGAACCAGATGGTATTGTTAGAATAGTGCCAAAATGAGTCTCCTCTCGAGTTCTTGGAAACTCTTCTCGCATTCCTCGCTCCATACGAATTTTGTATCTTTCCGAGTCACCGAAGTTAATCTGAGTAGCGATTCGAGAAAATCCTTCCACGAATCTCCGATAATAACCAAAAGCCCCAAAAAGCTACGCACTTCTGGCCACCGACTTTGCTGCTCCCAACTTTGATTGCTTCAATCTTCACCGGTCAACAGATACTCCATGTTTTGACACCACGCGCCCAAGGAATGCTACTTCCTTAAGCCGTAACTCGCATTTCTTCACTTTTTGGCATATAGCTTGTTGTCACGAAGTCTTTGAAGTACCAAATTTCAAATGGTGCTCATGATCTTCACGACTTTTGAATAGATGAGGATGTCATCAATAAAGACAACAACGAACTCGATCCAAATATTCCTTGAATACACGGCTCATCATATCCATGAAAGCAAAGAGGAGCATTAGTCAATCCAAAAGACATGACTAAGAATTCATAATGCCCGCATCGAGTTCAAGGCGCCTTTGAATATCCTCGCTTTTAATCTTCAAATTGATGATATCCGTAATCGAAGATCGATCTTTGAAAAGAATTGTGCTCCTTGCAATCGGTCAAACAGTCATCAATACGAGGTAGGGGATACCTATTCTTGATGGTGACATGGTTTAATTCTCAGTAGTCAATACAAAGTCGCATACTCCCGCTTTTCTTCTTTACAAATAAAATAGAGCACCCCAAGGAGATGTACTAGGACGAATGAAACCGATGTCTAACAATTCCTCAGTAGTTGGACTTTTAACTCCTCAAGTTCAATAGAGCCATTCGATATGGGGTTTTGGAAATGGGCTTTGTACCTTGCTCAAGATCAATAAAGAATTCAACTTCACGCTCCGGGGTAGACCAGAAGTTCTTCAGAAATACGTCGAAATTCACTAACAACAGAATATTATTCAAATCGACGTGTTTTTGTTCAAGTCCATAATATGGGCTAAGAAAGCTTGACATCCATTTTTCAATAAACGAATAGCTTTATGGCTGGCTTGATATGACAAATGACTCGATTTTAGTGGTTTAGTTGTTTGAATTCAGTATAACAAAGTTGGTTAGAATATGAAAACTAACAACCTTACGAAAATAATCAATTTTGGCATGATGAGTGGTTAACCAATCAATCCCTAAAATCACATCAAATACAAGTAACTTTAAAGAGATAAGATCAATAGGTAATGTGATTGTGCCAACTTGGATCAAGCAAGATTTATAAACTGTAGATGTAACAAAGGTTTCACCCAACGGAGTTTCAACAGATAAGTTAAAGTCCAATTTCTCCTGAGTCAAGTTTAAACGCTGAGCACAAGCAGAGAGATAAAAGAATGGGTAGAACCGATTCTAGTAAGGTATAAACTTCGCAAGAGTTCAAGATTAGCTTACCCGTGATCACCTCGCTCGGTTTCTCGCGTTTTGCCAACCACGACAAACGCCTTCCTTGAACCACCGACTTTTTTTTTGTCCGTAGTCGCTTTTGGTGCCGCCGTCCCAGCTTGGACTTGACTTTCGCTTATCGACAAAATCGGGCTATGTGACCGTTTTTTCACAATTGAAACACACCTTGAAGGTCATGAAATGCTTTGACTTATGTGTCCCTCCTCTCCGCATCTCAGAATCTAACCGGGTGGTCGCTTCTCCTCCCCTAGAATTTGTTGTTGTGTGCAAAAGTCACGCCGGCGATGTCTTCCCGCCATTGTTGAATCTCCTCTTTTTTGAATTTCCACTGACTCACCTCTCCTATTATCATGGCCACGATTTCCACCCGAGTGGTTACCGCTTTTGTCCGTATTCTTCCCTCCTCACTGGTTATCATCGCTCCGATGACTGCTGTCACCGGTATTACCCTGGTTGTGGTCCCTCGGTTGAACATACTCATTATCACGCTCTAATAATTGAGCCCTGTTTACAACATCTAAATATAAAGAAAATTTATGAGAGATAAGATATTGTCGAATCTCTAGTTTTAGACCTCTCGTAAACATCCGCGTCATACATGCCTCATTTTCTACCAAATGAGGTGCAAACCTCGATAACTCCGCGAACTTCGCTTCGTCTCGGGACACCGCCATGTTGTTCTTCGCTCCAATCTAATAAACTCTACCTCCTTCATATGACGAATACTTTCGTGAAAGTACTTGTCATTGAATAGCTTTCAAAATTTTTCCAAGAGACATGTTGAGTGCGGTCGGTCAGGTACGCTTCACGATTCCCACCAAGAATCCGCCTCACCACGGAACATAAAGGTGGCGAATGGAACCTTCGTTTCTCCGCAATCCCAAGACATCGAATATCTTGGTCATTTGCTTAACCCACGCTTTCCGCTTTAATCGGATCGCTTTCCCCAAAAATCTGTGGTCCCAACTCCTTGAATCGCTTTCATTGTGATGATCACATACGCTGCTATCATTTCCACCCATATTTTGTACACGAGTCTCCCTCGCTCCGATTTTTTATGAACTGCAGAAGCTTCTAAACATCGCATCATTCATCGCTTGCTTTCTTATAGTGTTGTTTACAGGAGGAATATTGCCTTCCTGCTGCATCGCTCTCTGGTTGGTAATCAAAGGTTGTTCCACAGTCTCATAGACTCCATTGTTAACGCTTCTCACCGCCATTCTTAAAAACGCCATAAAAAACAAGGGTTAATTAAACAAATTAACATATCACATAATATCCCTATATTATGACCGACCAACAAATAAGCTTAGGTAGGACACACTAGCGAAGGATTTACTCATCTCTCCCCTCCTAGTTCTATTCCCCGATCTCCGCCAGAGACCATATCCCTAAGCTCTGATACCAACTGTGACGCCCCCAAAATAGGTATACATCACCCATTCTGAGTCGCCAAATACATGGTACAAAAACAACTACAACTTTATTAATACAATTGTCGTGCAAAATACGACAACACATATACGTGAGTTTAAATACAATATTGTCTTCTAGACAATATCCACACCCAAATAAAGTCCTCATTATAATTATTGATGCACTATTTTACAAAAATAGTGAGGACTACTAAAACAACTATCTTGAATCATCACTCCATACCCCATTAGTCCCTCGCTAAACTCTCACCTCCCGAGAAGAAAAAAATGGAACAAAAGGAAAAGGGTGAGCTCAACTAGCCCAAGAAAGAACATTATGACTAAGATAATATACAACAAATTATCCTTAGTCTTCAACAGGAAAAAATCGATAAAATACAATAGACAACAAGTTTTAGATCAACAACCGCAATGAAAAACAACAATTCATTAGAAGAGTTAAGTAGAGAATGAAATCTACTATCATCTATGAATTTAAAAGTCCATCATCAATATTTTATCCCTCAGAATATCAATCAATATACATCTTTTCACTACGCCCAAAGATATTCATTTTAGATCACCAAATGGTCATGTTCATCTCAACACTGCTCATCTTTTGCACTACGGGCCAAAGATATTCATCGTAATCATTCATCTTTGCACTACTACAGCCAAAGATATTCATCAAGTATCACCATTAAGGACCGAGGATGATGAAAAACATTTTAGAGAACGAATCCAAAGGAGATGTAAGGACAAATATTAGGGATTCAGTATTTCTTTATCCAAATTCAATAATACTCCATAATAACCAAGTGTGAAGTAGAATTCAAAAATAAAGATCAAAACATGGATACAATCAAAGATAGTAACCATAAAAGACATCTGGAAGAAAAAGAAAAAAATTTTTTTTTTAAAGGCCAATAGTGTCATATACGAATAATGTACGTGAATAGTGTCAGATATACGTGAATAGTAACCCCACACAAAAAGTTCCAAATTTGATTAAAAGTTCAGATCAATACTTCAAAGATAATGATATCGAAAGAAATAATATCATATATGAAGAAAATAACATCCCTTACCTCAAAATAACCGTATTTCCGACTGAATATCGGATATAATCTCAAAGGAACTTGCAATCAGATAAAGCAACACTCAAGTATCAAAATACTCACAAGAATACGCCGCCGATAATATAGAGAGAGAAGAGAAAAAACTTTGTTTTTGTGTGATTTTCAATTCTAACTTAGCCCTCTATTTATAGGAAAATGTTAAAGACGCCAAGCGAGACTTGACTGCTACTGATGGCTTTACTCTCGCTACTATTACCACCCACCACATTTTGAAATTCAATTGAGCACATTTCTCACCAACCAATTCTAGAATTTTCCAAAATGTTTTATCATTTAAACAATAATCAAAAACTTTAACAATTCATAGAAAATAGCCCGCTTTATCGTAAAAAAAAATACGAATTTTATGTCCATTTCACACGAAATCAATTCTCTACAACTTTTTATAAAAAGAAAGTTTTTCCAAATTCCAAACAAAAATATCCAAAATCCACAAACTGGATGATTTTTAATACCTCCAATCCGACAAAATACCGATAAAACATCTCAAAGATTAATTCTTTCATTAATAACCATATAAAATAAATAAATCCATCATTTATATCCATCCATCAAATAAATATTTCCTTATCATATAAATCAATAATTAATTATTCCCAAATAATATTACGTAATCACAATTATGACAACCAAAGCCGCTCCTGTGAAAGAGGGGGCTTTCCGATAAGGATTTCTCCTCATCATGCCAAGCAATTAGATGACCAAACCTCTCCTCGATGTAACTTTCTAGACATTGCCAATAATGCTATCTAATAATATTATTCAAATAATATGAATTATTGATTTGATAATGGAAAATACTATGCAAAGGACAATTATTAAAACAACAATAATATAAACTATCAACGCAAAGAATTATTGAATCAATAAAATAAAATATCGAATAAGAATTACTATAATAATTATCGAGTAGTGCCTTCACGTAAGAATCAATAATTCAACTATACTGTGCAATACCGCAAAGCTACCGCGCAACCACGCCAGACATCGTATTTTAACCACCGTGTATTCCAACAAAGTTTAATTGTAACTATTACGTTACGCCGTTAATTATAAAAACTCATACTTTGTCATTTTCTTCATCCGACAATTATCCTGTTATGGGGCCCACGAATAATGATCACTGCGCCGTCGCATGGATATTCCCACAAAAAAGAATATTCCACGACCAAACTAATATTCCCCGACAAAAAGGAATAATATTTTATAACCACTTATATTTATTTTGTAAAATTTGCACATTTCACCCATAACCAAAGCATTATATCAAATTAACTCCTTACTATTTCAAGATAATAAATAGAGAAAAATTTAATTTTATTTATAATAAGTTGGGGTAGATTTAGTTCGCATATCATCCTCAAACCGATGGGCGCTTGGAAAGACTATTCAAATTCTTGAAGATTTATTAAGACTCTATGTCCTTGACTTCAAAGGAAGTTGGGACAAGTTCTTACCATTAGTGGAGTTTTCCTGCAATAATAGTTATCAAGCAAGTATTGACATGGCTCCATTTGAGGCGTTGTATGGGAGAAAGTGTCATTCTCTAAAGTATCTTTGGAATGAGGTGGGTGAAGCAACGTTGTTGGGACCGAATTTGGTACGTATGACTACGAAAAAGATTCAAACGATCCGACAACGTATAAAAACCTCACAAGATCGACAAAAGAGTTATGTTGATCTTCATCGAAAAGACATGGAATTCAATATTGGAGATCATGTGTTGTTATATGTTGCTCCATGGAAAGGAGTTACGAGATTTGGAAAGAAAAGAAAGCTCAATCCTCGATTCATTGGCCCATTTATAATCCTCAAATGAGTAGGACACTGTGGCCTATAGACTCGCCTTACCGCCAAGTATGTCTTGTGTTCATAACGTTTTCCACATATCTATGTTACGTAAATATATGAAAGACCCGAACCACATTATTGAATTAGAACCAGACGAGATAGAGGAAGATTTAACGTATGAAGAATTACCTATTAAAATCTTGGATAAAAAGGATCATATTCTACGCTCCAAGGTTATACCTCAAGTCAAAGTTTTGTGGAGAAACCACGATGTGGAAGAAATGACCTGGGAGTTAGAATCTGAGATGAAGTCAAAATATCCTCACCTCTTTGATATACCAGGTACGTACCCTAATTTTGAGGACGAAATTTCATAAGAAGGGGAGGTTGTAAGACCCCAACTTTTACAAATACAGATTAATTTCTCTCGAAATATATTTTTGAATATTATGATGTGGATATAATATAATGTTATAGTTGTGGGTAATATTTATAAATTTTGCAAAGTAAGCAAGTGGTTATATAATATTCGATTGGTCGGGGAATATTCATTTTAACAGGGAATATTCGTACGACGACACAATCATTGGTGGACACCACAACGGAAGTATTGTCGTAGTTAGAAAATGACAGAATTATCTTTTTATAAAAATAACGGCGGAAGTTTTATTGTTAAACTGTTGAAGTACCCGGTAGTAAAAGTACAGTAATACACGTGGTTGCATAGTAGTATACGGTATTGATTATTGATGCTTAAGTCAATCTATCAACAATAACCAAAATCGCATCTATGCCTTGAGAAACCATGAGAAGACCCGTAACGAAATCCATGGTTATGTGTTCCCACTTCCATTTCAGAATCTCAAGTGGTTGCAATGGACCCTTAGGCACTTGATGCTCCGCCTTTACACGTTGACAAGTTAAACACCTCGAAATAAACTTCGTGATCTCTCTCTTCATATTGTTCTACCAAAATGTATGTCGAAGATCACGATACATTTTGGTACTTCCAGGATGGATTGAAAATGGTGTATTGTGTGCCTCCATAATGATCTTGTTCATTAAATCAAAATTGTTAGGAACACAAATTCTAGAATGGACTCGAAGTATTCCTTCTTCATCGATTCTTGCTTCTAGAATAAAGACCTCTCAGTATTTCTTTCTTTATACGCATCACCGGGTTCAGGGCTCGAAGCAACTTTAACTTCATCGATTAAAGTCGGTTCTATGCGATACTTGATATCATCGCACTTCGCCCTCGCATATGACCTTCTACTCAACGCGTCACCACCACGTTTGCTTTTTCCAGGATGGTATCAATGGTGTGGTCATATTCTTTAATAAAATGAGCCAACATCGTTATCGCATGTCGAGTTCCTTTTCGATGAAGAAATATTTAAGGCTTTTTATGGTCCAATATATCTCCACTTTCTCCATATAGATAGTTCCTTCTAGATCATTAACAATGAAACGATCACCGCCAACTCTGCATCATGAGTAGGATAATTCCTCCTCATATTCTTTTAAGTTGTCATGAGGCATAAAGCTATGACTTTCCCACGCCAGCATGAGAACACATCCTAACCCTTTGCCTCAAGCATCGATGTAGATAACAAATCCATCCGAACCAGATGGTATTGTCGTAACAGCAATCAAATGAGTCTCCTCTTTAGCTCTTGAAACTCTTCTCGCATTCCTCGCCTCCATACTTAATTTTGTATCTTTCCGAGTCACCGAAAGTTAAAGGAGTAGCGATTCGAGAAAATCCTTCCACGAATATCCGATAATAACCAAATGCCTAAGACCAAAAAGCTACGTGATTTCTATTATCAACTTTTGCTGTTCCCAACTTTTTATTGCCTCAATATTCACGTCAACAGATACTCCATGTTTCGACACCACGCGCCCAAGGAATGCTACTTCCTCAAGCCAAAATTCACATTTCTTCAACTCGGCATATAGCTTATTTTCACGAAGCCTTTGAGTTCCAGCCTTCAAATGGTGCTCATGATCTTCACTACTTTTGGAATATATGAGAATGTCATCAATAAAGACAATAACGAATCCGATCCAAATAGTCCTTGAATACTTGGCTTCATCATATCCATGAAAGCCGCAAGAGCATTAGTCAATCCAAAAGACATGACTAAAAATTCATAATGCTCAGACGAGTTCTCAAGGCGCTTTGAATATCCTCGCTTCTAATCTTCAAATGATGATATCCGTAATCGAAGATCGGTCTTTGAAAAGAATCAGTGCTCCTTGCAATCGGGTCAAATAGTCATCAATACGAGGTAATGTATACTTTATTCTCGATGGTGACATGGTTCAATTCTCGATAGTCAATACAAAGTCGCATACTCCCGCCTTTCTTCTTTATAAATAAAACAGAGCACCCCAAGGAGATGTACTAGACGAATGAATCTGATGTCCAACAATTCCTCAGAAGTTAGACTTTTAACTCCTCAAGTTCAATAGAGCCATTCGATATGGGGTTTTAGAAATGGGCTTTGTACTCGTGTTCAAGATCAATAAAGAATTTAACTTCACGCTCGGGGTAGACCAGAAGTTCTTCAGAAACACGTCAGAAATTTACTAACAACAGAATATTATTCAAATCGACGTGTCTTTATTCAAACTGTAATATGGGCTAAGAAAGCTCGACATCCGCTTTTCAATAAAACAAATAGCTTTATGACTTGATATGACAATGATTGATTTTAATGGTTTAGTTGTTTGAATTGCATAAACAAGTTAGTTAGGAATATGAAAACTAACAACCTTACGAAAAGCAATTAATTTTGGCATGATGAGTAGTTAACCAATCAATCCCTAAAATCACATCAAAAGCAAGTATCTTTAAGGAGATAAGGTCAATGTGTAATGTGATGGTGCCAACTTGGATCAAACAAGATTTAATAACAATGGATGTGATAAAAGTTTCTCCTAACGAGTCTCCAAAGATAAATCAAAGTCTAATTTCTCCAGAGTTAAGTTTAAACGCTGAGCACAAGCAAGGAGAGATAAATGAACGGGTAGCACCCGATATTCAGTAAGGTATAAACTTCACAGAATTCATGATTAGCTTACCCGTGATCACCTTGTTTGGGTTCCTCGATTTTGACCACCACGACAAACGCCTTCCCAGAACCGCTGACTTTGACTTTTCTCGGGATGTACCTTTTCGAGTCACCATCCCCACTAGACTTGGTTTCACTATCGTATAATCTTGAGCAATATGTCCTTCCTTTCCACAATTATAACATACCTTGAACTGCTAGGGCGCTTTGACCGATATGTCCCTCTTCCCGATTTATAAAGATACGACCGGTGGTCGCTCTCCTCCCTAAACCAGCTTGTTGTCAAGCGCCGACGCCTTCACATGGTCATTGTTGAATCTCCTCTTTAAAATCTCCTCCCGACTCGCTTCTTTTATTCTCACGGCTATGATTACCACCGTAGTGGTTGCCGCTTTTGTCCGTATTTTTCTTTCTCCGCTAGTTATCATTGTTCTCACGATCACCGGCCACACCTAGATGATCCTCGGTTGTGGTCCCTCATTGAACGTATTCGTTATCTCGCCTAATAATTGAGCCCCGCCGACAACATTTGAATAGAGAAAAATTTATGAGAAATGAGATATCGACGTATGCCGGGTTTCAAACCTCTCAGAAACATCTACATCATATGTTCCTCATTCTCCACCAAATGAGGTGCAAACCTGGATAACTCTGCAAACTTCGCCGCATCGACACCGCTATGTTATTTTGTTCCAATCTAATAAACTTACTTCTTCATATGACGAATACTTTCGTGAAAGTACTTGTCATTGAATGCTTCAAATGTCTCCCCAAGACATGCCGAAAAGTACTGATGGGTACGCTTCACGATTCCCACCAAAGAATCACTTCATTACTTTAACATAAAGGTGGCGTAATGGAACCTTCTGTTCCTCCATGCATCCCAATACATCGAATATCTTGGTGATTTGTTTGACCCATGTTTCGCTTTTAATTTGGATCCGCTTTTCCTGCACTCGTGGTCCCAACTCTTTGAATCGCTTTCATTGTGACAAACCGTATGGTTGTTATCATTTCCACCTATATTTTGTACACGAGTCTCTTTTCGCCTTCGATTTTATGAACTGCAAAAGCTTCTAAACATCCCGCTGCTCATCATCTCGCCACAGTGGTTGTTCACAGAGGAACATTGCCACCACCGACGCTCTCCTCGCTGGTGAAAGAAAGGTGTCTCCACTTGGCCATATTTACTCCATCGCTAACATTCTCACGACATTCTCAAATACCGCCACAAAACAAGGGTTAATTAAGGAAATCAACATATTACATAATATCCCTATATAATCCACCAACTAACAAATAAGTTAGATAGACACACTAGCGTAATGATTTACTCTGCCTCCTCTCCCTTCTAGTTCTATTCCCGATCTCCCTAAGCTCTGCAGATCATATCCCCAAGCTCCGATACCATCTCATTAAAATAAAATAGATCTAATAACAAAAATCTCGGACTTTAAATCAATTCTTTCATCAACTGAAAATCAATCCCAGTGTAAAATAATCTTTCACACTTACCATAAATATTGTTAGTTTTGAATATCTGAAAAATATAATGAATTAATTAAAAAAAACAAAATGTGATTGCTTTAGCCATGATTAAGTTCGTAACACTTAACATGCTTGACAGAAAACGCCAAAGCATTAAAAATAAATATTCATTTATAAACTTTAAATATCTATTTTATCAATTACCATTTTCCACCAATAAAACAAAACGCTTTTGTTATTAAATAAACTTTCAAAAATCAATAATTTCTAATTTCAAAATCAATTATTTAAATTTTTATCGTAGTAATTAAACATGTCCCGCATAGCCCATAGAAATTTTTCACAACTTTTTTTACTTTTATAAATTTCATCAAATAGCATAACATAGTTTAAACATTAATTGTAATATATTTCTCCTCCTCATATATATATTTCTACATTCATTAGAAAAATATCACCATTATTATCTTATAATGGTGATATATCGCGATATTTTTACAATGAATGTGGGATATATGAGTATATGAGGAGGAGGAGGAGGAGGAGGAGTATTTTGTTACAATTAATATTTAAAACATGTTAAATATGTTTATGGACCCCATTTCTCGACTTAAATTGGTTTATAAATCAGAAAAATCGCCTGCTTGTGATTTCGATCAACTTCGCTTGGAATTTGGAAAACTTAGACTTACAAAGTTGTAGAGAATGGAATTTTCTATAGAAAGGACATGTGGTTTGAATTTTTCTGATAAAAGGGCTATTTATTATGAATTATTGAAGTTACGTAGTTCTAAAATAATTAATTTTTGAAAGTTTTAATTATTTTTAATAACAAAAATGTTTTTTTTTGTTTTTGTCATTCTTTGGTGGCTGAATTCCGATGGTCAAGGTAGGCTAAGAAAATTTTTATACATATATTAATATTTTATTAAATTTTCTCGCTGGTGTTCTAAGCATTTTCCTATAAATAGGTGCTTAGGTTGTAATTGAAAATCACACCGTAAACCAAGTTTTCTCCCTTTCTCTCTATATTATCGAGCATATTCTTGTGAGTATTTTGATACTTTTGAGTGTTGCTATACTTGCAAGTTTCCTTCAAAGACTATATCCCAGATTCCAAATGCAAGTACAAATTTTTTTCAAGGTAAGGGATATTATTTTTTAAAATGATATTATTTCTTCTAATATCATTATGCCGTAATATTGGTAAGATTTTCTTGTGAAATTTTATCTTTAGTGTCTTGGGTTACTATTCACGATAATGTAAACTATTCACGATACTTATTACTATTCACTTATCATTTAAGACTATTCACAAAAAATTAAATTTTTTGTATTTTGTCCAAAATATCTATTATGGATACTAGCTTTGATTGTATCCATGTTTTAATTATTCTCGAATTTTACTTCACCGTGATTATTTATGAAGTATTTTTTGAACTCTGGATTATTTAAAGTACTAATCCATAATACTTGTTCTTTTGTTTCACTAGATTCGCTTTTAAAATATTTTTTCATCATCCTCACCCTAAATGATGGTAGACATCAATATCTTTGGCCCGTAGTAAAAGATGGTTGATTTTCAGGAATATCTTTATCCGTAGTGCAAAGATGTACAGTGTCGAGATGAATACGACCGATCGATGAATATTCGGCTCCGTGTAAGTAAAGCAAAGATGAATATTTGATTCAAGATGAATATCGTTAATGTTATAGGATAAAATATTGATGATGGACTTTTTAAATTCATAGATTATAGTAGATTTCATTCTCACGTAACTCTTCTATGAATTATTATTTCCGCCATGTAATATTGGATCCTAAACTTGTCAGCTCATCAGATTTTATCGATTTTTCCTCGTCAAGACTAACGATAATTTTTTCTATATTATCTTAGTCATAATATTCTTTATCGGGCTAGTTGAGCTCACCCTTTTCTTTTTGTTCCATTTTTCTTCTCGTGAGGCAAGAATGTAAAGCGTAGTTCTAGCTTGGGTAATGGAATGATGATTCTAGAAAGTTGTTTTAGTAGTCCCTCACCATTTTTGTAAAATAATGTACCAATAATTGTAATGAGGACTTATTTGGTGTGATTATTGTCTGTATTTACAATATTTGTATTTAAACTCACATTTTCATGTCAGATTAATAAAGTTGTAGTTGCTTCTCGCACTCACGTTATCGATTTACTCAAAATGGGTGATGTATACTTATTTTAGGGGGTGTCACAATTCATGCTCTGGGGTACTATTCATGCCGAGTACAATTCACCATGTATTTAGTTTCTTTTCTTTGTCCAAATTATCTTTGAAATTTGAATCTTAAATATCATTCTTGAATTTTATTCCATAATTGGTGATCATGTTGAAAATTTGGACATTCTTGAACTCTGGATAAATTAAATTATAAATCTCTAATATTTATCCTTGATCTCACTTGATTCAGTCTTTATATCATTGTCATCATCCTCAGGCTTATATTGTGGTGAAAGTCATCTTTGACCCTTAGTGCAAAGATGGACTGTTGATTGGTATGATTATAATCAGGAATTGTGTATTTGTATAATCATGACCTTTAATGTTACATATAAAGGTTTGTGGTGAACGTTCTCTTTGACCCGTAATGCATAGATGGATAGGTGTTTGGCATTATCATAACCACTAGTGATACAAACAATGGAATATTGATGATGGACTTTTAAATCATAGAAGATAGTAGACATCATGCTCTACTTAACTCTTCTAATGGATTGTTATTTTCGCTGCAGTTATTGATTTAAAACTTGTTATCTATTATATTCTATCAGATTTTTCCTTGTTGAGGAATAAGGATAATTTGTTTTACATTATCTTAGTCATAATATTCTTTACTGGGCTAGTTGAGCTCACACTTTTCTTTCATTGTTCTCTTCAGGAATTGAGAATATAGCTGGGACTAGTTAGGGAATGGAGTGATGGTCCAAGATGGTTATTATAGTAGTCCTCACTATTCAATAAAATAAAGTGACAATAATTATAATGTGGACTTAAAATAGTATACATCACCCATCTCGAGTCGCCAAATACATGGTACAAAATTCAAATACAACTTAATAATACAAAAAACGTCGTAAACAATACGACAAAAAACATAAACCGAGAGTTTTAATAAGAATATTGTCATCTAGATAATATCCACACTCAAAGGAGTCCTCATTACATTTATTGTCACACTATTTAATGTAATAGTGAGGACTACTAATGCTATCATCTCCGACCGCATACCCGCTCCCCGACTCATCCCAAATATATTCTCATTTCCTCAAGAGAACAAAGAAAAGAAAGGGTGAGCTCAACTAGCCCAAGAAGAAATATTATGACTAAGATAATGCGTAATAAATTATCATTAGTCTTCAACAATGTTAAACCGATAAAATATAACAAACATCAAGTTTAATCAAGCAATTAACAAGCAATCCATTAAAAGAGTCAAGTAGAGAATAAAATCTACTATCTTCTATGATTTAAAAAGTTTTTCATCACTTTTATCACCGACTCAAATTAATAAATAATCCACATCATCAATTCATCCCCGCACTACACAAAAAGCCAAGGATATTATTTAAGATCACGACCACAAATTATCCATGCACTACGCCAAAGATAATCGTGTTTTCATCAACTATCCCGATCATGCCATAAAACAATTCATCTTTGCTCCTCGTCAAGAGAGAATCCATAGCCATAATCATACCAAAAACTGGCCCATCAATGCACTACGCCCAACGAGGACTTTTTTTCACATCATTTGTAATATTACTACCATGATTATACCGAATAATCCCTCGGTCATAATCATACCAAGTCCATCTATGCACTACAGCCACGTATGACTTTCAACAAAATATAAACATGAGGATGATGACAATGATATAAGAATTCAATAAAACAAGTTCAAGAATTAAATTATCCAGAACTAATAACGCCCAAATTGTCAACACGATACTTTTTTTTGTAGAGTAAAATTCAAGAATGCTCGTAAGAATATTTCCATGAAAAGATATCGACGAAGCGCAAATATCAAGGATATTCCACTAATTTCATGGAGTATAGAAGTCAAAACTTTAACCAACCGAGTATAATAAAGAATGGAATAACAAAAGAAATCACCATGCATGCGCAGATTGCAGATGTATGAAAAGTTATTCCCAATGTAATAATAAATAATCTAACCAGTCAAAGTAAAATTCGACCGATGTGATATTCCAATGTAATAATAAAGAATGGAATAACAATGTAAATCACCATGCATGCGGATTTCAGATGTATGTGTTATTCCAATGTAATAATAAATAACGGAACCAGTCCCGTAAAAACGCACCGATGTATGTGATGTTCCAAAAAATAATAAAGAATGGAAACAACAAAATCACCAAATCACCATGCATTGCATGATGTATAAATAAAAGTTATTCCAATGTAATAATAAATAATCTAAAAGAAATCCCAATGAATAGAATGCATGTATGCATATATTCCAATGTAATAATAAAGAATGGAATAATAGTAATTTCACCAAGTATAATGTAATAATAAAGAATGAATAATGTAAGAATTTCACAAGTATAGGTATTCGATTATATTCCAATGTAATAATAAATAATGGAATAATGTAAGAATTTCACCAAGTATAGGTAGATCACAGATAAAAGTTATTCCATTCCAATGTAATAATAAAGAATGGAATAATGTAAGTTCTCTTCATGAATATGAAAAAAAATACCCTTTACCTTATAAAGAAGAATAATCCCTTACCTTAGGGGGATATATACTAAAGAAACTTACTCAGCACTACGCTCAAAGCTTTCTTAAACGCTAAAGAAATACGCTTAAGATTATAGAAGAAGAATTCTCTCTAGTTTCTCTCTCTAGAGTTTCAAAGTGAATTCGTAAGAAATAATGAAGGAAACGAGCTTCTATTTATGTAAGAATGGATCAATAAGAAACCAATCCATGAACTATCCAGATTGATTTACTTTTTAAACTGACGGTCCAAAATATTGGTTTACAATAAAATATAATATATTCTATTTATAATCTAATAAAACGAATAACTTTATAAAAGTATTCTGCTTTATATAAAAAGATTTTACTATGCAAACACTACGCAGTACTATGCAAATACTACGCATAATAAAATATAATATATTCTAATTATTGTCTAATAAAACAAATAACTTTATAAAAGTATTCTGCTTTATATAAAAAGATTTTACTATTAGCCTAATAAAACGAATAACTTTATAAAAGTATTTCTCTTTTATATAAAAGTTTTTCTGCTTTATTACATTAATAATACTAATAAAACAAAACTATATATATATATATATATATATATATATATATATATATATATATAATATATAATAATAATTGAATCAATTGAATAACGTGAGATACTACGCAAAAACTATCGAGTAATAATTGAACAAAACCGAGTGACTTCTCACGTAAGATCAATAATCAATACCGTGTACTACTACGCAACCACGCCAGACATCGCATTTTTTTACTACCGAGTAGTTCAACAAGATTTAATGGTAAAACTTCCGCCGTTATTTTCATAAATATATTTTTGTCGCTTTCAATCCGACAATAATTCCGCTGGGGGTCCACTAATGATTGTGCCATCGCATATTTATTCTCTCGCTAAAAACGAATATTCCCCACCAATCTAATATATATATAACAACTCAGATACTTTGCAAAAATTTATAAATACTACCCACAACTATAACATTATCTCAAATCCATACCATAATATTAAAAAAAATATTTCGAGAAAATTAAATCTTTATTCGTAAAAATTTGGGATTTTACAATCTCCCTCCTTATGAAATTTCACTCAAATTTACGTACGCACTCGTATGCCGTAATGTATGAGGACACTTCGTCGATTCTAACTCTTGAGGTATAACCTTTAAGCGTAGAATATATTCCAGATTTTAACAGTACATCTTCATATGTTAAATTATCCGCTATCTCGTCCTGCTTCTAAATCAATAATGTGGTTCGGTCATCCACATATTTACGTAACATCGATACGTGAAAAAAAATTATGAACACGCCGATATACTTGGCGTAAAAACGAGTCTATAAGCCACGCCCCTACTTATCGAGGATTTCAAATGGACCAATTAAATCGAGGGTCGACATTTCCTCTCTTCATCAATTCTTGCTTCTAGAATAACGCCTCTCGAACCTTCTTTTTCACATTCATCATCACTTCGTGTGTAGTTTGAGCGCTTTTAACTTTATCGATTAAAGTCGATTCTACTCAGATATTCATTATCTTCACGTAGGTTCAGATATTCACACTCATAAACGATACGATCTTCTACTCAACGCGCCGCCTACCACGCTCGCTTTTCCACGATGGTATCGAATGGTACGATCGTAATCTTCTTCAATGTACCGAGCCAACGCTCTTTGGCGCATGTTACGCTCTGCTTTTGGGTGAAGAAAATATTTGAGGGTTTAAGAAATGGGTTTTGTATCGGGTCAATACAAAATTCGATTTCACGCCTAGGGTAGGCTAAGCTAAGAAGTCTTCAAGAATACGCCAGAAATTTATTAACAATAGAAATATCATTCACAACTACGACTCTCATCCAAGACTTGATAACACGTCACATTGATACCTATCAACTTGCCATCGTTATTCACAACGCCCCCACGGAAAGTCCGCTTCTTGCATTCATTCACACAAGGAAATCAACAACGAAAGGACCGGGCTCTTTACTTATGGCTTGATATGACAATGATCGACTTTTAGTGGTTTGTTGCTTGAATTCAGCATAACAAAGTTGGTTAGAATATGAAAGCTAACAACCTTACTAAAAGTATGATGAGTAGTTAACCAATCGATTCCTAAAATCACATCAAAGGCAAGTATTTTCAAAGAGATAAGATCGACAGTAACGTGAAAGTGTTGATTTGAATCAAACAAGATTTATAAATAAGTGGAGGTAACGGCGTTTCTCCCAACCGAAGTTTCAACAGATAAATCAAAGTCTAACTTCTCCTGAGTTAAATTCAAACATCGAACACAACTAGGTGAAATGAAAGAGTGAGTAGAACCGTAGATTCAACACTTGTATAGACTTCGCAAGAGTTTATGATTAACTTACCCGTGATAATTTTATTCGTGTTCCTCGTCACGAAAAAAAAAAAATGCTCTCTTAAACTACCGGCTTTGGCTTGTCTGGGACATCCTTTGGCATCACCATCCCAAATTGACTCGACTTCACCATATACGACAAAATCGAGCTAGGTGACCTTCTTTCCGCAATTAAAACACGCTTTGATTGTCACAGATAGCTTGACTTCGATGTGTCCTCCCGTCCGCATTTGAAACATACGACCGGTGGTCGCTTCTTCTTCCTTTGAAACGGGTGTCGTGTCATTGCTTTTCCATCATTATTGAACCTTCTTCTTGAAATTTCCACTTCTATTATTTGGCCATGATTACCACCAAGTGGTTACCATTCTCGGCATGATAATTTCCCCACGATGGTTATCATTGTTCTGATGGTCGCTACAACCACACCTTACAATTATTATCGTGTTGTTGGTCGTCGCTTTTTTTGTGTCGACTCATTATCGCTACTCCAATAATCGAGCCCTATTCACAACATCCTAATATAAACAAAGTTTATGAGAAAATGAGGTATCGACGATATCGGTTTTCAAACCTCTTAGAAACATTCGCCATTCGCTCCTCATTATCGACCAAATGGGATGCAAACCGAGACAACTCAAAGAAACTTAGCCTCAGATCACGACACTATCATATTGTTTTGCTCCAAATTTTGATGAACTCCACCTCCTTCATGTGACGAATACTTTCGGAAAGTACTTGTCGTTGAACAACTCTCGAACTTCTCCCAAGACATCTTGAGCAAAGGCCAGTCGGGTACGCTTTTACGATTCCCACCAATGATCTCGCTTTTTCACGCAACATAAAGGTGGCGAATGGAACTTTTTGCTCTTCTCGAGCATTCCAAGACATCAAATATCTTGGTGATCTCGCTTAATCCACGCCTCGCGCTTTTAAGTGGGTCTCTTTCCCAAAACTCCGTGGTCCCAAATTAATCGCTAATGCGGACCAACCGTGGGTCGCCATTGTTTCCACCTCATTATATGAATGTGAGTCTCTCTCGCTTGGTGTCGTATGAATTTATTCTAAAAAGCTCCTAAACGCATCCATCGCTCATCATTTGATCGTTGTTGTTGTTTATGTGAGGATTATCGCCTTCCTGCTGCAGACATTATCCTCGATTATCGATCCGTGGAGACTCAACGGCCTCCCTGTGCTCCATTGCTATTCTCAACATTTTCTGATGCCATTTTCAAATACCGCAACAAAACAAGGGTTAAATAACATATCACATATTATCCCTATACTCCGACCGACCAATTAAATACCAAATAAACTTAGTAGGTCATACTAGCGGGGAAATTCCCCGCCTCCCCCTCCTAGTTCTTGTCTCACATCTCACCAGGATCATATCCCTAAGCTTTGATACCAACCGTGACGCCCCCAAAATAGTATACATCACCCATCTCGAGTCGCCAAATACATGGTACAAAATTCAAATACAACTTAATAATACAAATATCAACAAGTAAACAATACGACAAAACATAAACCGAGAGTTTTAATAAGAATATTGTCATCTAGATAATATCCACACTCAAAGGAGTCCTCATTACATTTATTGTCACACTATTTAATGTAATAGTGAGGACTACTAATGCTATCATCCGACCGCCACCCGCTCCTCCGACTCATCCCAAATATATTCTCATTTCCTCAAGAGAATAAAGAAAGAAAGGGTGAGCTCAACTAGCCCAAGAAGAAATATTATGACTAAGATAATGCGTAATAAATTATCATTAGTCTTCAACAATGTTAAACCGATAAAATATAACAAACATCAAGTTTAACTCAATAATGAACAAGCAATCCATTAAAAGAGTCAAGAGAGAATAAAATCTACTATCTTCTATGATTTAAAAGTTTTTCATCACTTTTATCACCGAGACTCAAATTTTAATAAATAATCCACATCATCAATTCATCCCGCACTACAAAAGCCAAGGATATTATTTAAGATCACGACCACACTTAATTATCCATGCACTACGCCAAAGATAATCGTGTTTTCATCAACTATCCCGATCATGCCATAAAACAATTCATCTTTGCTCCCTCGTCAAGAGAATCCATAGCCATAATCATACCAAAAACTCGCCCATCAATGCACTACGGCCAACGAGGACTTTTTTTCCACATCATTTGTAATATTACTACCATGATTATACCGAATAATCCCCGGTCATAATCATACCAAGTCCATCTATGCACTACAGCCACAAATGACTTTCAACAAAATATAAACATGAGGATGATGACAATGATATAAGAATTCAATAAAACAAGTTCAAGAATTAAATTATCCAGAACTAATAACGCCCAAATTGTCAACACGATACTTTTTGTAGAGTAAAAAAATTCAAGAATGCTCGTAAGAATATTTCCATGAAAAGATATCGATGAAGCGCAAATATCAAGGATATTCCACTAATTTCATGGAGTATAGAAGTCAAAACTTTAACCAACCGAGTATAATAAAGAATGGAATAACAAAAGAAATCACCATGCATGCGCATATTTTCATGATGTATGTTATATTCCAAGTAATAATAAATAATCTAAAACCAAAGTCAAAGCGTAATACGACCGATGTGATATTCCAAATGTAATAATAAAGAATGGAATAACAACAAAATCACCACGCATGCAGATTTGCATGTATGTAAAAGTTATTCCAATGTAATAATAAATAATCTAACCAGTCCCAAGCGAAAAAACGCACCGACAGATATTCCAATGTAATAATAAAGAATGGAATAACAATGTAAATCACCATGCATGCAGATTTCATGATAAACAAAGTTATTCCAATGTAATAATAAATAATCTAATTCAGTCCAGTCCAGAAAACGCATGCATGTGATATTCCAATGTAATAATAAAGAATGGAATAATAATAAGAACCATTCAATGTATAAAGTATTCCAATAATAATAATGTTATTCCAATAAATAATAAATAATGGAATAATCCAAATAATTTCACCAAGTATAGAATAATAGATGAATTTCACCAAGTAGTATTCCAATGTAAAAGTATTCCAATAATAATAAATAATGGAATAATGTAAGAATTTCACCAAGTATAGGTAGATCACAGATATAAAAGTTATTCCAATGTAATAATAAAGAATGGAATAATGTAAGTTCTCTTCATGAATATGAAAAAAATAATACCCCTTACCTTATAAAGAAGAGTACCCTTACCTTAGTAGAAGAGTGATATATGATATACTTGAAAAACTCAAGACTACGCTCAAAGCTTTCTTAAACGCTAAAGAAATACGCTTAAGATTATAGAAGAAGAATTCTCTCTCTACGCTTTCTCTCTAGAGTTTCAAAGAATTCGTAAGAAATAATGAAGGAATGAGCTTCTATTTATAGAAGAATGGATTGAATTGTAACTAATTCATGAACGATCCAGATTGATTTACTTTTAAACGGACGGTCCAGATTGGTTTACAATAAAATATAATATATTCTATTTATAATCTAATAAAACGAATAACTTTATAAAAGTATTCTGTTTTATATAAAAAGATTTTACTATGCAAACACTATGCAGGCACTATGCAAATACTATGCATAATAAAATATAATATATTCTAATTATTGTCTAATAAAATAAATAACTTTATAAAAGTATTCTGCTTTATATAAAAAGATTTTACTATTAGCCTAATAAAACGTAATAACTTTATAAAAGTATTCTGCTTTTATATAAAAAGTTTTTCTGCTTTTATTACATTAATAATACTAATAAAACAAAATATATATATATATATATATATATATATATAATAATCAATCGATAATAATTGAATCCAATAACGTGAGATACTATGCAAAGAACTACATCGAAAATAATAATTGAACAAAACCGAGTGACTTCTCACGTAAAGAGATCAATAATCAATACCGTACTACTACTACGCAACCACGCCAGACATCGCACTTTTTACTACCGGTAGTTCAACAAAGATAATTCAGAAAACTTCCGCCGTTATTTTCATAAAATATATTTTTGTCGCTTTCTCATTCCGACAATAATTCCGCTGGGGGTCCACCAATGATTGCCATCAGCATTTAATATTCTCTCGCTAAAAACGAATATTCCCCAATATAATATCTTTTGAATATAATACAACAACTCGTGACATACTTTGCAAAATTTATAAATACTACCCACAACTATAACATTATCTCAAATTCCATACCATAATATTAAAAAATATTTTTGAGAAAATTAAATCTTTATTCAGTAAAATTTGGGATTTTGTTATGAATTTTAAGAGGTGTTAAAATTATCCGCTTGTGAATTTCTTGATATTTTCTCATTTTGGAATTTGGAAAACTTAAAACTACAAAGTTGTAGAGAATTATTTTCCTTAAATAAGTGTGGAATGGACATAAAATTCAGTATTTTTCTAATAAAAGGGCTATTTATTATGAATTATCAAGTTTCAAAAATAAAATAATTTTTATTAAAATTGGGTGGGACCCACTTTTGGTTGGTGTGGAAATCTAATTTTAGTGGTCCCCACTGGTGGTGGCTAAAATTTTGGGTCAAAAATGTGTGCATAGAAAATTTTTGAAATATTAATATTTTATTAATTTAGTACTCCTGGCCACTGCGTTTCAAAGATTTTCTCCTATAAATAAAAGACTTAGGTTAGAATTAAAAATCACACCAGAAATAAGTTTTCTCTCTCTATATTATCAAGTGAATTTTTGTGAGTATTTAGATACTTTAAGAGTTGTTATTCAGTGCAAGTTTCCTTCGGCATTACATCCGATATTCCAGTTAGAAATATTGCTCTTTTGAGGTAAGGGATTTTAAGGATTATTATGTTTTTCATGTTTCGTAATTTTTCTGACCTTCAAAAATTCTGGAAAAATTTAAAATGATAATTTGATGAGTTTTCTAGATTGTGTCCAAAAATTGTGATTTTTGGATGTATAGATTAGGAGTTATGAATTTTATGGAAAAATACTATTTTAAAAGTAAACCCTTATAACTCCTTGTGGTTAACTCCAAAATTGGTGAAATTTTTATTGAAAGTACATGTATATAATGTAAGTATACTCAGTAAATTTGAATTTTTTGGACAAACGTACAGGTTTATGATAAATGTCTAAATATTTGGCGCTTTTGCCATATGAAAAATAGTAAATGAATTTTAAAAATTCCAAGAAAATATATGTTCAATATGGGACTATATTCTGCTAAATCCCAGAAAATAAAATTTGTTTGTACTGATTTGGTATTTTTCATGAAAATGGACTAGTTATGAATAAATGAATTAAATATGTTATGTGAAGTAAAAAAATTGAAAAATAGGATTTTATGGTTTGAGAATCCTATATAGGGTATATGCAGATTTTTATGAGGATTTTGGTTATCGGTGATGAAATCTTATGAGTTTGGCATTTTAGGATGATTAAATGTATTAATTAATAAAATATAAATAGTTAAAATAAATGGTTTATAAGTTTAAGAAATGATTAAAATATTATTGTAATATTAATAATATTAGATTATGAGATTATTAAGTGATTGATAACATTTGGATTAAGGTGTTATTAACACATTGATTAATGATTAATAATATTAATAAATGAATTTAATGTTATTATATAATGAATAATATTATATAGAGTTTAAAAGAGGAATAATGAATTGTTAATATTAATGGAGTTTAATAATATTAGTAAATGAATTTAATAATATTATATCGTAAAGGATGTTATTTTCTTTCAATACTGTAAGTGGATATCATTTTCTTTAATACTTCATATTATGTAAGTGATACTATTTCATTTCATATTCCTAAATTTAAACTTACTATGGTAAGTATTGCTTCTATAATTCCTAAATTGATTAGTAGAATATCCTTAATAGTTTGTGAATCATCTAATATCATTTTATTGGAATAATTGTATAAACTTTCTTATTAAATTTTAATCTATTCATCTAGAGTACAATTAATGTCGGGGTACTATTTATCTGGGGTACTATTCATGCCAGAGTACTATTCATGACGGAATTTAGTTTCTTTTCTTTGTCCAAATTATCATTAAAATTGGAATCTTAAATATCATTCTTGAATTTTACTCCACAATTGGTGATCGTGTTGACAATTTGGACATTCTTGAACTTAGGATAAATTAAATTATAAATCTCTAATATTTATCCTTGATCTCACTTGATTCATTCTTTATATCATTGTCATCATCCTCATGCTTATATTATGGTGAAAGTCATCTTTGGCCCGTAGTGCAAAGATGGACAGTTGATTGGTATGATTATGACCAGGAATTGTGTATTGGTATAATCATGACCTTTAATGTTACAGATAAAGGTTTGTGGTGAAAGTTCTCTTTGGCCCGTAATGTATAGATGTACAGGTGTTTGGCATGATCATAACCACTGGTGATACAAACAATTATCTTTGGCCCGTAGTGCATAGATAATTCGTTGATTGGAAATAATTATTGATTGGTGTTACAGGGATAAAATATTGATGATGAACTTTTAAATCATAGAAGATAGTAGACATCATGCTCTACTTGACTCTTCTAATGGATTGTTATTTCTGCTGCAGTTGTTAATCTAAAACTTGATGTCTGTTGTATTTTATCAAATTTTTTTCTCTGTTGAGGACTAAGGATAATTTTTTCTACATTATCTTAGTCATAATATTCTTTACTGGGCTAGTTGAGCTCACCTTTTTCTTTTATTTTTCTCTTCAGGAAACGAGAATATAACTAGGTCTAGTCGGGGAATGGAGTGATGGTCCAAGATGGTTACTATAGTAGTCTTCACTATTCTATAAAATAGTGTGACAATAATTATAATGAGAACTTTATTTGAGTTTGGATATTGTCTACGAGACAATATTTGCATTGAAATTCACAGCTTATATTTTTTTTATTTTTCACGACAATTACTAGTTTTATATAGGAAGTTTGTAATTGAATTCTGTACCATATATTTGATGACTCAGAATGGGTTGTGTAAACCTATTTTGGGGGCGTCATAGCTACTGCCTCTAAAGTAGTGAGGTCTTTGATCTTTCCTAACTTCAACCATATTTCAGCCATTTCTCCATGTTTAATCATTTCTGAGAACAGTTTTCCTATTCCTGCTAGGTCCCTTTCATAATTTGGAGCTTCATGTATATCAATGAATGTCATCACCATTTTAGTTTCTATCATGGGAAGAATGACTTGTGCAGCCATACGTCTCCATCTTTATGCATATTCCTGAAAAGACTTAGTATTCTGCTTTTTACTTTGGTCACTTAATATATATCATATACCATTTGAGACTGGAAGTTGTATTAATTTAGGTAGGCATGGGATAGATCTTTCCAGCTGTGGATTTTAGAGTTGTCAAGTCGAGCGTACCATGCTCCGGCTTCTCCAGTCAGACTTTTCTATAACAACTGCATTCTCAGCTTTTTATCCTTTACATAGGATCCGATTTCTCCAATATACACTTTCAAATGAGTATACGGATCTCCTAACCCGTTATATTTTTCAAAATCTGGGACTTGGAATTTGTCCATATAAAAAGCCCCTAGAAAAATGCAAAGATCTAAGTAGTTAACAGTCCCATATGTTCCAGTCCCTTTGATTGACCGAATGGTTTCTTCCATTTGTTGGACTTTCTTTCTAATGTCCCCAGTTTCTTGGTCATCTTTGAGATGGATGATTTCAGGGGTTTTGTTGGTTTTTTCATGGGATTGAGGTTCAGGTATATGTACTTCCACCTTTTTATCAGTACCCTAATTGCCTCCTTATGCAGAGCACTCTGGTTGAGTGGGTGTCTGTTGACCCTAAGTATTTTTACTCTTTTCTTTTAGTAGGATAGTCAGCTCTACTTTCTGATTTTTAAGTCCTTCGAACTCTTCTCGAGATAAAAGAGTAGATTCAGATGGAGCACTTGTAGCTATGTTTGATAGGTCTGAGCACATAACCAAATTGGAACTGAAACCGCACCAAAAACTATATAAATCGCACAAATTAAAACTGCACCAACGATTCCGGCGTATGTGACGGTTTTAGGTGGGTTGAAAAACCAAATATACGGTTTCAGTTTGATTACTAGCCAAAATCACACGCATAAAACCGAAACTAAATCGCACCATGAAAATTAATTAATTATACAATCCTATTACAGGATAGATGTTTCAATTAACCTTTTGTAATGAACTTCACATGCAAATTAAGCTATTATTTCTGAATTTGGATGGTATCGATCTACATGATTACCATCACCATACAAATCTCATACAATTATCTCTTTTATAAATTTAATATTATGTGATGCTAAATTGTTAATTTAAATTGCATAAAATTTTATTGTTTCAATTGGTTTTCGAACCAAAATCGTACCATATGAAACCACACCGCATGATTCAAAACCAAACCGCACCAATCACAAACAGTTTCATGTGCGGTTTTGGATTTTTCAAACCGCACCTAAGCGCTTTGGCTTCAAACCACACCAAATCGCACCATGCTCACCCCTAAATTGTCTGAAGATAGACTTTGGGCCTTTTTAGACTTTGATCTATTAGTAGGACTAATCTTGCCTACAAAAAAGGGTATATAGTTTAGTCCTGACATACAATAATAGTATACATGCTATGCAATGTGTCAGTTTTTAGGGTTTTTTAATGTTTTCTTGCAAAACAAAGTGTTAGTTCCCAATAAGCACAATATAGATCTAGAAGGGGGGGTTGAATAGATCCTTCGAATTTCAAATACTTTTTCTCGTTTATTTTGTATTGCTCATTAAGTTGCATATGACAAACATAAGAATCTTTTCAAGCACAGCGGAATAAGTAAAAGATCCCCTTCATTGATATATTCATAATCAATCATACATTGTTCGTAGAGTTAATTTAGTAGTAAGCGGCTAACACATATATAGCATTGTAGCGCGTTAATGTACATAATGTAAATGACATAAAGTAAAAGACACAGGGGTTTTAAGTGGTTCGGAGACTCAAGCTCCTAATCCACTCTTCCGCTTTTAACTAGCGTAATTTCCACTAAGGAAGGCGGACCACGAATCACTAAGATTCCTTCAAGGCCGCTGACCTTGGGACTTGATTCACTAAGAACTCTTCAAGGCCAGCTGACCTTGGAACTTCTCTAGTTCCCTAGAACTTTTCAAACCAAAGAAGCTTGGAACTTCATTTAGTCCCTCCTGACAAGGACCCCTCAGGCCCTGGCTTCTTGTTGTTGTAGTTGTTGTTGGTGGTGGTGCTGAGCTGCTAAAATGTCATTAAGCTTTGAACATCTTTTGTACTTAGCAACTTGATGTGGTCCTCTTTGCATTCTGCTTCAAGTCTGGACCACATTTTCTTTGGTGCAACTGATTTTCACTCTTTTCTGCTCATCTTCATCTGGTATCAGCTGTGCACCATCACCATCTAGGTTTGCTAAGTCTCTGTGCTTTTAGTAGACTTCGTCTGGCACTTAGAAATCCCTGAACCCTTCTTGAATGCTTTGCAGACATGGTTCTGCACTTGTTCAGTTTTAGTTTTTGGTTCATGGTGATTCTTAGAGTGGCTCTCTTGATCTTCTTTCAGACTCAAACCACTCTTCTCCTAATGTTATCTTCTTGCCTTCTCGGCCTCGACTTAGCTGCCATCTTCAGTGGCATTCTCATCTTTGTTGAGTGAAGCTTTAGTCTGTTTGAGTTCTTCTTCAAATCTGTTTCACTTCCACCTATGTAGTCTCAATCATCATCGAGACTTGTTCTCATTGATCTTTGTGGAACTCGTAGAGTCAACAAAAGCATTCCTAACAACTCAACGATTCTGCAACTTAGCAATCATCAGCAACTCTTGATCTTTGAAGCTCTGTTGATTTATACTGCTTCCCAATCTTCCCGTTGGAAGGTAGCCATTGAAAGCTATTCAAATTGCTTCGCAGATCTCGAGTTATTTGGTGCAGACTGCAGATGTGACATGACATCTTTTTTTTCTCGACTTTCCGACATCGCAGCTTCACCGCTTTCACCTACCCCGTCAGATATGTTACTTTCATGTCTTGGGCAGGTAGTCAACTTTATTTCTTCCTTCTGATTTCTCGATCAGAGGTTGTCCTTTTGCATCGATGCTCTCAATAAGCTCTTATTCGAATATCAATCTTCAGATTGAGCCGTTGCCAATGCCTCAATTTTCAGCTGTTCGAACTCTACGATTTTGATGCATATCTTCTTGGACCTGATCGTAGTGTCTTGTTGACTTGCTCATATGTAGAATCAATACTACGATCTTGAAGAGTGTTGACTTAATCTTCAATGTAGAGCACATCTTCCTTCTCTTATGCAGTGCCTCAACACTTCTGTTTTCCTTGACTGATCTCAGATACTGATGGCTTGACTCTTTGTTCTGGCCCCTTCTAAATAACAAGACACTTCAGATTTGTGGGCGTGTCCAAATTCGCTTTCTCCTTGTGATCTCCGCTCACTTATCATCAATGGATGACCCAATGCTTAATCACTTTAGCCTTGTTCTTCAGAGGTCGACCAGTATCTTTGTGTATACTTCATCACTTCCTTCTTTGTTTGGCAAACACTACGATCCTGGTTACTTACAAGGTCATTGTCATCTTTCCACTCGACAAGATCGCATGTGTCGACTTTCCTTAATCGACCATCAAGTCTTCTTATGATCATCTTGTGGAAGACTTTATCATGAATGGCTTCACAACTCAATCTGGATGCTGATTAAGTTGATGCTTAGATCTTCTAATAGCTTGCATGCCATTCGTTGAGTGCTCTCTGGCTTCCTTTAGGTGAGATGTATCCTTACAGTACCAACCAGAGGCTTCATTCCTTTGGATATTCTTCTTTGGCTTTGTGAGTACATCTGTTGAGGTCTTAGTTCTGCACTCTATGATTCAGCTTCGGCTATGCAGACACTACGACTCCGAGATCAGATCTTGACACTACGATTTCTGTCGTTGTGCTTGTTATCTTTATCTGATCTTGCTCGACTACGATTTCTGCCTTTGATACAATCAGTAGACTCTACGACTCTGAGTGTAGTCTACGATCCTTGACTTTGCTGTTAGTAGACTCTACGACTCCGAGTGTAGTCTACGATTCTTGACTTGACTTTGGCAGATGCTCGGTCGGCTTGTAGGCAGATTGTCTCTACGATTCTGAACATGACTTGCTTAGCAGTTTACGGCTCTGAGAAAGCTTTACTCGACACACTATCTTGCAGACTACGATCCTTCCTCGTCTCTCCTGGAAGTCTACGAGCTCCGAGATCTACTATCTTGCAGACTACGATTCTGCCTCGATAGCTCTCGAGTTATCCTTGACTCTCCAAGCGCATCACGATTTCGTGTGCGATGCTTTCGGCGATCGACACAAGCCTATCTATTACATCATAAGATCAACCTAACATGTTTGATCTTTCTATGTTTATAGTCCTTGTACATCATTTCTTTTTAAGGACTTCTGTTTATGTTTTGCTTACATGGATCAACCTAACATATTTGATCAATTCATTCTAAGTCCTTGTACATGTGTTTCTATTATCTATCAAAGGACTTTCTGACTTTTTTCTTAATGCAAGCATACTTGCATATTCATTCATATATATCATAATCAAATCATATATAAATAGGAATATCATTCACATGTTTATTCCTGACACAAAGGTTATTTGTTTTGATGACAGGATAGCATGAAAGGGTTTGATATTTGACATGGAATTTACATTTGATGGGAATTGACATTTAATATTTGACATGGAATTGAAATTTTACATGGAATTAAAATTTTACATGAATTAGAAGGAAAGGCATGAAGAGACTTCCCTTCGCTTTTGGTTTATCAGAGGCTGGCCTATCTTAGGGTACTCTCATGGGCTTTTCGATATGAAGGTTCCTATATCATCGTAATCTACTAGATGGAAAGTTAATCCGATCTTTCAATTAGAGCGGATCTGCATGGCGCATTTCCTGAGCCTCGTGGAACTATGCTCCTCTTGAGTCCAGTAATCAGCCACCGACGAGTTTGCTTCCTGGTAGAGGAATCACACAACATACATTCACATACATCGCGCCTCATCGTATGCAATATGATGACATTGTGTGAAGCACTAATATAAAGCGCTATAAATAAAGCATTCATTCACATACATTCAATGTAAAGACAGCATTCACACACATGCAGATAAAAAGGGAACTGAAAAGATTGAAATGCGGCTTAAGCCCTCTACTGTCCCCAACAGAGTTGCCACCCGTCGACGCCATGTTTTTTCCTTTCCTAGTTTTGGTTTACTACCCTTTATGTGATCTATGTTGATTTATCTTGCAAAGGTTTATTTTTAGAAAAGAACGATATGGATGTCGACGAGTTGTAAAGTTTGATTTTAATGCGATTGGGCCGAATTAGACAGAGCCGCCAGTTGATATGAGTTTAAATGGATGTATCAACTCATCTGAGTTTTGAAAATTTTGTAATATGGCCCAATATGTGACTCCATTTAATTGATCTAGAACTCGAGATTCATATAGTTCAGGGGCTTGGTTAAGTGAAGGAAAGGTGTTAGGCACTCCCCGACTTCCGTAAAACACGGTTACCGCTACTTTTTCATTCCCTATGCATTATGTGTGTGTGTATTGAAAGCTTTTTATTTGAGTTTTGAAAAGGTGTTTTAGTGCTTTATTTGAAAGTAGTGCTATGCCTTTTTGGCCCTATATATGAAGGGGTTTGATTTATTGTAAAGTTTAGTTTTAACAGGTATGAAAGCATATAAAAGTGAGGTCTTGAAATCTAATTTTCAAACCCTTTTGCTCGCATAGGAATTGAGGCCTTTGATACTTCCTTTTATCTTGTATTAAGCCTATCTTTTGATCCTAGAACGGCTTCGTTTGATTTTATTGAGATTCGAAACATCTTTGGGGTGGTTTAGAACTCGGGGTTCTAATAGCTTGATTTTTTCTTAAGTCTATCCATCCCGATGCGATTTGTATTTTATAAGATCTTCATTAATTTGATTTGAAAATCATTTTAAGTGACGAAATGAAAACTATGAAATATAAGGGTCGGGCTCCTTATGGGCATGGAAGCCATCGAAGTAAGCCGGAGCACCACATACATGTTTTCACTATTTTGAGGCCTTAAATCCGTATCCCCATTTTAAGGCCTCGGATTTACATTTACAAAGGATTGCAAGCTGGCATTTACAACTTAAACAAGTCCATTTTCAGAATCGGATCTAGATCCATTGATTGGATCATCAACCCTTTGTAGTTCCTAGGCTCACATGAAGATTTAAAGCTTGCACAATGAATATTTAAATATATTATGTACAAATAACTTAAAACTTCGCTAAACAAGTGATTTATTGAATAAATCCTTGTATGCGCTTAAACAAGCTTCTCGTTTCCTCTAGATATAGATCTAGGGCCACATGGATGCTAAATATTTACAAAAACTAGAAAGTAAACTAGATCTGTACAGATCTAAGCCATCCTAGCTTCCAAGTTCAAGATTTACAACTTTTGAACCGGTTAAAAGCTAGATCTGGCTAGATTTAGTACAAATCTAGCCAATACAACACAAATATTGACTATTTACACAAAATGAACGGTTAAAAACCCATATCTATGCCATACAGAGGCAGATCTATGTATATATAGTACTTATATATATAGTAAAGCAAGAAAAAGAAGCAGATCTGAAGAGATCTTACAGTTAGGCATGAGAATAGCTATCGAACGGCTTTAAGCGCCTCTATACTCGATTTCCACCAGTTAAAATTTGATATGTTGTAGTATATATGTATATAAGTGTTTACAGAAGAGATTTACAAAGATAGAAAGAAGATTTGAGCTGTTTCTCACTTTAAATCTCGAATTTTCTCTCTCATAGGCCCTCTCTCTCTCTCTCTCTCTCTCTCTCTCTCTTTCTTCATGTTTAATGAGCTGCTGGGGGTTAATATGTATAGCCCAGCTAGCCGCGAGTCTACCTCCATGACTAGGCTCGGTGGGCCTCATTGCCTCAAGCACGTGCACTGATCCGCGCCTGTGCTATTTAAAACCTTCATAATTTGCAATTCGAGAATCCTATGGAGGTGTGTCATATCATTCCGGAAAGTTCTTTACGAGAGCTACGCAATCACATAGGGCTTGTCCTTTTCCGAATCCAAGAAGATTGTTCCATGACCAGAATAACATCTTCAGGTCTTCGTAGGCAGTCCGTTGAGCTGTCTTGAGTAGTTTGCACTCGGGATTGCTATGGCTCTTGATAACCATTTTTAAAGATGGAGGTATGTGGTTTATGTTGGGTTGTCAACATTCCACCTTTGCCCTCCCGGGGGTTGTCTCCAGGGGTTGAAGTGGCTTTTGGTTATCCCTCAAGGCTGTTGTCGAGGTTTGACTGTTGTTGATTCTGTCTTTTCTCGGGGTTGTCTCCGAGGTTGATTTGATGTCCCACGGTGTTGTCTCCGGGGTTCGATTTGATATCCCACGAGGTCAAGTTGTGGTTTGAGATTTATCAGAATCTTTCGAGGTTGTCTACAGGTATAAAAAGATATTTTTACCCTCCTGTATAGTTAATTCAAGAAAAACAAAATTTTAAGTGTCTACAATGATAATATTGACCTCTATTTTTAATAGATGTGTTTGAGTTATAAAACTATGCTTTACCCTCAAAGAGAAAGAAAAAGAACTAAAGTACCCCAAAAAAGGGTAATTGATGGGTAAGATAATGTAGACCTAACATTTGGGAACTCTAAAGTGAGACTTGCATGTGTAGTTTGTGCTTTTTTTTTAACAGAGATTTTAGAGTTTAAATGTAATTGAAAATTTTGTCGGTCAAAACAAAATTTATTTTAAAGTAACTTCCGAATTTTTTGCTCTATTATTGGTATGGTGAATTTAGGGCTTATAAAATTCGAGAGCAGATTTTCTGTCCTCATTTTTTTTGTTTTTTTGTGTCCCTCCATTTAAATTTTGACATTTGATATTTTATTAAATTTTAGAGTTAATTGGTGTTAAATAAAAGATTAGGAGTCAAAATTTAAGTGGGAGATAGGGAAAATAGGGACAGAGGATCTGCTCTCATAAAGTTCAGCAAAAACACACTTTTTAATGCACCAAATGCATTAAAACAAACAAACCTTTGATAAATAGAGGAGTAATGTTAGGGACACAAATTATACATGTTGTTCAAAAACGATATAAAAAGAGAGAAAATATTAACAGACCTACTCTTTGTGCACAATTTTTTGTGTAGTTTGTAAACATAGTATTATTCTAAATAGAGACATTCCAATTATAGAGTATTCCCTTTGTTTCAAAATACAATAATAATATTAATTTTATAAAATTAATTTGAAATATTTTAAGTTTAAAATTAATATGATGTCATTTAATTTTAAACAACACATATATAAAAATTGTAAACTATTTAAAAAGTATTGCTAATTATAATTTTTAAATAAATAACATCAATTTAAAATACCTCAAATTAATTCTATAAAAAACAAATTTGACCATATATTTCGAACCAGATACAATATAATGCATTTTGTAACACCCCACCTTCAATCATTCACTAATTAATGGATCAGTTTGCTTTTGTAACATCACAATTTTATGGTAGGGTCTACGATAGGTGATTATTTGAGTTGTGATGGATGCAATTATTTGATAGCCATTAGGTTGTCTTTTTCTAGAAGAAGAAAAAATCTAAAAATTGATATTTTCACATCAATATTTGATATTTTCACACGTATGACCCATACATTAACTGAAGTGTCGAATTTTTATTGACTAATATGTGGATCATACGTGTAAAAATATCAAATATTATTGTGAAAATATCAATTTCCAAAATCTAATATTGACAAAATAGATATGGAGCATAATTGAATTGAGATATTTAATTCTTGATCTTATTACTTAGTTTTCCTTTTTGCTTTTAAATCACTAATGTATAAAGATTAAAATAAGATAAATGAAGCTAAAAATCAACTAATTTCACAAAACAAAAGGGCTTATTTTATTTTGTCGGATTGAGGGAATAATACACATTTAACAGGTTAATAATTGCATCATTAGGAAATAGGAATGATAATAGTTCAAGAACAATCAAGCATTGCCATTCTAGTGTTCTTTGAAGTTTAGAGGAAAAAATTGGACCTAAAAAGCCTCCTACAATCTCTCAATTGACACCCATGTTACAAGGACTCGAATAAGGTATTCGGTTGGACATAACATTTTAAAAAGTTCAATACGGGTACACCTCAATTTTGTCAATTTTTTATACTAAAATGAAGTATTCAATACCCATACCCCTTGACCGATTATCTAGTGTCAAACACGGGTAGCTTAGGACAAAATGAAGAGTCCATGTAACATAGTCAATTGCATATATTTACAGGTGGTAACTTTTTGCAAAGAAATGCTTCTCTAAGTAACCCTAATGAAACCAGTTATATGTTATCTTCCAGACATTAAATTAACTAGACCTTGATTTTCATAGAATAAACTAGCATCCCACTCCTCAGTTGTGGATGAAAGTGTCATTAGCGCAACCACAGTTGACCTCATGCTTGGCCTCAGTTGAGGATTTTCATGTGTACAAGCTCTGGCAAGCTGGGCTATCTGCAAAACAAGAGGCACAATTAAGCCACCAGTAATTGAAATCAAGATTACTCGTCCATTTCGAACTTGTATTAACTGAAAGATCTATTTTCACCTTAAGGACCGAGTCGATGGGGTAGTCATCACCAAGCCTAGTGTCAACCAGTTTTCGGAGATCTTTGCTAGGATTAGGCTGGTTTAGAACCTCCTCAAACTGTATAATGTAAATATTAGAACAAACTAAGCAAAACAGAGAAATTAACAAAGGAAATTACAGACAGTATACAATAATTCCGTGGAAAACCAAATCAGGAAAAATCATGGGCGAGAGCCAAAAGACATTACTATAATAAAGTGTGAAGAATATAAGCTATGAATCACTCTGAAAGCAGCTAAAACATAGAAAGAAAATAATATCGAAACCCTAGCAACAACACATATAAGAACCCGGCTAAAAGCATAATGTACCCAAATAACATAACAAGTTCATATTGCAGGGGATGGTGGGCTACGGGGCTTTGGCTTATCGGCCTCAGCCCTCTACTACCACCATTAAACCTAATATTTATTTTCCTTCAGGTTGTCACACAAAATAATTCGAGTTGGGTCAAAAGTTGGACCCTAAACAAGAATTCGAGATACACATACCAATAAATCAAGCTATGAATCGGCAAAAAGTAACAAGCGAGAGGCTGAAGATATTTCTATATCAAAGCATGAAGAATATATGCTATGAATCTCTCTGAAAGCGGCTAAAACTGAGAAAAAAAGAATTTCGAAACCCTAGTTACAATAACATATTTATAAAGGGCTAAAAACATAATAGGATCAAATAACATAACATGTCCATAGTGCGGGGGCAAATGTGCTACGGACTTTCAGGCCTATCCGGCCTCAGTCCTCTGCTACTACCATTAAACCTTATATTTCTTTTCCTTCATGTTGTCGCACAAAATAATTTGTGACAGGTCAAAGGTCGGATCCTGAACAAGAATGCGAGACACATAACAATAAATCAAGAATAATATACACTCCTATTAGTAGTTCTTGTATATAACACTATAATTAAGGTAGTTCCCCTATTCTTGTTTTTGTTTATAAGACTTCTTGAGAATTAAGGGAAAGTAAGGTATGTAGCCTCAAAGTTGATATTAATTTCATTCTATAAAAATATAACATATACAGATCTTTTGATGGTTTTCATTTATTGGCAAAACAGAAAAGGAGTGCAGCATTTAATTAATTGGTGAATTGAGGAAGGAATGAAAATAACCAAAGCAACGAGTCCCCTTGATTCAGTAACAACTTCATTTGTCTTGACAATGGCTTCTTTAGCAGATATTAGTTCATAAAGGACAACTCCGAAAGCATATACATCTATCTTAGGGAAACATCTCCATATTGAGCATACCTGCACCAAATGCAACTTTTATTAGTCTTGTTCAGAGAAATATGTAATAGAGACTATGCAGACGCAAGCAAAAGCTTGATTAAAGACTTTATAACAGATTAACATAAGGAAAATAATTTATACGTCGACTAATTTTTTGTCCGATGTGAATTGCGCCTAACGTGGAAATATAAGCGATAAAATGGAACACTAATATATGGGCCCCTTCTTTACACCTTATCCCTTGTGTCCACATGTCGTCAATATTTAATATCGACACGAATCTATCTTCATATATAGCAACACTCTTGAAATGAGAAAGTGAAAGAAAGATCTTACTCGGGAGACATGTATCCAAAAGTACCCACAAGCCAAGGTTTGCAAGGAACCAGTCCCAACTTCTGTAAGTTTTGTCAGCCCAAAATCAGAAACCTGCAGAATTAGATCTTTTTTAGCTTGACTTATTTAATAAATGCAGAAACTTTGATAATCTATCACTCTCATATAGGTGTTTTTACAGACCTTTGCACGGAAATTTTCGTCTAATAAAATGTTAGGGGACTTGATATCGCGATGGATATAGACAGGAACAGTATGCTCATGAATGTATTCAAGTCCTCTAGCAGAATCAAGGGCAATTTGCACCCTACTAGACCATGACAATGGCCCCCTCCCTGAAAAAATTAATTAATTATATAGGTAATAAAACCATATGACTTGAACAAAAGATAATATTTTTTAGTTCTGTTGATGAACTTTTGTTCTCACCTGATGAACCACGCAGATGTTCAGATAAGTTGCCATTCTCGATGAATTCATAGACTAAAAACAAAGAACTCTCAACAGAGTATCCAATTAAACGCACCTGCATTCATTTTTAAGATATAAACGTTATATCTGCATATATTCATTAACACTTCTTCTAGGATCATCTTAAAATAAATATACAACTCCAGAATTATTATAGAATTACAAGAATATGCATATAAGGATATTTTTTTACTTTGCAGTAAAACCGAAATATTAAAGTCAAGAGTTTGAATCCATTTCATTCATCTCTTAAAAAATTTGCGAAGTAAAGGAATGTGTTATAGTCTGTTGTAGAAATAATTGATATAATCAACAAATGAACTAGAACGGACAGGGCTAACAAAATTTTTGAGTGAAAAAATAAATGAGAATAATGTAGCAAAAGATTGCAGGTATAATAAGCATTGCAGAGTTGGCAAATTATACCAAGTGCAAGTGATGAACATGTGTTAAAACCTTCAGTTCAGCAAGAAACTCTTTTGAAGCTTGCATATCCATCTTCTTAATTGCAGCTTTCTGCATATTTTAAATAAAGAGAGAAACTTGAAATGAAAACGCATAACACTTGAGTTAAACAGCACATAAATGATCCCAGAGTACATATCGTATAGTTGTGTTGATCAAATTAAATTTGTGGGTAAACTTATATAAGTTGCATGAACTGTATTTAAAACACACAAGGAAAGTTGGAAGGGATGTTAAATAGTGACTAGATGCACCTTTTCTGTTTAACTCCTAGAAACACTAACACCAGTGAACTTAGAAATGAAGAACAGCATGGAAAATACATATCCACAACTCAAATAACATAATAATGAAAGGCAATAAGCAACACAGTCAATTATTTTAAAGTTATATTCTCCATTACATTAATGCTATTTGATTTGCACAACTACATTTACTATATAAACTCATATGGATTATGAGTCCTGCTATGTATTGCGACAATTTTGTGTCGAATTACAAGTGCGAAACATATCAATACACAAGATTGGATAGAATTATAAGATGGACTCTCCAAAAAAGTTACCATTAATATTTATTCACGTAACTGACAATCAAAAATTTTACACACACATTCACAATATATATCATTTTCCATGGATTATTGACCTCTGCTCACCACTCATTAGAGATCAAATTACGTTCTGTTACAAGGAACTTTTTTACTTCTTCTTTCTTTTTTTCCCCTTTTCTTTTTTAATTTGAGACAACCATATCTAAGAATGAATTTCATAGGCACAAACCTCTCCTCTTAACACTCCATAGTAAACAGCTCCAAAGCCTCCTTGACCAATCTTATTAGCCAGACTGAAGTCATCCGTGGCGAGCGCAAGCTCTTCATACGAGAACTCCACTGATTTGTCCACGGTGATGCCTGTAAACGTTGAGGAAGAACCAGTAATATGACGTCCAGAATCTAACATCTTCACCGAGTTAAATCCAGAACCTATCAAGGCACAAAAGTTTGCCAATTACGCAGATATTACAAAAAGATATTTTTTCCAGTTAGATTTTCCTTTCAGAATAAGGCTAAGATCAAAACAACTAAATACTTAATAATCCAGTTAGGTGTTTTTCCTTCTTCCAATTTAGTGTGACATAAATATTAAAAAATCCTATTTCTTCTTTCTAAGGGAACACCAACATAGAATATTATATACATAACCCTTGTAACGATCAAACTCTCAAGGAGTACCATGCATATGCTCTATGGCATGATCATCAAAACTTGGTTGTAGAAGTGATCCTTGTTCCACATTCTTCCTTCTGTAGAACCCGAAGTAGAAACAAGCAGCCAAGAATAGAGCCCCAACAACTCCTGCAACAGAAACGCCAGCAATGACTCCACCCGAGATTCCTGCTTAAAATTCCGGTACACAGTAAGATTAAGACAAACATCATGAACCTTTGGACATCCCGCTATTTGTCCTCAAAAGAAAATATACAGCATACAGTCAATAGGCAAAGAATAACCAACCACTCGAGCTGCAAAAAAGAAAGTAGGACAATTAGGTATAACTGCAGACTAAAAGCAAAAAAGATTTCTAAGAAATTAAGGTTACATCAAGTTGAAATAATTTACCTTGCCTTCAATGGAGGGTAATTCCCAGTTTGATCTGCATTAAAGATATATAAGTATATTAGCAAAACCTAGCAAGTAGCAAGGAAAATGATCTGAACCTCTGCTTAAATAACAGGAAAAGGGTTTTGAGCCATACCCCATAGCTACCTATAAAACTTTTATATTGTGATATTGACAAAACAAAAAAAAATTGATTCAATTATTTACCATTATTGTCTCTCTATGATACAATTTACTTCGTTATTAAGTATATGAATGAGTCACCTTTTCCAGGAATAAAAACCAGACCACTCCCAGTGCTGAAATCCGAATTGGGATTGTAATCACTCAACAACTTTTCAGGAAGCCCCAAACCACTAGCAATCAAAGATAAATTTTCACCAAAACGAAGAGGATAAGTGATGAACAACCCATAATCCTTCGAAACACGACTATTCCCACAAGAACAGTTCACTGTGACATTTAATCGAACACCCGTGTCGGGAAGATTGTTAGGATCATAACTATTGAATTTTGTCAACATATCTATGGTGGTAAGATTTGCATAGGAAGTCTCAGAAATCTTCTTGTAGCTGTTTCCGGATTTGATTTTATAATTAAACTGATGACCGAGAAATTGTCCATCATCAACACAGCTACATTTGAATAGGACATTGAGTCTACCACCTTGAGGAATGATATTTGGATTGGAAATTTGGGAATTGTAAAAAAGAATTTTGGTGATATTTGTGTTAAGAACTTTGGATATGAAAGTGAGATTTGTTCCTCCCCATAAGTAATATGAAGCTAACGCATCGCATACGCCATGGCATTCAGATTCAACTCTAGTATTAAAGAACAATAACAAGACAACAACAAAAAACCCTAATAAGTCAAATTTTCTCATTCTCCTCAAAATCACTGAAAAGTAGCAATAAACTCTGAAATTTTTAGAAGATAAAGAAAACCCAGAAAAACTCAGATCGGAATTGATTTGTGGAATCATTCTCCCCAAAATTCACAAAAAAGTTGCAGTAAAAAACTAAAAATATATGAGTTTTTTTAGAGGAAAAAGAAAACCCAAAAAAATCCAGATGGAGATTGATTTATGGAATCATTCTCCCCAGAATTCACTAAAAAGTTGAAATAAAAAACTCTAAAAATGTAAGAATTTTATAGAGGAAAAAGAAAAATCCAGAAAAGCCCAGATGAAGTTTGATTTGTGGAATCATTCTCTCCCCAAAATTCGCAAAAAAGTTGCAATAAAAAAGTCTAAAAATGTATGAATTTTTTAGTGAAAAAAAAAATCCAGATGGGGATTGATTTGTGGAATGAAGAAAAATTATGCTTGTTGGGGTTTACCAGTTGACTCGTGACAGTGTTAGTCTTCGCCATTGTTGTTCAACAGTTGAAGTAAGGTATAGCTTGGAAATCTCATTTTTAAAATGGAATTCACGTTGAAGTCATCAACGGTAAAACCTGCAATTTTATATTTTTACCGCCATGCATTCAAAAAAAAATTAAAATAAAATAATGGGTAGAATTATAATTAATTAATATTTTATTATAGTCTAGGGGTTATAACTAGACTTGACAAACGGAATTAAAGTTATTGGCATGGATGCTCAAACTACCAAATTTTGGTTGGTTGAAAAAGTGAACTCAAACCTCGCTGACGGTTAATGGCTTATTTAGCCTCCGGATCTTGGACTGATTTATGACCAAAATTTGACACATTTATGGGTCTAGACCAAACGGGTCAAGCCATCGCTGGACTGGATTTTGATGGGATGAAAATTTTTTGACAAGCTGGTCAAATTTTTTAAGTCTAGTTATAATTAATTACTATCATATAAATTATTATATTTTTTGTTTTCAATCTGTTATCATCAAAATACTCTTAAAATTAAAATTATAGTTGAATAAGTCTAATTCATGGCACATAAACTTAAATATTGTCAACCAAGAATATGATTATTTTTAGAAATGAGTTTACTTTTAGGATGGGTAAATTGTATCAATTATAAGCAAGTTCTTTTTTTTTCTTTTCCCCCCTTACATAATTGCTGCCAAGTCAAGGCACAATTTATAAAGTCATGCAATTTAAGTCTACAAGGAAGTCATTTTTACTAGTTGTTAACGCCAAGATCCTTCTCCACGTCTCAATCACCAAGACGCATCCAATATCCCCGCGCATACCAACAAGTCAACACTAAAAGCTTCGACTACCGACCGGCGAGGGATAAATTCCCGTACAGTGAGAGTCAAGACAAGCGATCACAAGGTCAACAATGGAGAAAAATATTATCTAATGCCCGAGAGATAGAATAATCATCCTAAATGAATGTGTTACTTACCCTCTTATGTGATCTTAGCCCCACGATACTCCACTTCTTGCTTCTGTGCCACTTCATCACTTCCTCGACACCTTTTTCCCCACTTCCTCATTTTTCATTGAAAGTAAGAAGCCCACTACCACACCTGCCGCCAATCGCTTTCCACCACGGCCATCATCCGAGTCCCATCCTCATTAATGCCATGCAGAAAGGTGGTAATAACAATAGTCAATCATTGTCATTCGGCATAATGATTATTGATCAAAGTTGGGTTAAGTGACACTTTGTATAATGGGCCAATTCAACGACTAAGCCCAAATAATGGAAATGACCCAAGTGACCTGGATCCAATCGAAGAACCCAATGAAATGATCAAGAATCGGCCCAAACCATTCTGGACCAACCAGACTTAAAGATAACACGATCCAAGGAGGAGCCCATTAAGTCCGGCCCATATAGGAAAAGGATTATGGCTCAACATTACCCCTAGTCTTATATTAAACAGTGGTGTTTAATGAAGACTATAAATAGTATAGGCCAGTGACATAACAAACTATGATAAGTCATAAGAGATCCAAAGTGAAACTCACCAAAATCCATCAAAATCGGTCCAAATTGATATCAGGAATAGAAGTGGGAAGCCCAATAGACGCAAGCCCACATAGGTGAAGATATTTAGATCTAAAAATGGACGAAACCTCTTCCCATTCATCATCATCATGCAAGTGAATTAAATGTGCCGCCCTCAATTACCGTGTAACTGTCAGTATAAAAGGTAAACTTTACCAATTCTGACGGTTTTACCTGCTAATTTGAAATTTGAACCTTTGAGCTTTCTCCTCCTCTGCAAACTTCTTTCTCTGCTTCACAAAATCTTAACAATGGTGACCGTAACCTCTAGCCAAAATTCCCCCCTTCGTGCAACTCCTGTCAGTATCGTTTCTCCCAACCCAAACCCTAACCAAGAGGGTTCGAGTTCCAACCCCCAATCAACAACCATGGGGGGAAATCCTTCTCTGATCCCCTCTGCCTCAGACTTCTTCAAGGATCTAGAAACAGTTCCCCATGCCAACATCCGCTCCTCGATCGGACCGAGATATACATGCTCGACTCGTTATCGATTCCCGACATGTACGCTTATAAGGGCCCCGCCTCCCAAGAGCGCATGTACCAAATGACCGGACGGTTGGGTCGCCATGCTGCCACTTTCCCTCGGAAAAGGGGTTTGCTACCTCTCCATGTCTTTATCGTTACCTCCTAGGGTTCATAGGAGTGGGCTTCACCCCGATTAGTGCCCAACTCCTACATCCACATCCCGGCATTTATCGCCTTCGCCATGAACTAGGATTGCTCCCTCTGTTGACATCTTCTTCACCCTCTTCTCTGGGCTTCAGTAAGTCTCGAGAACGAGGCTTCAAAATGTTGAAGCAGCGCCTCCCACCCAACACCAGTTCGAGAAGAGACCCCGATGGATACTCCTTCCAAGAATGAGGGTTGGCATGAGAAGTGGTTTTTCATCACGGACCCGAGATCTCTTCTCTTCCGCATCGGACTACCTCGACCGGGTCTCTGGCGACTTTGGAGACATATCCGAAGGATTCGGGTGAGGAGATGATGAGACTTTTGAAGAAGATTCCTCCAAAAGAATGGAGTTTCACACTTCCGACCAAACAAGCTCAAGCTATATGACCACAAATGTAAGTTTCAATAACTTTGTAACATAATTTCCGAGCTATATAAGTGATACTGGTTTACGATACATGGTTTTTGCAGTGTCTCTGATCAAACCGACTCCCTTGGAGGTGAGAGATCTGGAAGATTTTTTAGCAGGGATGAATGCAGATGCAAGTGAAGAGCATCCGGCCGAAGAATCTTCCCAGGTTAATCCCCCTACCACCGATCCACCAACTTCTTCCTTCAAATTGATGAACCTCAAACCGATTTAACCCAACATACCCGAAGAAAACCTCAGACCTCGCCGAAGAAAACGATCCGCCAAACGATCCAAATCCACCCAACCAGAAACAAACCCTGAAAGTGACCCTGAAACACTTCCCGAAGCAACCCCCCAAACAACCTTCTCAACCGACCCCAATCCTCCAACTTCTGAACCTACCCCGGTGAGGAGGAGCCTACTTGATATTCCTTTGCACGATCGGGCTAAGGTCCTTCGTGTAAAGAAAATAAGAACCAAGATAACCCCCCTGACTGCCGAAGAGCTCCGAGTTCCCACCTCTTCGGCTGTCACTCCTCCGACTACGTCCACAGAAATCCATGTGCCTGACGATGAACCGACCGGGTCTGTCCCCACTCCATCCCGAAAAAGAAAACATCCATCAGACAGCCACCCCGGTTCATCTTCTCGCACCTTCACAACCCCTCGAACGCACTCTCGCCTCGATCCCCTCTCCCGAAACCATACACATGGACTCCTCACCGCCATGCGATGAACCTCCGCCTTCTCCTCCAAGACAACCAAATACCGAATTCCAACAGGAGGCCATGGCCTCCCCAACAATGTGGCCCCGATTAAATGCCCATATTCCCTTCCAACTGTTCAACACCTTTGTTCATGAAATCGACCATCATCGGTTCGAGAACAGATTCGAATGGGGATCTCTACAAAAGGTACGAATGAGCTACTTGGCAAAAGTAAATGATTCTCCCCTTTATCTCCGATTTTATCTTCATACTTATATATCTGAAAATTGATCAAATAATATTGGAAACACATAGGCCAGTGCTGTGTTCGGGCGTCTTCGTCCGAGGTCCCTCGAAGCCGAATCTGAGGAAGAGGCCCTGAGGAAGGAGAATGCCCTTCTGAAGTCTGCCTTGGCTAAAGAGAAGACTCAACGTGAATGCCTTCTTCATACAAATGAAGGTCTTCAAAAGAGTTAGCCCAAGCCAAGGGAGATGTGAAGGCCTCCAATGAAGAACTAAAGTCGACCAAAGCACAGCACGAGGAAATCGTCAAAATGAATGTTGACTTGGTTCAGAGGAGCGAGATAAGGATGGAGAAGATCGAGGAATTAAAGGCTGATGCTAAGATCCTGACCAAGACCATCCATAAGCTGGAGGCGGCAGAGACTCGTCATATGAGTAGGCGGCTCAAGCTCAAGAAGAAATTCAAAACTCAAGGCTCTTCTGGACCTTGGGCCTCCTTTAATCGAATTTACCTTCGCAAACAAATATCAAGAAAATACCTAACTCGATGAAATAAATTGGGAGATAATGAAGATATATTCCGAGAGTTACGAGCTCTACCAAGTTGTGGCAAGGAGAAGTCGCCCTGCGCCAACCCGGATCCATCCTTACTCGATTCTTCGAGGCATTTACGAAGATGGTGCTTGAGGCTGATGTTCCTGTTTTTTTTTTCTTTCTTTAATTTATAAGATTTGTAAAAATTATCTAATATTGTAATTAGATTATATATTAATGAAAAATGGATTCATTCCTTATAACTTCTAGATATTTATTTTCCGCCAATACTCCAATATTTATTTAAGTGAAAAGATGCACAAACTCCTTCATAAATTTGAACCCAATCATTAAGTAACAACTAAACATGTCATATAACGATAAGATGAAGTTAAAGAATGAAGCTTCCCAAACTCAACACTTAGAAAAAATTTAGGTAATAAAGTAAAGGGATACTTATTAGTTCACCAAGTGTGAGACAGATCTGCTTCATTAGGAATTTGTTTACCCGAAAGGCCTAATAAAACCAAGAGATGACATTTGCCTACCACGAAGGGCCCGACAAAGTCTAAAGATGACACTTGCCTACCCCAAGGGAACCGACAAGGTCTAAGTGACCACCGAAGAAGGGCTACCATCGAATGGCCACGTGAGTCCACCCAAACCTCCTAACACCAATGACGTTTGCCTACCACGGGGGGGCTGACAAACTCATAAGGACCACTGCCAAAAAGGCCGCCATCGAATGGCCAAATGAGTCCACCCGAACCTCCTAACTCCTTTGAATCGATCAACAACGAAGAGAAGATTTGTTCGAGAAAAAGGAACTTTATTGATGATGACATAAATATTTACGTACTTCCAATGTAATCGACATCATTTTTACCGAAAGTACTTCCTAAGCCTCGCCAACAAGTGCCAGTATTCTTAATTCTTGACCCATCTAATGCTTTCAATCGATAAGTTCCCGGCTTTGACTTCAAAGGATTTCATACGGTCCTTCCCGGTTGGCATTAGCTTTTCCAGATTCTCGAGGTGTAGATGCTTGGCTTCTCTCCGAGGACAAAATCTCCTACTTGAACCTTCAAACTTTACCCCTTATTATAATGCTTGGCCACTCTTCACCGATAGTGTCGCTAACTGATTAAAGTTTTTCTCTTACTTCCTCAAGCAAATCAAGGTTGGCCTTAAGCCCTTCCTCATTGTAGATCTCTCTGAATTGGCTGACTCGAAGACTTGGATATCCAATTTCAACTGGGACTAAGGAATCAGTACCATAGGCCAGTCTAAAAGGTGAATCCCCGTTGTAGTCCTCGTGAGTAGTTCAATAAGCCCATAACACGCTAAGTAGCTCCTCCGCCATCCGCCCTTGGCCGTCCCAATCTGCTGGCTTGATCCCATTCACAGCTGCTCGTTGGTCACTTCAACTTGTCCATTCGACCGTGGATGAGCCACCGAAGTTTTTCATCTTTCAATCCCCACTCTTTCAAAATGCTTCAAATTTCGATCCCACAAACCGACGTTTATTGTTCGATATTACCACCTTAGGAATCCCAAACGAAATACTACCGATTCTTTCAAAATTTCAAGCATTCCCGTTCGTTATTAACCTAAGTGGTTTTGCTTCTACCCACTTGGTCATATAGTCGATGGCAACTATAACAAAGTCGACTTGACCTTTTGCTTTCGGTAGTGGACCCAAAGATATCAACCCCCAGAAATGAAGGGTATAGGAGATAAGATCGAGTATAGCTCTTCCGTGGGCGATGTGGGATCGGACTATCGAGTTGACACTTCTCGCACTTTTGACGTATTCGATTAAACTTCTTTGAAGATGGTAGGCCAGTAGTATCCTTGTTGAAGTACTTTATAGGCTAATAACTTAGCTGCCATATGGTCGCCACAGATACCTTCATGTACTTCCCGAAGAGCATATTCAGCTTCAGATGGAGTCAGGCATTTCAGTAGTGGAGATGAGAAAGCTCTTCGGAACAGATCCCCATCAATCAGAACAAAATTAGAACTTTTATACTTGATTTTCTTGGCGAGCATCCGATCCAAAGGTAAGACGCCAAGATCCTTCTCCACGTCCCAATCACCAAGACGCGTCCCAATATCCCCGCATTCCAACAAGTCAACACCAAAAGCTCGACTACCGACCGTCCGAGGGATAGCTCCGTGAGAGTCAAGACAAAGCGATCACAAGGTCAACAATGGAGAAAAATATTATCTAATGCCCGAGAGATAGAATAATCATCCTAAATGAATGTGTTACTTACCCTCTTATGTGATCTTAGCCCCACGATACTCCACCCCCGCCATCGCTCCACTCATCACTTCGACACACTTTTTCCCCACTTCCTGGCCATTTCAAATAAAAGTAAGCGACCACACCACACCTCCGCCGCCACTGTTTTCCACCGCCGATCATCTGAGTCCCATCCTCATTAATGCCATGCAGAAAGGTGGCCGACACAATAGTCAACTGTCACTTGGCATAATGATTACTGGTCAAAGTTGGGTTATGTGACAATTTGTATAATGGGCCAATTCAATGACTAAGCCCAAATAATGGAAATGACCCAAGTGAACCTGGATCCAACCGAAAGAACCCAATGAAATGATCAAGAATCGGGCCCAAAACCATTCTAATTAAACCGGGACTTAAAGATAACATGATCCAAGGGAAGAGCCCATTAAATCCTACCCAATAAGAAAAAAAGGATTATGGCCCAACACTAGTCTTAAAGCACCATAGCTAAAAATATACTTTAAAATTATTAAAGATTATACTACTTTAAAATTATTTCCTAAAACACCATAGCTAAAGGGGTTAAAAAACACATCTTTTACATGTATAAAGTGTCTCTTTTATATATTATAATCCTTTGTTTCAAATATAAAATTATTATTAACTATTTAAAAGTCATTTGAAACATTTTTAAATTTAAAATTAGAATAATTTATTTAAGTTTTTAAAATAATAAATCTTATAACTATTAATATTTTTAGGTAGTTTTCTAGATTTATATATAATTAATGATTGTTTGTCTTTTAACAAAATGACTTTGTTATTTACATAAGGGACTTATATATTTACCTTCTTGTTATTTATAATACTTAGGAGCTGGCTTAGTGGTAATTGCATATGGCAAAACCCATGCTTGCTAGCTTAAAATGTGGGACATGAGAAGAACTTTACATGTATGTTATTTTATCTCTTAAATAATTATGGTTTTATAATATGTTAGTAGTACCAAACTTTATTCAACTAAGATTCTTAAATCTTAAATAATTTAGCATGAAACTTCATTCAACTAAGATGGTTTCTGAACAAATATACTAATTTTTATCAAAATATATTGTGGCATTGGTTTTCTAAATCCATCCACTCAATCTCAATTCATATAAAATACTCCTTCCATTTCAAATTATAACATTAATTTTTTTAAAAATCAATTTTAAACTCAAAACGTCATAAGTTCATTTATTTTATGTCAATACAATTCATAATACTATAAACTTCCTAAAAAGTATTGTTAATTATAAGATTTATTATTTTCAAAATTTATATTAATTATATCAAATTTTAAATTTAAAAATATCTCAATTTGATTTTCAAAAAGTCAATATTATTCTTATAATTCAAAACGGGGTGTGTACTATGTTGGAATTGAAAGAATGGAATAGAGGAATAAATCCAATAATTTTAAGTATTAGGTTCCTGATGGTGGTGGATAGTATAATATGATGACAAAATTATCAAATACATTAGAATGGATCTCATTCAATAATCTCCAAATGAAATAAAAATTAAGAAATGTAATGAATTTTTATTTTATCAGAATGATTTATCATTCGATATGGATGAGTCGAGATTGAAATTTTCATTTATAATGATTAAAATAATTTTAAAATTATCATAATTAATTTTTACTTGTGCGTATTTATGATTAATTTTTCTATTTCATAGCATGTTAATTTTTCTTTCATCCGTCTTAATATTACCCCAAATTTAATCTCAAGTTGAATTTAATTAATATCTTTTGATTTTCATTTTCAACTTGATTTCAGTATATATTAAAATTCTATTAATTTTCTCCAATATCTTAACAAACAATTGTTACCGCGATCCAAACCAAAATAAAAAAAAAAACATAATAAAAAAAGAATAAAATTAGATCACCACACTTTTGGTTTAGGGTGCTTTCACTTAACTACTCAGTAGTAGTAAAATACATTTAAACTCTCGATTTTTTGAGTTGAAGTAAAAACGTCACCTTTTCCATCAAACTTAACCGTGCGTGTATGTCGGACGTCAAAAGCGCGTGAGAAGGGGCTGTAACGGTTAAAAAAAAACTAGTAAATGTCTGAAATAACCCCTTTTTCTTCCTTTTCGCTTTTAAAAGACATTCTTCTCCTCTTATCCTCCCTTTTAAAAAGCCAAAAAGAAGAAGGGGATATTTTAGACATTTACTAGTTTTTTAAATCTGACCTTCTTCTCACGCTTTTGACATTTGATTATACGTGCATTTGCTAAATCGAATAGAAAATGTGACGCTTTTTACTTTAACTCAAAAAGTCTTTAGAGTTTAAATGTAAACTTTACTTACTTATAGTGGTGGTTAAGTGAAAAGACTTCAAACCCTGATTTATTTATCTAAACTTTACTCATAAAAAAATATTAATAGGCAATTTGATTAGAAATTTATCCCTATGTAACATTTATATAATTATATTACTCATATTCATTTTATTAGCATGATATATAACTATTATACAAACAAAGCACATATAGAATTGCACGTGGGATAATCAAATGAACAAATTATATGCTATTTGCTCAAAGTTTTATCATTTTCCCCAAAGTTGTGACAATTTTAATATACTTGTACATATTAATTAAGAATCTCACTAATAACTACTACTTCTCAATACAATATGATGCATTGCCAACTACTTTTGGTTTATTTGTTGTTTTATGCATCCATAACGATCGTCCCACTTTCATTACGATTAAATCATAAAATTTATTTTTATTTTAGAACCTAACTTTTGGTAGTTTATTGTATATTTTATTTGTTTATTCGTACTAGCGTCTAAAATATTTGATATGTTTAAAAGTTTCCGTCTAAAACATCTTATATTTAACTATATTTATTTCAATGACAATTTATTTAATCACAAATGCGATATTTGAATTTAAAACGTAATGCATAAAAAATGGTACGATGCGTCTAGGGGTTCAAATACATTAAAGGCTGTGTACCCGCTCAAAACGGGAGTGATTGGTATGAAATTAATTTTGGTCAATTGATCAATATAGTGTCAACACGCGTCGGAATTTGATTTCTCTTTCGACGTGTCAGTACTGTATTGATCAATTGATCAACCTGTCATGAAATTAACTTCATGACAATCGGATTCACTCAAAACATATCAAACGTACGTTGTTTTAAGATAAGCTAGACAGACATAATTAATTCTCGTGTGGTATCAAAATTTAACCCTTAAATGTTAGTTTTCATCTAAATCAGTGTAATTCAAAATTATCAATTGGTCATAAAAATTTTAAACTAACCTCTGGCCGGCAGAAACACCAACCCCGACCCAGAACCAAAATCTGACTCAGGATTGAACCTCTCCAACAACTTGCTCAGAATACCCGACTCTGCCACCACTGCAGCCAAATCCTCACCCTCCCGAAACGGGTACGTAACAAACAGTCCATAATCTCTCGACACATGTCCATCGCCACACGAACAATTCACCGTCACATTAATAAAAATCCCATCCGGTATTCGGGTCGGGTCATAAATATTGACCCGTTGCAACCAATACTCGGTAGTGAGATTAGCAAAAACTATATTAGCAAGCTTCTCATAAGTATCACCAAATTCTGTTTTGTACAAAAAAGTATGCCCTAAAAAATCCCCATTTATGCAATCACACGAAATCGGAACATTAATCCGCGTTCCGCTGCGAATGGCATCGGAATTTGAGACGTTTTGATTGTATTGTAGAATTTCGGGGATTTTGACGTCGAATAATTTGGTTATATAAGTGAGATTTGATCCTTCTAACACAAAGTATGATGCCATGGCTATGGGACAGCCTTTTCTGCATTTGGACTCTGTTTTGGGGCATAAAAGGAGGAGAAGGAAATAAATGTTTAGGAGGAGTACAAATCTCTTTTTCTTCAATAATGTGTTCATTGGAGGGAGGACAGAGAGGAGAGGGTGCGGAAGTAATAAATATGGTTTAATATACTTATACATATTAATTAAGAACCTCACTAATAACTACTACTTCTCAATACAATATGATGCATTGCCGACTACTTTTGGTTTATTTGTTGTTTTATGCATCCATAACAATCGTCCCACTTTCATTACGATTAAATCATAAAATTTAGTTTTATTTTAGAACCTAACTTTTGGTAGAGTTTATTGCATATTTTATTTGTTTGTTCGTCTACTAACGAATAAAATATTTGATATGTTTAAAAGTTTCCGTCTAAAACACTTTATATTTATTTATATTTATTTCAATGACAATTTATTTAATCACAAATGCGATATTTGAATTTAAAACGTAATGCATAAAAAATAGTACGACGCATCTAGGGGTTCAAATACATTAAAGGTTGCGTACCCGTTCAAAACAGGAATAGTTGATATGAAATTAATTTTGGTTAATTGACCAACTTATCATGAAATTAACTTCATGATAACCGAATTCACTCAAAACATATCAAACTTGCATTGTTTTAAGATAAGCTTGACAAACATAATTAATTCTCTTGTGGTATCAAATTTTAACCCTTAAATTTTAGTTTTCATCTAAATCAGTGTAATTCAAAATTATCAATTGGTCATAAAAATTTTAAACTAACCTCTGGCCGGCAGAAACACCAATCCCAACCCAGAACCAAAATCCAACCCGGGATTGAACCTCTCCAACAACTTGCCCGGAATACCCGACTCCGCCACCAACACGGCCAAATCCTCACCCTCTCGAAGCGGATACATAACAAACAACCCATAATCCCTCGACACGTGTCCATCGCCACATGAACAATTCACCGTCACGTTAATAGGAATCCCATCCGGTATTCAGGTCGGGTCATAAATATTGACCTGTTGCAACCAATACTCAGTAGTGAGATTAGCGAAAACTATATTAGCAAGCTTATTGTTAACGCCAAATTTTGTACGCCTGACGAAATCACCAAAACAACAGGCCAAAATCGTGCTAACAAGTTGATTGTATTGTTGTGAAATTAAACTAACGAAATACACTCACATAAACATAAACAAAAAGATATAAAATATGAACACAAGAATTTACGTGGAAACCCAATTGAAAAAAAAAAACCATGGAGAGAGAGAGAGACTAATCCACTATAATAATATGAAGAGTACAAAATGTTTATTTGTATCATATGCTCTTGTGTTTTGTCTCCCTAAACCCTTGCTTATTGTTGTATTTATAGTTGTCATGTCCACCATAATCCAATCAGGAGTAGAAGTCCTTTGTAGAATCACCTTATAATTGCAATTAATGGCTGATAGATTCCTTCCCAAATTAAACCTCCTTATCCCACCAAATAAGGAAACATAATCTTACTTTAATAAGGACTCTCTCACTGTCAAAATAAATATATATGATGGGTCAATACCAAATCTAACCCATTAAATAAATTGGGCTACACATTAGCTAGACCCAAATAATCACACTCCAATATTGCCCCCCCCCCCCCAGTCTCTTATTTATAAGGAATTTAAAATAAGAGATTATACAAATTTATCCCAACAAAAAAATCTGTATATGCCAAAGACGAACTGTCTCACCAAAACACCATACATCGAAAAGATAACTAGCCTCATCAGAACTGAATATAAATAAACAACCTTATTACAACCGAAGACAAATAAATAATGATAATACTCGTTCTAAAAAATTGTTCAACCTTATAACACCACCCGACTTTATAACGCAAAAATTATCCTCCCAACCCGTTAGGAAGCTTTTGTCCGTTCGGGGGGAACAAAACCACTTTCAAAAAACGTTTGTCCGATCAGGGGGAATAAAGTCACTTCCGAAGGACTTTTGTCCGTTTGGGGGAACAAAACCACTTCCAAAGGATGCTTGTCCGTTCAGGGGAATAAAGCCACTTTCGATGGACGCTTGTTTGTTCGGGGGGACAAAGCCACTTATGAAGGATGCTTTATTACCCGAATGCGATAAATGATATTGGTCATGATTATTTGGGCCTTTAGAGTGTAATGGGCCATTAATTATGTGGAGTTGTTTGGGTTTGGACCAGAAGTGGATTTAGTGGACGGGGGTCTTTTGGGCTGAGGTTCCTAATTATATTTGGATTCTGATTATGGAAGGAAGTGTTGGACTATGGATCCACTTCCTTAATTAAAGGAGATTTGATACAATCCTAGGATGATTGGGAACCTTAGTCTGATTTGGAGAAGGATTTCTTACAAGGCGATGAGATTACTATAAATATAAGGCTCTACATTGGTTTTAAGGTACATGCAATTTACTTTGCAGCACTAGAGCATTAAACCTCTATTGTTAACCTTATATTAGCCTGTACTTATTCTCACACCGGAGCTATCCCCTGACGGCCCAAGCCATCAAGCTTTTGGAGTTTACTAATAGTACATGCATGTGAATCAATAGTACACACATGTGAACAAATAGTTATAAGCATGTTAATTAATAGCAATTAATTGCTCATTTATCCGATTAATTAATTATCAATGGTCAATATAACCTCCAGAATCAATTATTATCGAAATAAATGTCGATTTCCACTAACACTAATAATCCCAACACAATGGAAATATCAATTTCATCTTTAATCAACACGAACTTATTCATCATTAACATTATAACTCATAATATTTAACAACCAGATCATTCACAGGAAAGAGGGGGCTTTCAGATAAGGATTTCTCCTATCATGCAGCAATTAGGTGACCAAACCCTTTCTCGATGAACTTTCTAGACATCGTCAATATTACAAATAATAATATGAATAACTTTATCGTCTCAATTATTGATTTAATAATTATAAATATTATGCGATGATGATCTTTGTGACAATAATTGAATCAATAATATGAGAGATATTATGCAGCAATTACTGTAACAATAATTGAGTATAACTTAGTGACTTCTCACGTAAGCATCAATAACCAATACCGCGTGCTACTATGCAACCACACATATTACCGTTCTTTTAACACCGGGTATTTCAACAGTTAACGGTAAAAACTTTAGCCGTTATTTTTTTTAAAAAAAAAGATATTTCTGTCATTTTTTAACTACAACAATACTTCCGTTGTGGGGTTCACCAATGATTGTGTAGTCGTACGAATATTTTTTGACAAAAAGAATATTCCACGATCAAACGAATATTTCTCGACACAACGAATATTTTATAACAACTTGCTTACTATGCAAAATTTTCAAATATCACCCTTAACTTTAAACTTTTATCAATTTAACCATTTACTAAATAGAATAATAATTATAAGAAAATTATATACTTTCATTTCATAAAATTCGGGATCTCACAATCTCCCCTCCTTATGAAATTTCGCCCTCGAAATTTACATACCTGGTAGTTCGAAGAGATGAGAATACCTTGCTTTCTATTCGGATTATACCTTCCTAATTATTTCCTCTGTATCACGATTTTCCCGTTGCTCATCTCCTATATTTTAGATATCATTCTAGAATACATCTTCAAAACAAAGGTTAATTGACATGCCACATATTATCCCTATATTCTGACCGACCAATTAAATAACACATAAGCTTAGGTAGGTCATACTAGCGAAGGAATTCTTCGTCTCTCCCCTCCTAGTTCTTGTCTCACATCTCAGCAAGGGATCATATCCCTAAGCTTTGATACCAACTGTGACTCCCCCAAAACAGGTATACATCACCCATCTTGAGTCGCCAAATACATGGTACATAATACAAATAAAAACTTAATTATACAACTTTCGTGTAAAATACGACAAAACATAAGCTAAGAGTTTTAACACGAATATTGTCTTCTAGACAATATCCACACTCAATGGAGTCCTCATTACAATTATTATCACACTATTTTATAAAAATAGTGAGGACTACTATAGCCACCATCTCGGACCATCACTCCATTCCCCGACTAGTCCCAGCTATATTATTATTTCCTGAAGAGAATAGTGAAAGAAAAGGGTGAGCTCAACTAGCCCAGTAAGATATATTATAAATAAGATAATGCAGAATAAATTATCCTTAGCCTACAACAGTATAAAAACTGATAGAATACAATAGACAACAAGTTTTAGATCAACAACGGCAGCGGAATAAGCAATCCATTAGAAGAGTCAAGTAGAGCATGATATCTACTATCTTCTATGATTTAAAAGTTTATCATCAATTTTATCCTCAGAATACCCATTAACGGTTCTTTATTATAACCAAGATAAAGAGAATTTTCATCACCGCCTTCACCGAACCACCAAAGATTTTAGTTAAATTCATAATTCATGTTTATAATAATGTGAATCAATCAGCCTCCTCCTCACACAAAGGCTTAATAAAATGTTTACTCAAAATCCTTACCCTAAAGGCTAAAGATATTCAAATATAATAACAATGATCATACCAATCAGTTGTCTATCTTTGCACTACGGACCAAAGATATTCAACTATAAAATCAATGGTTATGATCATACCAATCAATTGCCTGTCAATGCACTACGGCCAAAGACATTCAACTGTTAACTAATGGTCATGATCCTGCCAATCACATCATCGAATTATCCCTGCACTACGGCCAACGATATTCGTCAGTATTACTAGTGGTCATGATCATGTCATACACATGTCCATCTTTGCACTACGGGCCAAAGCTATCAATCAACAGTTCATCTTTGCACTACGACCAATGATATTAATCAACAGTTCTTCTTAGCACTAGAGGCCAAAGACATACAAGTGTAAAACCAATAACCAACAGTCCATCTATGCACTACGGGCCAAAGATGACTTTTAACGTAATATAAGCATGAGGATCATGACAATGATATAAGAATTAATCAAACAAAATTAAGGATAAATATTAAAGACTTTAAATTTATCCAGAGCTTAAAAATATCCAAATTGTCAACTTGATACTGCTTTGTGGAGTAAAATTCAAGAATTATATTGTATCAAAAATGATTTGAACTGAAAATAAATTAATTTTTATCATGAATAGTACTCCGGGTGAATAGTTCCCAGGTGAATAATACCCCATGAATAGTACTTCAGGAATAGTACCCCGTGAATAGTACTTTATGAATAGTACTCGTGAATAGTACTTTATGAATAGTACTTTGTGAATAGTACCAGTGAATAGTACTTTTATAAATAGTACCGTATAAATAAATAGTACTCATAGACAGTACTACGACATGAAAAACTTAAAATTTAACAAGAATGTTCAAAATATCCTTGTGAAACGATCTGGATGAAACCCAAATTTCAAGGATATTCTACTAATTTCATGGAGTATAAAGCAAAACTTTAACAAAATGAGTATAGAATTCAAAATTTGAAATGAAATAATATTACTTACATACTACAGAGTATGGAAGAAAATATTATTTCAATTAATATCGAATAAAAATAACATCCCTTACAATTGTTGAATGAAAATAATATTCCAACGAATATTTAACGAAGATAATATTCCTACGAATATTGAACATAGATAATATTCTTTATGAATATTGAACAAAAATAATATTCATACGAATACGAAAAATAATATCTCTTCAGAATATGAAATAAATAATACCCCTTACCTCAGAAAAAGACTAGATACTGGAATAGTGAAGTAGCAGACTTCTCTTCTTCTTTCTCTCTATAACTTCTCTCTCTATAATTGCTCTTGTGAGTCTTAGTGAATTGGTGAGAATGAAGGAAGAATAAGCTTCTATTTATAGGAAATTATAGTTTCGATAATTGCACGTTTTGGGGCACGAAATTATACAGTATAATACCTTCATATTTTCCTTCATTTTTAATTTAGTCCTGTAAGTATTATCAAACTTTCACCACCTCCCTAATAGTATATCATGTGAATTAATAGTAAAATCGTGTGACTCAATAGTTCTATACATGTGAAAATAATAATTACAGTATAGTACCTTCATCTATACCTCTATTTTTAATTTAGTCATACAAGTATTATCAATCTTGCACCACCTCCCCTAATAGTACATGCATGTGAATTAATAGTACACACATGTGAACAAATAGTTATAAGCATGTGAATTAATAGCAATTAATTGCTCATTTATCCAATTAATTACCCGATTGGTCAATATAACCTCCAGAAATCAATTATTATCGAGATAAATGTCAATTTCCACTAACACTAATATTCCCAACACAATGGAAATATCAATTTCATCTTTAATCAACACGAACTTATTCATCATTAATATTATAACTCATAGTATTTAACAACCATATCATTCCAAGGAAAGAGGGGGCTTTCCGATAAGGATTTCTCCCTATTGGCGCGCAATTAGGTGACCAAACCCCTTTCCTTGACAGAACTTTCTAAACATCGTCAATATTACAAATAATAATATGAATAACTTTTTTGTCTCAATTATTGATTTAATAATAATAAATATTATGCAGATGATATCGTGACAATAATTGAATCAATAATATGAGATATTATGCAAAGAATTATCAGTAGTAATAATTGAGTATAACCGAGTGACTTCTCACGTAAGCATCAATAACCAATACTGTGTGCTACTTATGCAACCACGCATACATCGTGTTCTTTTAACACCGGGTATTTCAACAGTTAACGGTAAAAACTTTCGTAGTTTATTTTTTAAAAAGATATTTCTGTCATTTTTTAACTACGACAATACTTCCGTTGTGGGGTCCACCAAAGATTGTGTAGTCGTACGAATATTCCCCGATAAAAAGAATATTCCACGATCAACCGAATATTTCCCGACACAATGAATATTTTATAACAACTTGTTTACTTTGCAAAATTTTCAAATATCACCCTTAACTTTAAACTTTTATTAATTTAACCATTTACTAAATAGAATAATAATTATAAGAAAAATAAATACTTTCATTTCATAAAAATCGGGATCTCACAATCTCCACTCTTATGAAATTTCGCCCTCGAAATTTACATACCTGGTAGTTCGAAGAGATGAGAATACCTTGCTTTCTATTTGGATTATACCTTCTCGATTATTTCCTTTGTATCATGATTTTCCCATTGCTGATCTCCTGTATTTCAGATATCATTATAGAATACATCTTCAAAACAAAGGTTAATTGACATGCCACATATTATCCCTATATTCTGACCGACCAATTAAATAACACATAAGCTTAGGTAGGTCATACTAGCGAAGGAATTCTCCGTCTCTCCCCTCCTAGTTTTAGTCTCACATCTCAGCTAGAGATCATATCCCTAAGCTTTGATACCAACTGTGACGCCCCCAAAACAAATATACATCACCCATCTTGAGTCGCCAAATACATGGTACATAATACAAATAAAAACTTAATTATATAACTGTCGTGTAAAATACGACAAAACATAAGCTGAGAGTTTTAACATGAATATTGTCTTCTAGAAAATATCCACACTCAATGGAGTCCTCATTACAATTATTATCACACTATTTTATAAAAATAAGAGGACTACTATAGCCACCATCTCTAATTTCATCACTCCATTCTCCAACTAGTCTCAAATTTATATTCTCATTTCCTCAAGAGAATAGTGAAAGAAAAGGGTGAGCTCAACTAGCTCAGTAAGAAATATTATGACTAAGATAATGCAGAATAAATTATCCTTAGCCTTCAACAGTATAACAACTGATAGAATACAATAGACAACAAGTTTTAGATCAACAACTGCAGCGGAATAAGCAATCCATTAGAAGAGTCAAATAGAGCATGATATCTACTATCTTTTATGATTTAAAAGTTTATCATCAATTTTATCCCTGTAATACCCATTAACAGTTCTTTATTATAACCAAGATAAAGAGAACTTTCATCACCTGTCTTCATCTGAACCACCAAAGATTTTAGTGAAATTCACAATTCATGTTTATAATAATGTGAATCAATAGTTCCTCCTTGCCACAAAGGCTTAATAGAACGTTTACTCAAAATCCTTACCCCAAAGGCTAAAGATATTCAAATGTAATAACAATGATCATACCAATCAGTTGTCTATCTTTGCACTATGGACCAAAGATATTCAACTATAAAACCAATGGTTATGATTATACCAATCAATTGCCTATCAATGCATTACGGCCAAAGACATTCAACTGTTAATTAATGGTCATGATCCTGCCAATCACATCATCGAATTATCCCTGCACTATGGCCAAGGATATTCGTTAATATCACTAGTGGTCATGATTATGTCATACACCTGTCCATCTTTGCACTACGGGCCAAAGCTATCAATCAACAGTTCATCTTTGCACTATGACCAAAGATATTAATCAACAGTTCTTCTTTTCAGACTACAGGCCAAAGACATACAAATATAAAACCAATAACCAAAGAAATTCATCTATGCACTACGGGCCAAAGATGACTTTTAACGTAATATAAGCATGAGGATCATGACAATGATATAAGAATTAATCAAACGAAATCAAGGATAAATATTAAAGACTTTAAATTTATCCAAAGTTTAAAAATATCAAAATTGTCAACATGATACTGCTTTGTGGAGTAAAATTCAAGAATTATATTGTATCAAAAATGATTTTAACTGAAAATAAATCAATTTTTATCATGAATAGTACTCCGGGTGAATAGTTCCCAAGTGAATAGTACCCCGTGAATAGTACTTTAGGAATAGTACCCCGTGAATAGTATTTTATGAATAGTACTCGTGAATAGTACTTTATGAATATTACTTTGTGAATAATACCCGTGAATAGTACTTTTGTAAATAGTACCGTATAAATAAATAGTACTCATAGACAGTACTACGACATGGAAAGCTTAAAATTTAACAAGAATGTTCAAAAATATCCTTGTGAAACGATACTGGATAAAACGCAAATTTCAAGGATATTCTACTAATTTCATGGAGTATAGAACCCAAAACTTTAACAAAATGAGTATAGAATTCGAAATCTGAAACGAAATAATATTACTTACATACTACAGAGTATGGAAGAAAATATTATTTCAAGCGAATATTGAACAAAAATAACATCCCTTACAACTATTAAACGAAAATAATATTCCAACGTATATTTAACGAAGATAATATTCCTACGAATATTGAACGAAGATAATATTCTTTATGAATATTGAATGAAAATAATATTCATACGAATATAAAAAATAATATCTCTTCAGAATATGAAATAAATAATACCCCTTACCTCGTAAAAGATCGGATACTTTGGAATAAAGTGAAGTAGCAGATTTCTCTTCTTCTTTCTCTCTATAGCTTCTCTCTCTATAATTGCTCTTGTGAGTCTTAGTGAATTGGTGAGAATGAAGGAAGAATGAGCTTCTATTTATAGGAAAATATCGTTTCGATAATTTCACGTTTTGGGGCTCAAAATATTACAGTATAATACCTTCATCTTTTCCTTCATTTTTAATTTAGTCCTGAAAGTATTATCAAACTTGCACCACCTCCCCTAATAGTATATCATGTGAATTAATAGTAAAATCATGTGACTCAATAGTTCTATACATGTGAAAAGAATAATTACAGTATAATACATTCATCTATACCTCCATTTTTTATTTAGTCATGCAAGTATTATCACTCTTACACCACCTCCCCTAATAGTACATGCATGTGAATCAATAGTACACACATGTGAACAAATAGTTATAATCATGTGAATTAATATCAATTAATTGTTCATTTATCCGATTAATTACCCGATTGGTCAATATAACCTCCAGAAATTAATTATTATCGAAATAAATGTCGATTTCCACTAACACTAATATTCCCAACACAATGGAAATATTTTTTTCAAAAATTTCATTTTTGAAATTTAGAAGTTTGACATTTTTCAAAAAAGTCAACTGTTGACTTTTTTGACCAAAAAGTCAACCCCATCAAATTTTTTGTTTATAGTCTATTTCTACTAATTTCATCGTTTCGGACTCAAATATCACGTTCGCGTCTCAAAATTCAAATCCGAACTCAACTTTGATTTTTAATAACATTCATCATTAATATTATAACTCATAATATTTAACAACCGGTCGTTCCTGTGAAAGAGGGACTTTTCGATAAAGATTTCTCCTTATTGGCAAGCAATTAGGTGACCAAACCTCTCCTCGACGTAACTTCTGACATTCATCAATATTGTAAATAATAATATGAATAACTTTGTCGTCTCAATTATTGATTTAATAATATCAAATATTATGCAGATGATACTGTGACAATAATTGAATCAATAATATGAGAGATATGGTGCAGCAATTATTGTAGCAATAATTGAGTATAACTGAGTGACTTCTTACGTAAGCATCAATAATTAATACCGTGTGCTACTATGCAACCAAGCATATTACTGTACTTTTATCATCGATTATTTTATGAAAACTTTCTTACTTTGAAAAATTTTCAAATATCACCCTTAACTTTAAACTTTTATCAATTTAACTATTTATCAAAATAGAAAAATTGAATACTTTTATTTTATAAAATTCGGGATCTCACAATCTCTTCTCCTTATGAAATTTCGCCCTCGAAATTTACGTACGTACCTGGTATGTCGAAGAGATAAGAATACCTTGCTTTCTTTTCGAATTGTACCTTCCCGGTTATTTTCTCTCTATTATGATTTTCCCATTTCTCATCTCCTATATTTCAGATATTATTCTAGAATATAGTTTTAAAATAAGGGTTAATTGACATATCACATATTATCCCTATACTCTGACCGACCAATTAAATATCAAATAACTTAGGTAGGTCATACTAGCGAAGGAATTCCGCCTTTCCCCTCCTACTTGTCTCACATCTCACCGTAGATCATATCCCTAAGCTTTGATACCAACCGCTGACGCCCCCAAAATGTATACATCATCCATCTTGAGTCGCCAAATACATGGTACAAAATTCAAATACAACTTATTATACAACAGTAGTGTAAAATACGACAAAACATAATCTAAGAGATTTAATAAGAATATTGTCATCTATTCAATATCCACACTCAATGGAGTCCTCATTACATTTATTGTCACACTATTTAATAGAATAGTGGAGGACTACTAATGCTACCATCTCGACCGTCACTCCGCTCCCAGGACTCGTCCCAAATATATTCTCATTTCCGAGAAGAGAACGAAAAGAAAGAAAGAGTGAGCTCAACTAGCCCAAGAAGAAATATTATGACTAAGATAATGCGTAATAAATTATCATTAGTCTTCAAAGAATGTTAAACCGATAAAATACAATAGACATCAAGTTTAACTGCAGTGGAATAAGCAATCCATTAGAAGAGTCGTGCAGTAGAGCATGATATCTACTATCTTCTATGATTTAAAATGTTTTCATCAATTTTTATCACGAGACTCAAAGATTATAAATAAACCACATCATCGAATCTTCCCGCACTACTATGCCAAGGATATTCATTAAATCATCAATGGTCATGACTATACCGAATAATCCCTGGTCATAATCATACCAAAAACTGTCCATCAATGCACTACCGGTCAATGAAGACTTTTACCACATCATTTGTTATATTACGATCATGATTATACCGAATAATCCCTGGTCATAATTATACCAATTCCATCTATGCACGTAAGCCAAATATGACTTTCATCACAATATAAGCATGAGGATGATGACAATGATATAAGCATTAATCAACGAAAACAAGGATAAATATTAAAGACTTTAAATTTATCCAAATATTATCAATCACTTAATAAACTCATCATCTAATATTATTAATATTATAAGAATATTTTAATCACATCTTAAACTTATAAACAATTTATTTCAATTGTTTACACTTTACCAAATAATGCATTTAATCATTCAAAATGCCATACTCATAAGATTTCATCACCAATGATCAAATCCTCATCAAAATCTGCATATACCCTATATAGGATTCCCAAGTCATAAAATCCTATTTTCCAATTTTGTTACTTCACATAACATATTTAATTCATTTACTCATAACTAGTTTATTTTCATGAAAAATACTAAATTAGTCCCAAAAATATTTTTTTTTGGGATTTAGCGTAATATAGTCCCATATTGAACATATATTTTTCTCGAATTTTAAAATTCATTTACTATTTTTCATACGGCCAAAATCTATAGAATATTTAGACATTTATCATAAATTGTACTTTTGTCAAACAATTCCAAAATTTAAGGTATATTCCTCATTATATACATGTACTCCCAATAAAATTTCACCAATTTTGGAGTTAACAACAAGGAGTTATAAGGGTTTACTTTTAAAATATTCTTTTCCATAAAATCCATAACTCTTAATCTATACATCCAAAAATTGCCATCTTTGGACACAATATAGAAAACTCATCAAATTATCATTTCAAATTTTTCCGCAAATTTTTGAGCATCAAAAATTATGAAACCGCAAATGGATTTTTCACCGCTTTGCGAAGAATCCGTGAAACATGATCATTTCGACAATTTAATAAGGAATGAATACAAAGGATCATTCACCATGCATGCAGAATCCACATAGAGCAAGTTATTCCAATGTAATAATAAAGAATGGAATAACGTAAGAATTCACCATGCATGTGACAGCATCGCATGAATAGGTTATTCCCAATGAATAATAAAGAATGGAACTGTGTCATGCGTAATCCGCATGTGCATGTGATATTCCAATAGAATAATAAAGAATGGAATAACAACAAAATTCACCGAGCATGCGATAGATCGCGTAGACGAAGTTATTCCAATGTAATAATAAAGAATGGAACCAGTCATACGTAATCCGCATGCATGCAGTGTTATTCCAATGTAATAATAAAGAATGGAACCAGTCATACGTAATCCGCACGCATATGATATTCCAACAAAATAATAAAGAACGAAACTGAATTCATGCGTAATCCGCATGCATGTGATATTTCAATCTGTAAAATCCCAAATTTTACTTAATAAAGATTTAAATTTCTTAAATTTGTTTTAGAATATTATGGTGTGGATTTAATATAATGTTATAGTTGTGGGTAATATTTATAAATTTTGCAAAGTATGCAAGTTGTTATATTATATTCAATTGGTCTGGGAATATTCTTTTGGTAGGGAATATTCAAATTACTGCAAAAAATCATCGGTGGACCCCACAACGGAATTATCATTTGATTGAAAATGACAAAAATATTTTTATGAAAATAACGGCGGAAGTTTTCACTGTTAATCTTCGTTGAACTACTTTCGGTAGTAAAAGAAATACGATGTCTGGCGTGGTTGCATAGTGGCACACCGGTATTGGTTATTGATGCTTACGTGATAAGTCACTCGGTTATACTCAATTATTGCTACAATAATTACTGCATCATATCTCTCATATTATTGATTCAATTGTTGTTACAGTATCATCTGCATAATATGATATATTGTTAAATCAATAATTAAGACGAAAAAATTATTCATATTATTAAATTGCAATATTTACAATGTCTAGAAGTTCTGCCAATGAGATGTTTGGTCACCTAATTGCGCGTCAATAGGGAGAAATCCTTATTGGAAAGCCCCCTCTTTCCTGGGAACGACCTGGTTGTTAAATATTATGAGTTATAATATTAATAATGAATAAGTTCGTGTTAATTAAAGATGAATTTGATAGATCCATTGTGTTGGGATTATTGGTGTTAGTTGAAATCGACATCTATTCCGATAATTGATGTTCTGGGGTTATATTGATAAATCGGGGAATTTATCGGATAAATGAGCAATTAATTGCTACTAATTCACATTCTTATATAACTATTTGTTCACATGTGTGTACTATTGAATCACATTCTTATACTATTAGGGGAGTTGGTGCAAGATTGATAATACTTGCATGATTAAATTAAAGATGGAGGTATAGATGGAGGTACTATACTGTAATTCGTATATTCACATGTCTAGAACTATTGAGTCACGTGATTTACTATTAGGGGAGGTGGTGCAAGTTTGATAATACTTGCAGGACTAAATTAAAAATGAAAGAAAAGTTGGAGGTATTGTCCTACGCACAAAGGTCATACCACAAGTCAAAGTTTTGTGGAGAAACCATGCTATTGAGGAAATGACCTGGGAATTGAAAACTGAAATGAAAGCGAGGTATCCTCACCTTTTCAAAACACCAGGTACGCACGTCAATTTCGAGGACGAAATTTCATAAGGAGGGGAGGTTGTAAGACCCCAAATTATTAATAAATGAAATTTAATTTCCTCTATTTTTTATTTTGAAATAGTAAGGGTTGAGTTGATTAATGTGGTTAGTTATGGGTAAAATCTTAAATATTTTAAATAAGCAAGTGGTTATAAAATATTCATTTTATCGAGAATATTCATTTGGTCGTGGAATATTCTTACTGCGTCGGGGAATATTCATATAACTGCAGCGACAGATAGGCCCCATAATGAAAATTGGATGAAGAAAAAGACAAGTATAAGTTGTTTATAAATAATGAGTAGTTATTCACAGTTATCACTTGTTGAAATACTAAATTGGTTAAAACACGTAGCATTACCAGTATTGCACCAATTATTGATTCTTACGTGAAGGCACTACTCAATAATTGTTACGGTGAGTTCTATTCAATATTTTATTTTATTGATTCAATAATTGCTACGTTGATATTTTATATTATTGTTGTTTCAATAATTGTCACTACACACAGATTTTTCATTGTCGGATCAATAATTCATATTATTTGAATAATATTATTAGATAACATTATTGGCAATGTCTAGAAAGTTCTCGCTCTAGGAGAGGTTTGGTCACCTAATTAATTGCGCGCCAAGAAGAGAAATCCTTATTAAAAGCCCTCTTTCCGAGAACCGCCTCGTTTATCGATTGTGATTCTGTAATATTATTTGTGAATAATTAATTATTGATTTATATGATGAGGAAAATATTGATTTTATGTGGATATAGATGGAGAAAAATTTTAAAGTGACAATTGTTGAAAATTGATATTTTATCTTTTACGATAAAATAATATTTTATTATATTATTATAATATAATAATGGTGATATTTTACAATGAATGTGGGATATATGAGTATATGAGGAGGAAAAGTATTTTTATTGTAATAAATGTTAAAAACATATTAAACATGTCGGTGGACCCCATTTCTTGACTGAAATTTGATTATAGCTTGTAAAATTGCCCGTTTGTTGATTTCGGTCAATTTCTGTTTGGAATTTGGAAAAACTTTTTTCTGCAAAGTTGTAGATAATGAAATTTCCTATGGAAAAGACATAAGGTTCAATTTTTTCTGACAAAAGGGATATTTATTATGAATTATTGAAGTTTCGGAATAATTGAATTTTAAAGTTTTAAATATTTTTTTTAATAAAAATGTTTTTCCCATTTTGTGGGCATCATTAACATGTGATAGGGGCTGAATTTAGTTGGCAATGGTGTGTGTAGGAATTTGGTTAATAAATATTATTAATTTATTAAATTTTCTTCTTTGGTGTTCTAAGCAATTTCCTATAAATAGGGTGCTTAGGTTAGAATTGAAAATCACACCAGAAACTGAAGTTTTCTCTCTCTATATTATTATCGAGCATATTCTTGAAAGTATTTTGATACATTGAGCGTTGCTATACGGTGCAAGTTTCCTTCAGCACTATATCCAATATTCAAGTCAGAAGTACTGTCTTTTTGAGGTAAGGGATATTATTTTTTTTAAAATGATATTATTTCTTTCAATATCATTATGACGGAATATTGGGAGTATTTTTCTTGTGAAATTCTTGTCTTTTAGTGTCGGGGTTACTATTCACGTATGTGAGACCCCAGATTTTATCAATAAAGATTTAAATTTTGTCGATATAATTTTTAAGATTATGGTGTGAATTTGAGATAATATTATAGTTGTGGGTAGTATTTATAAATTTTGCAAAGTATGCAAGTGGTTATATTATATTCGATTGGTAAGGGAATATTAGGTTTAGCGGGGAATATTCGTACAACTACTCAATCATTGGTGGACCCCTACAATGTAATTATTGTTTGATCGAGAAAGCGACAAAAATATTTTATTGAAATAACTACGGAAGTTTTACCGTAGTTCTTTGTTGAACTACTCGGTAGTAAAAAATACGATGAATGTGTGGTTGCATAAGTAACATACGGTATTGATTATTGATGCTTATGTGAGAAGTCACTCATTTGATTCCATTATCATCGATTAATAATATGAATTATTATAAATGATAATGACGCTTTTGTTTTATTCGTATTATTAACGTAATAAAATGTAAATATCTTTATATAAAATAGAATACTTTATTAAAGTTATTCTATAAATAGAATATATTATATTTTATTATGCATAGTGTTGCATAGTGTTTTTATAGTGTTTTTGCATAGTATTGCATAGTGTTTGCATAGTAAAATGTTTTATATAAATAGAATATATTATATTTTATTTAAAAGATTTTTCTTTAAATATGGACCGTCAGATTAAAGTAAATCAATCTGGACCGTTAAATGGATTAATTTTACTATGATTTCATTTTCCTATAAATAGAAGCTCATTCCTTCATTATTTTCTTACGAATTCATTGAAACTCTAGAGAGAAATTATAGAGAGAAGCTATAGAGAAAGTTATAGAAAGAAGAAGAGTATTCTCGCTACTTCACTACTTCTATATTCAGTTCTTTTTTACGGTAAGGGTGTTATTCTTTCTTCTTGAAGAGAACTTACATTATTCCATTCATTATTATTCTGCTGAATAACTTTGTAAAAGTGGCATACCCTATACATAACTCAGATACGCCAGATACCCTATACTTGGTGAAATCTTATGTTATTCCATTGCTTATTATTCTCATGGAATAACTCGTGTATATGCTTGTTTACCCTATACTTGGTGACATTCTTCTATTATTCATTGGAACATCCTCATGCATGTGTTTTACACCGACACAGTTCCGCTTTTATTATTCTCATTGGAACATCCTCATGCATGTGTTTTACACCAACTCAGTTCCGCTTTTTATCATTCTCATTGGAATATCCTATCTGTGTTTTACAATCGGATGCAGTTCCATCTTTATTATTCTGTTGGAACATCCCCGCTTGCGTGAATTTCACCGACTGGTTCCGTTATTATTATTACATTTGGAATAACTTTGTCTATCAGTCTGCATGCATGGTGATTTCTTTTGTTATTCCATTCTTTATTATACTCAGGTTGGTTAAAACTTTGACTTATACTCCATGAAATTAGTAGAATATCCTTGATATTTGCGTTTCATCCATATCTTCTCATGGAAATATTCTTCCGATCATTCTTGAATTTTACTCTCTGAAACAAAGATATTATGTTGACAATTTGGGCGTTAATAATTCATGGATTAAATAATTCTTGAATTTGTTTTATTGAATTATTATGTCATTGTCATCATCCTCATGTTATATTATGTTATCTTTGGCTTACGTGCATAGATGAACTTAGTATGATTATGACCGAGGATCATTCAGATAATCATGACTTGATATAAATGATGTGACAAAAGTCCTCGGTGGCTTCGTAATGCAAATGATGGATAGTTTTTGGTATGATTATGACCGGGGTGATTAAGATATAGTCATGACCATTGATAATTTGATGAAAATCCTTGGCCGTGGCATGCGAGGATGATTAGATGTGGTGGTTTATTATTAAAATCGAGTCTCGGCGATAAAAATTGATGAAAACCTTTTAAAACCTAAAAGATAGTAGACTTTATTCTCTACTTGACTCTTTTAATGGATTGCTTATTCCGCTGCAGATAAACCGGTTGTCTATTGTATTTTATCGGTTTAACATCTGTTTGAAGGCTAATGATAATTTATTCGCATTATCTTAGTCATAATATTTCTTCTTGGGCTAGTTGAGCTCACCCTTTCTTTCATTTTGTTCTCTTCTCGTGAAAATGAGAACATAGGCATTTGGGACTTAGCCTCGGGAACGCAAGTAATGGTCCGAGGATAGCATTAGTAGTCCCTCACTATTCTGTGAAATAGTGTGATAATAGTTGTAATGAGGACTCCTTTTGAGTTTGTATAATATCTAGTAGACAAAATTTGTATTCAAACTCACGGTTTATGTCGTATTGTACATACACACGCATGTTATATTAGTAAGTTGTATTTGAATTTTTTGTACCATGTAAGTGGCGACCCAAGATGGGTGACGATACCTAATTTTGAGGCGCCACAACGTATAATGCATTCTTATTCACGATATCAAGACTATTCACGAATACGACACTATTCACGTAAAATTAAATTTTTATTTTTGTGTCAAAATATCTATTATGGATACTAGCTTTGATTGTATCCATGTTTTGATCATTCTTGAATTTTACTTCACCGTGATTATTTATGAAGTATTTTTGAACTCTAAGTTGTTTAAAGTACGAATCCTTAATATTTGTTCTTTTGTTTCATTTGGATTCGCTTTTCTTTAAAATATTTTTCATCATCCTTAGTCCTAAATGATGGTATTACTGAATATCTTTGGCCTGTAGTGCAAAGATGGTTGATTTTATTATGAATATCTTTGGCCCGTAGTGCAAAGATGAACAGGTGTTGAGATGAACATGACCGACTGATGAATATCTTTGGCCTGTAGTTCAAAGATGAATATTTGATTCAAGATGAATATTGATTGATGTTACAGGGATAAAATAATGATGATGGACTTTTAAATTCATAGATTATAGTAGATTTCATTCTCTACGTAACTCATTTATGAATTATTATTTCCGCTGCGAATATTGATCTGAAACTTGTTGTCTATTGTATTTTATCAGATTTTTCTATGTTGAAGACTAACGATAATTTGTTCTATATTATCTTAGTCATAATATTCTTTACTGGGCTAGTTGACCTCACTCTTTTCCTTTTTGTTCTATGTTTCTTCTCAGGAGGCAAGAATGTAGCGAGTTCTAGTCGGGGTGTGGAGTGATGATTCTAGAAAGTTGTTTTAATAGTCCTCACCATTTTTGTAAAATAATGTACTAATAATTGTAATGAGGACTTATTTGGGTGTGAATATTGTCTAGACGACAATATTTGTACTTAAACTCACAGTTTTCATGTTGTATTAATAAAGTTGTAGTTGTTTCTGTACCATGTTATTGACGACTCAAAATGGGTGATGTATACCTATTTTGGGGGACGTCACAAAATGTAATGAGGACTCCATTGAGAGTGGATATTTTTTAGAAGGCAATATTCTTGTTTAAACTCTCATCTTATGTTTTGTCGTATGTTACATGACAGTTGTGTTATTAAGTTGTATTTTGTATTTTTGTACCATATATTTGGCGACTCAAGATAGGTGATGTATACCTGTTTTGGGGGCGTCACAGTTGGTATCAAAGCTTAGGGATATGATCCCTTGCTAAGATGTGAGGCAAGAACTAGGAGGGGAGAGACGGGAAATTCCTTCGCTAGTATGACCTACCTAAGTTTATTTGGTATTTAATTGGTCGGTCAGAGTATAGGGATAATATATGATATGGTAATTAAATCTTGTTTTGTGGCAGTATTTGAAAATGGCATCCGAGAATGTTGAGAACATCAATGGAGCACAGGAGACCGTTGAGTCTCCACAGATCAATAACCAGGACAATGTGCATCAGGAAGGCAACAATCCTCATGCAAACAACAACACTGACCAAATGATGAACGATGGAATGTTCAGAGGCTTTATGTAATTCATGCAACAAAAGGTAAGAGAGACTCCTGTTCAAAATATAAGTGGAAATAATGGCAACCCACGGTCGGTCACCGCTAAGCAGTTCAAGGAGCTGGGACCACCAGAGTTTTTTGGAAAGCTAGAACCACTTAAGGCCGAGACGTGGTTAAAGCAGATCACCATGATATTTGATGTATTGGGATGCTCAGAGGAGCAAAAGGTTCCCTTTGCCACCTTTATGTTGTGTGAAGAGGCAGATTACTGGTGGGAATCTATAAAACGTACCCAGACTGACGTACTCAAGATATCTTGGGAGAAGTTCCAAGAGCTGTTCAACGACAAGTACTTTCCCGAAAGTATTCGTCACATGAAGGAGGTGGAGTTCATCAAGCTGGAGAAAAACAATATGACCGTGTGGAGTTCATCAAGTGGGAGCAAAACAATATGACCGTATGACCGTCCCAATAATTGTAATGAGGACTTATTTGGGTGTGAATATTCTCTAGACGGCAATATTTGTACTTAAACTCACAGTTTTCATGTTGTATTAATAAAGTTGTAGTTGTTTTTGTACCATATTATTGACGACTCAAAATGGGTGATGTATACCTATTTTGGGGGCGTCACAGTTGGTATCAGAGCTTAGGGATATGATCTCTAGCGGAGATCGGGGAATAGAACTAGGAGGGGAGAGATGAGTAAATCCTTCGCTAGTGTGTCCTACCTAAGCTTATTTGTTGGTCGGTCATAATATAGGGGTATTATGTGATATGTTAATTTTTTTAATTAACCCTTGTTTTATGGCAGTATTTAAGAATGGCAACTGAGAATGTTAACAGTGGAGTAAATGAGACCGTGGAGACGCATTTACTCACCAACGAGGAGAATGTGCAACAGGCTGGCAATGTTTCTCCTGTAAACAACACCACTGAGAAGACGATGAACGATGAGATGTTTAGAAGATTTTTGCAGTTCATGCAAAACCAGACGAATTAGATTCCTATTTAAAATACAGGAAGAAACAATGGCAACGCATACAATTTAGTCACAATGCAAGCTTCAAAGAATTGGGACCACCAGAATTCTGGAGAAATCCGGATCCGATTAAGGCGGAGACGTGGGTCAAGCAAATTACCAAGATATTCGACGTCTTGGGATGCGAGGAGGAACAGAAGGTTCCATTCGCCACCTTTATGTTCCGTAATGAGGCGATTCATCGGTGGGAATCAGAAGCGCACCATCTGCCGCTTCGGCATGACTTGGGAGACATTTTAGAAACTATTCAATGACAAATACTTTCCTGAAAGTGTTCGTCATATGAAGGAGGTAGAGTTTATTAGATTGGAACAAAACAACATGACGGTGTCCCAGTACGAGGCGAAGTTCGCGGAGTTATCCACGTTTGTACCTCATTTGGTGGAGAATGAGGAACTTATAACGCAGATGTTTTTGAGAGGTTTGAAACCCGACATACGTCAATATCTCATTTCTCATAAATTTTCTCTCTATTCAGATGTTGTCAACAGGGCTCAATTATTAGAGCGAGATAACGAGTACGGTCAATCGAGGGACCACAACCAGATCATACCTAAAGGACAAAAGTCATCGAACAACGATAACCAAATGGAGAAAGAAGAATACGGACAAGAGCGGCAACCACTCTGGTGGTAATCATGGCCATGAGAATAGAAAAGCGAGTCAGGGGGAGATTTTTAAAAAAGGAGATTCAACAATGACAATGCGAAGACGTCGGCACCAAAGAAGAATCGGTTCCAAGAGAGGAGAACGACCACCGGTCATATGCTATAAATGCGGGAAAGAAGGACATATCAGTCCAAACTGCCCACAATAGTTCAAGGTATGCTATAATTGTGGAAAGGAAGGACATATTGCTCGAGATTGTACGGTAGCGAAACCAAGTTCAGCGGGGACGGTGACTCAAAAGGCTATCCTAGAAAAGTCAAAGTCAATGGTTCCTGGAAGAGCATTTTTTGTGACTGGTCAAAATGCGAGGAACCCAAACGAGGTGATCACGGGTAAGCTAATCATTAATTCTTGAGAAGTTTATACCTTACTTGATACCAGTGCTACCCATTCATTTATCTCTCCTACTTGTGCTGAGCGTTTAAACTTGACTTCGGAGAAATTAGACTTTGATTTATCTGTGGAGACTCCATTAGGAGAAACTTTCATTACATCCATTGTTTATAAATCTTGTTTGATCCAAGGTGGTACCATCATATTACCTGTTGACCTTATCTCTTTAAAGATACTTGCTTTTGATGTGATTTTAGGGATTGATTGGTTAACCACTCATTATGCCAAAATTGATTATTTTAAATAAGGTTGTTAGTTTTCATATTCCTAACCAACCTTGTTATGCAATTTAAGTAACTAAACCATTAAAATCAATCACAGTCATATCAAATCATAAAGCTATTCGTTTATTGAAAAACGGATGTCAAGCTTTCTTAGCCCATATTATGGATTTGAATAAAAACACGTCAAATTTGAATAATATTCCTGTTGTTAGTAAGTTTCCTGACGTATTTCCTGAAGAACTTCCCGGTTTACCCCCAGAACGTGAAGTTGAATTCTTTATTGATCTTGAACCGGTTACAAAGCCCATTTCTAAAACCCCATATCGAATGGCTCCTATTGAACTTCAGGAGTTAAAGGTCCAACTACATGAGTTATTGGACATCGATTTTATTCGTCCTAGTACATCTCCTTGGGGTGCTCCTGTTTTATTTATAAAAAAGAAAGACGGGAGTATGCGACTTTGTATTAACTATCGAGAATTAAATCATGTCACCATCAAGAATAGGTATCCGCTACTTCATATTGATGACTTGTTTGACCAGTTGCAAGGAGCACAATTCTTTTCAAAGATTGATCTTCGCTTACGGATATCATCAATTTGAAGATTAAAAACCGAGGATATTCCACGAATCGCCTTCGTAACTCGATGCGGGCATTATGAATTCTTAGTCATGTCTTTTGGATTGACTAATGCTCCTGCGGATTTCATGGATATGATGAACCGAGTATTCAAGGATTTTTTGGATCGGTTCGTTGTTGTCTTTATTGATGACATCCTCATATATTCCAAAAGCCATGAAGATCATGAACACCATTTGAAGCTGGTACTCCAAAGGCTTTGTGAAAATAAGCTATATGCCAAGTTGAAGAAATGCGAGTTTCGCTCGAGGAAGTAGCATTCCTTGGGCACGTGGTGTCAAAACATGGAGTATCCGTCGACCCTTGGTGAAGATTGAAGCAATACAAAGTTGGAGCAACCAAGTCGGTGGCCGAAATCAAGTAAGCTTTACGGGCCTAGCCGGTTATTATTCTCGAGATTCATGGAAGAGTTTTCTCGAATCGCTACTCCATTAACTCAAATTAACTCGGAAGGATACAAAATTCGTATGGAACGAGGAATGCGAGAAGAGTTTCCAAGAGCTCAAGAAGAGACTCATTTCTAAGACTGTTACGACAATACCATCTGGTTCGGATGGATTTGTTATCTACAGCGATGCTTTAGGCAAAGGGTTAGGATGTGTTCTCATGCAACGTGGGAAAGTCATAGCCTATGCCTCGCGATAACTTAAAGAATATGAGAGGAATTATCCTACTCATGATCTAGAGTTGGCAGCAGTCGTTTTCGAGCTAAAGATCTGGAGGCACTATCTATATGGAGAGAAAGTGGAGATATATTCAGACCATAAAAGCCTCAAATATTTCTTCACCCAAAAGGAACTCAACATGCGAAAACGACGTTTGCTCGATCTGTTAAAAGATTATGACCACACCATTCAATACCATCCTGGAAAAGAAAACGTGATAGCTGACGCGTTGAGTAGAAGATCATATGTAGGAACGAGTACGATGATGTTAAATATACACATAGAACCAACTTTAATCGATGAAGTTAAAGTTGCTCAAGCCATAGACCCGGAGTTGATGCGTATGAAGAAGAAAGTACAAGAGGGTGCTATTCCAGAAGTAAGAATCAATGAAGAAGGAATACTTTGAGTCCACTCCAGACTTTGTGTTCCTAACGATTCTGATTTGAAGTACAGGATCATGATGGAGGCACACAATACACCATTTGCGATCCATCCTGGAAGTACCAAAATGTATCGTGATCTTCGACATACATTTTGGTGGAACAATATGAAGAGAGAGATTACAAAGTTTATCTCGATGTGTTTAACTTGTCAACGTGTAAAGGCGTAGCATCAAGTGCCTAAGGGTCCATTGCAATCACTTGAGATTCCGAAATGGAAGTGGAACATATTACCATGGATTTCGTTACGGGTGTTCCCACGGTTTCTCAAGGCATAAATGCTATTTGGGTTATTATTGATAGATTAACCAAGTCTGCTCATTTCTTGCCGACATCGAGACTTATTCCTTGAACGTCTTGCTCATATGTATGTAAATGAGATTGTGAGATTGCATGGCATGCCAGTATCCATAGTTTTGGATCGTGACCCAAGATTCACTTCACGATTTTGGGTTAGCTTGCAAAAAGCTATGGGCACGGATTTACGATTCAGTTCGGCATACCATCCTCAAACGGACGGACAATCAGAGAGGACTATTCAAACTCTAGAAGATCTATTAAGACTCTGTGTCCTGGATTTCAAAGGGAGTTGGGATAAGTATTTTCCATTGGTGGAATTCTCCTACAACAACAATTATTAGGCAAGTATAGGTGTGGCTCAATTCGAAACATTGTATGGACGAAAGTGTCGCTCTCCAATATGTTGGGATGAGGTGGGTGAAGCAACATTGTTGGGACCCGATTTGGTACGTATAACTACAGAAAAAGATCCAAATGATTCGACAATGTATACAAACGGCACAGGATCGACAAAAGAGTTATGCGGATCTTCATCGAAAGGATGTGGAATTTAGTATTGGGGATCATGTATTGTTGCGTGTGGCTCCATGGAAGGGAGTTACAAGATTTGGAAAAAGAGGAAAGCTCAATCCACGATTTATTGGTCCATTTAAGATTCTTGACCGAGTAAGAAATGTAGCCTATAGATTCGCGTTACCTCTAAGTATGTCTCGTGTTCATAATGTTTTTCGCATATCCGTGCTTCGCAAACATGTGAAAGACCCGAACCACATTATTGAGTTAGAACCGAATGAGATAGCTAGAGATTTAACGTATGAGGAGGTACCTGTCAAGATCTTGGATAGGAAGGAGCATGTCCTACGCACAAAGGTCATACCACAAGTCAAAGTTTTGTGGAGAAACCATGCTATTGAGGAAATGACCTGGGAATTCAAAACTGAAATGAAAGCGAGGTATCCTCACCTTTTCGAAACACCAGGTACGCACGTCAATTTCGAGGACGAAATTTCATAAGGAGGGGAGGTTGTAAGACCCCAAATTATTAATAAATGAAATTTAATTTCCTCTATTTTTTATTTTGAAATAGTAAGGGTTGATTTGATTAATGTGGTTAGTTATGGGTAAAATGCGCAAATATTTTAAATAAGCAAGTGGTTATAAAATATTCATTTTTATCAGAGAATATTCATTTGGTCGTGGAATATTCTTACTGTCAGGGAATATTCATACGACGACGCAACCTTGTGTGGGCCCCATAACTTGAAAGCGATTGGATGAAGAAAAGATAAGTATAAGTTGTTTATAAATAATTGGTGCGATTGTTACTGAGTATCTTGTTGAAATACTCGGTGGTTAAAACACGAAGAAATTACTGCGTATTGCACCAATTATTGATTCTTACGTAAGAAGGCACTTACTAGATAATTGTTACGGTAGAATTCTTTGTTTAATATTTTATTTTATCGATTCAATAATTGCTACGTTGATATTTTATATTATTGTTGTTTCAATAATTGTCACTACTACGATATTTTCATTATTAGATCAATAATTCATATTATTTGAATAATATTATTAGATAAAATTATTGGCAATGTCTAGAAAGTTACATACAAGGAGAGGTTTGTTCACCTAATTGCGCGCCAGTAAGGAGAAATCCTTATTGGAAAGCCCCTCTTTCTGAGGAGCCGCTGGTTGTCGAGATTGCGATTCTATAATATTATTTGTGAATAATTAATTATAGATTTATATGATGAGAAAAATATTGATTTTATGTGGATATAGATGGAGAAAATTTTTAAAGTGACAATTGTTGAAAATTGATATTTTATCTTTTCTGATAAAATAATATTTTATTATATTATTATAATATAATAATGGTGATATTTTATAAAGAATGTGGTATATAGGAGTATATGAGGAGGAAGAGTATTTTTATTGCAATAAATGTTAAAAACATGTTAAACATGTCGGTGGACCCCATTTCTTGACTGAAATTTGATTACAGCCTATAAAATCGTCCGTTTATGGATTTCGGTCAATTTCTGTTTGGAATTTGGAAAACTTTTCTTCTGCAAAGTTGTAGATAATGAAATTTCCTATGGAAAAGACATAAGTTTCGATTTTTTCTGACAAAAGGGCTATTTATTATGAATTATTGAAGTTCCGGAATAATTGAATTTTAAAGTTTTAAATATTTTTTTAATAAAAACGTTTTTCCCATTTTGTGGGCATCATTAACATGTGCTAGGGGCTGAATTTAGTTTGCAATGGTGTGCGTAGGAATTTGGTTAATAAATATTATTAATTTATTAACTTTTCTTCTTTGGTGTTCTAAGCAATTTCCTATAAATAGGGTGCTTAGGTTAAAATTGAAAATCACACCAGAAACTGAAGTTTTCTCTCTCTTTCTCTCTCTATATTATTATCGAGCATATTCTTGAGAGTATTTTGATACTTTGAGCATTGCTATACGGTGCAAGTTCCCTTTAGCACTATATCCAGTATTCAAGTCAGAAGTACTGTCTTTTTGAGGTAAGGGATATTATTTTTTTTAAAATGAAATTATTTCTTTCAATATCATTATGACGAAATATTTGGAGTATTTTTCTTGTGAAATTCTTGTCTTTTAGTGTCGGGATTACTATTCACGTATACGACACTATTCACGTATACGGCACTATTCACAGAAAAATTAAATTTTCATTTTTTTGTCCAAAATATCTATTATGGATACTAGCTTTGATTGTATCCATGTTTTGATCATTCTTGAATTTTACTTCACTATGATTATTTATGAAGTATTTTTGAACTCGGATTGTTTAAAGTACGAATCCTTAATATTTGTTCTTTTATTTCACTGGATTCATTTTCTTTAAAATATTTTTCATCATCCTCAGTCCTAAATGATGGTATTACTGAATATCTTTGGCCTGTAGTGCAAAGATGGTTGATTTTATTATGAATATCTTTGGCCCGTAGTGCAAAAATGAACAGGTGTTGAGATGAACATGACCGACTAATGAATATCTTTGGCCTGTAGTGCAAAGATGAATTTTTGATTCAAGATGAATATTGATTGATGTTACAGGGATAAAATAATGATGATGGACTTTTAAATTCATAGATTATAGAAGATTTCATTCTCTACGTAACTCATCTATGAATTATTATTTCCACTGCGAATATTGATCTGAAACTTGTTGTCTATTGTATTTTATCAGATTTTTCCATGTTGAAGACTAACGATAATTTGTTCTATATTATCTTAGTCATAATATTCTTTACTGGGCTAGTTGAGCTCACTCTTTTCCTTTTTATTCTATTTTTCTTCTCAGGAGGCGAGAATGTAGCGAGTTCTACTCGGGGTGTGGAATGATGATTCTAGAAAGTTGTTTTAATAGTCCTCACCATTTTTGTAAAATAATGTACCAATAATTGTAATGAGGACTTATTTGGGTGTGAATATTGTCTAGACGGCAATATTTGTACTTAAACTCACAGTTTTCTTGTTGTATTAATAAAGTTGTAGTTATTTCTGTACCATGTTATTGACGACTCAAAATGGGTGATGTATACCTATTTTGGGGGCATCACAAAATGTAATGAGGACTCCATTGAGAGTGGATATTGTCTAGAAGGCAATATTCTTGTTTAAACTCTCAGCTTATGTTTTGTCGTATATTACACGACAGTTGTATTATTAAGTTGTATTTTGTATTTTTGTACTATGTATTTGGCGACTCAAGATAGGTGATGTATACCTGTTTTGGGGGCGTCACAGTTGGTATCAAAGCTTAGGGATATGATCCCTGGCTAAGATGTGAGACAAGAACTAGGAGGGAGAGACGGGAAATTCCTTCGTTAGTATGACCTACCTAAGTTTATTTGGTATTAAATTGGTCGGTCAGAGTATAGGGATAATATGTGATATGGTAATTAACTCTTGTTTTGTGGCAGTATTTGAAAATGGCATCCGAGAATGTTGAGAACATCAGTGGAGCACAGGAGACCGTTAAGTCTCCACAGATCAATAACCAGGACAATGTGCATCAGGAAGGCGACAATCCTCATACAAACAACAACACTGACCAAATAATGAACGATGGAATGTTCAAAGGCTTTATGCAATTCATGCAACAACAAAAGAGAGACTCTGTTCAAAATATAAGTGGAAATAATGGCAACCCACGGTCCGGTCACATTAGCGATTCAAGGCCGGGACCACCGGGAGGAAAGCCGGAACCACCGGAGTTTTGTTAAAAGCACCACCATATTAATGTCTTGGGATTCTCAGAGAGCGTTGTGTGAAGAGGTAGATCACCAATGATATTTGATGTATTGGGATGCTCTTGGAGAGAGCAAAAAGTTCCTTTGACAAGTACTTTCCTTCATCAAGTTGGAGCAAATAATATGGCCGTGTAATAAAGATGAGGCTAAGCTTGCCGAGTTGTCTCTTGGTCCCATTTGGTCGAATGACACGAATGTTTCTAAGAGGTTTGAAACCCAATATACGCCGATACCTCACTTCTCACACATATTCTTGGGAATAGGGCTCGAATTGTTGCAATAATGAGTCTATTCAATGACAAGTACTTTTCCAAAGTCATTAAGAATGGTAACCATGAATGAGGTGGAGTTCATCAATAATTATGGAAAGATAGCAAAATAATATGGGTTGTATGTTTCAAATGCGGATAGGAGGAACACATCCGTTCAAACTGTGACGCATGTCGCAAGCGTGTTTTAATTATGGAAGCACCTATCTTGATTTTATCGAATGGATGGTGATGGCATGTGTGATAGGTTTATTTTTTTTCAATGTGACATAAAAATTATCACAATCTTCTTGGATGAGAGTCACACTCACTTTTTATTTCACCCAGTTGTGTTTAATGTTTGAATTTAATGATATTTCTTGATTGTTAATAAATTTTGTTTGATTCGATCTTATCTCTTTGAAAATATTCTTTTAGAATCGACTTCTACTAGCATACCAGTAAGGTTATTAGCTTTCATATTCGTAAAATCAAGTGCGAATTTTGTAAAGTCAATCATTATTATATCAAGACCCCCGATCTTTTCGTTGTTGACTTCCTCGTGTGGAAAACCCATTTCTAAAACCCTCAAGTATTTCTTCACCGTAAAATGAAGTCACGATTATGATATTTCCAAATAAATTTTATAGCGTATTGAAGACTTCTTAGCATACCCTAGAGCGTGAAGATTACGATCGTACCCATTTCAATACCATCGTATTTCTTCAAAGTGAACGCGACGTGGTGGCGGATTACGATCGTATACCATCGTGGAAAGCGTGGTAGCTGACGTGTTGAGTACAAGATCGTATGCGTTTACGAGTGTGAATATACGAATCCACGTGAAGATAACGAATATATAAGTAGAATCGACTTTAATCGATAAAGTTAAAGCCGCTCAAGTTACACACCCAAAGTTGATAAATGTGAAGAAGAAGGTTCAAGAGGGCGTTATTCTAGAAGCAAGAATCGATGAAGAGAGGAAATCTCAACCCTCGATTTAATTGATACATTTGAAATCCTCGATTAAATAAGAACTGTGGTTTATAGACTCATTTTACCGCCAAATATGTCGCGTGTTCATAATGTTTTTCACGTATCGATGTTACGTAAATATGTGGATGTCCCAAACCACATTATTGATTTAGAACTGGACGAGATAGCGGATAATTTAACGTATGAAGATGTACCTGTTAAAATGTTGGAATATATTCTACGCTTAAAGGTTATACCTCAAGAGTTAGAATCGGACGAAGTGTCCTCATCTGTTAAAAAGATACAGTGCACGTACATAAATTTTGAGGGCGAAATTTCATAAAGAGGGGAGATTGTAAAATCCCAAATTTTACGAATAACGATTTAAATTTCTCAAATTTTTTTTTTGAATATTATGGTGTGGATTTAATATAATGTTATAGTTGTTGGTAATATTTATAAATTTTTCAAAGTATGCAAGTTGTTATATTGTATTCGATTGGTCGGGGAATATTCTTTGTGTCGAGGAATATTCGTACGATGACACAATCATTGGTGGACCCCACAACGGAATTATTGTCGGATTGAGAAAACGACAAAAATATTTTTATGAAAATAACGGTGGAAGTTTTATCGTTAATACTGTTGAACTACTCGGTAGTAAAAAGTACGATGTCTGCTGTGGTTGCATAAAGTGCACACGGTATTGGTTATTGATGCTTTACGTGATAAGTCACTCGGTTATACTCAATTATTGCAATGATAATTCTTACGCATCATATCTCTCATATTATTGATTCAATTGTTGTTACAGTATCATCTGCATAATATGATATATTGTTAAATCAATAATTAAGACAAAAAAGTTATTCATATTATTAAATTGCAATATTTACAATGTCTAAAAGTTCTATTAAGGAGATGTTTGGTCACCTAATTGCGCGCCAATAGGGAGAAATCCTTATTGAAAAGCCCCCTCTTTCCTGGGAACGACCTGGTTGTTAAATATTATGAGTTATAATATTAATGATGAATAAGTTCGTGTTGATTAAAGATGAATTTGATAGTTCCATTGTGTTGGGATTAATGGTGTTAGTTGAAATCGACATCTATTCCGATGATAATTGATGTCTGGGGGTTATATTGATAAATCGGGGAATTTATCGGATAAATGAGCAATTAATTGCTACTAATTCATATGCTTATATAACTATTTATTCACATGTGTGTACTTTTGAATCACATTCTTATACTATTAGGGGAGTTGGTGCAAGATTGATAATACTTGCATGATTAAATTAAAGATAAAGGTATAGATGGAGGTACTATACTGTAATTCGTATTTTCACATGTCTAGAACTATTGAGTCACATGATTTACTATTGAGTCACATGATTTTACTATTGATTCACATGATTTACTATTAGGGGAGGTAGTGCAAGTTTGATAATACTTGCAGGACTAAATTAAAAATGAAAGAAAAGTTGGAGGTATTGTACTATAATTTTTCAAGCCCCAAAACGTGCAATTATCGAAACTATGTTTTCCTATAAATAGAAGCTCATTCTTCCTTCATTTCTCACCAATTCACCAAAGCTATAGAGCATTTATTATAGAGAAAAATTATAGAGAGAAAGAAGAAGAGAAGTCTGCTACCTCTCTATTCCAGTATCCAGCTTTATTCTAAGGTAAGGGGTATTATTCTTTTGTATTCATGAAGAGAATTATTTCTTTCAATACTCGTAAGAGTTGTTATTCCATTCTTTATTATTATGTTGGAATAACCTGTTTATGCGAAGTACCACATACATGGTGAAATTCTTCTATTATTCCATTCTTTGTTATTCGTTTAATATCACATGCGTGTGTTTACTGTGGGACTGGTTCCATTATTTATTATTCTTTTGGAATAACTTTTGTATGTATGCGGTCTATCGCATGCATGGTGATTTCATTGTTATTCCATTCTTTATTATTATGTAAGAATATCCCGTCTGCATTCGTTTTCTGTAGGACTGGTTCCATTATTTATTATTCGCTAGAATAGCTTATGCATGCGATCTATCGCATGCATAGTGATTTCATTTGTTATTCCATTCTTTATTATTCGTCGCTTTAATATCCTCATCAAGACGCTTACGCCTTGGACTGGTTCCATTATTTATTATTACATTGGGAATAACTGTATGCATGCGATCTATCGCACGCACGGGTGAATCCTTCATTATTCCATTCTTTATTATTTTGTTGGAATAACTTTATCTGCGTGGGATTACCACATGCATGGTGAATGATCCTTTGTATTCATTCCTTATTAAATTGTGGAAATGATCTGTATATGTGGATTACTGCGTATGGCGGTGAAAAAATCCATTTAGCTTTTGTATATTCTATTATACTTGTATGAGATATCATTTCTTTTGTACTTGTCATGAAATATCATTTTATTTGGTATTTTCTGTTACGAGTTATTATTCATGAGTTACTATTCACTCTAGTATTATTCCCTCGGGTATTCGGGGCACTTTTTATGCCAAAATACTATTCACGAGTTACTATTCACGGGTTACTATTCACCCAAATTACTATTCACCCGAATATTATTCACTCGGATATTTGGAGTACTTTTTATGTTGGGTTACTATTCACAACGTACTATTCCTGAAGTACTATTCACGGGGTACTATTCACGACAAAAAATTGATTCTTTTCTGTCCAAATTATTTTTGGTGCATGAATATTATTCTTGAATTTTACTCTATAAAGAAGTATCATGTTGACAATTTGGACGTTATTAGTTCCTGGATAATTTAATTCTTGAACTTGTTTTATTGAATTCTTATATCATTGTCATCATCCTCATGTTTATATTTTGTTGAAAGTCATCTTTGGCCTGTAGTGCATATATGGACTTGGTATGATTATAACCAGGGATTATTCGGTATAATCATGACCATAATGTTACAAATGATGTGGAAAAAGTCCTCATTGGCCCGTAGTTCATTGATGGATAGTTTTTGGTATGAATATGGCTATGGATTCTCTTCGGCCAAGGGAGTAAAGATGAATTATTTTATGGTATGATCAGGACCGTTGATGAAAACACGATTATCTTTGGCCCGTAGTGCATGGATGATTCGTAGTCGTGATACTAAATAATATCCTTGGCCTGTAGTGCAAGGATGATTTGATGATGTGGATTATTTATTAAGCTGAGTCTCAGCGATAAAAGTGATAAAAAACCTTTTTATATCATAAAAGATAGTGGATTTTATTCTCTACTTGACTCTTTTAATGGATTGTTTGTTCCGCTGCAGTTAAACTTGATGTCTATTATATTTTATCAGTTTAACATTATTGAAGACTAATGATAATTTATTCTACATTATCTTAGTCATAATATTTCTTACTGGGCTAGTTAAGCTCACCCTTTCCTTCACTGTTCTCTTCAGGAAATGAGAATATAGCTGGGATGAGTCGGGGAACGGAGTGACGGTCCAGATGATATCATTAGTAGTCCTCACTATTCTGTTAAATAGTGTGACAATAAATGTAATGAGGACTCCATTAAGAGTGGATATTGTCTAGAAGGCAATATTCTTGTTTAAACTCTCAGCTTATGTTTTGTCGTATGTTACACGACAATTGTATTATTAAGTTATATTTTGTATTTTTGTGCCATGTATTTGGCGACTCAAGATGGGTGATGTATACCTGTTTTGGGGGTGTCACACCAACAGAATAATAAAGAATGGAATAATAGAAGAATTTCACCATGTATGCAGTACTTAGCATAGACAGGTTATTCCAACATAATAATAAGGAATGGAATAATAATAGCTCTCTTCATGAATACGAAAGAAATAATACCCATTACCTCAAAAGAAGACTGGATACTGGAATAGTGAGGTAGCAGACTTCTTTTCTTCATTCTCTCTATAATTTCTCTCTATAATAATTGCTCTAAAGCTTTAGTGAATTGGTGAGAAATGAAAGAAGAATGAACTTCTATTTATAGAAAAATATAGTTTCGATAATTGCCCGTTTTGGGGTTCAAAATATTACAGTACAATACCTCCAACTTTTCTTTCTTTTTTAATTTAGTCCTGCAAGTATTATCAAACTTGCAACACCTCCCCTAATAGTAAATAATGTGAATCAATAGTTCAATAATGTGAATCAATAGTTATAATCATGTGAAAATACGAATTACAGTATAGTACCTCCATCTATACCTTCATTTTTAACTTAGTCATGCAAGTATTATCAATCTTGCACCAACTCCCCTAATAGTACAAGAATGTGATTCAATAGTACACACATGTGAACAAATAGTTATAATCATGTGAATTAAGAGTAATTAATTGCTCATTTATTCGATTAATTACCCGATTGGTCAATATAACCTCCAGAAATCAATTATTATCGAAATAAATGTCGATTTCCACTAACACTAACAATCCCAACACAACGGAAATATTTTTTTCAAAAATCTCATTTTTGAAATTTCAAAGTTTGACTTTTTCCAAAAAAGTCAACTGTTGACTTTTTTGACCAAAAAGTCAACCCCAACAAATTTTGTATTTATAGTCTATTTCTACTAATTTCATCGTTTCGGACTTAAATATCACGTCTGCGTCTCCAAATTCAACTCCAAACTCAACTTCGATTTTTAATAACATTCATCATTAATATTATAACTCACAATATTTAACAACCGTGTCGTTCCTGTGAAAGAGGGGCTTTCGATAAGGATTTCTCCTTATTAGGCGCAATTAGGTGACCAAACCTCTCCTTGATGAACTTCTAGACATTGTCAATATTGTAAATAATAATATGAATAACTTTCTTTGACTCAATTATTGATTTAATAATATAAAATATTATGCGATGATGATCTTGTGACAATAATTGAATCAATAATATGAGAGATATGATGCAACAATTATTGTAGCAATAATTGAGTATAACTGAGTGACTTCTTACGTAAGCATCAATAATCAATATAGCGTACTACTATGCAACCAAGCATATTACTGTACTTTTATCATCGATTATTTTATGAAAACTTTCTTACTTTGAAAAATTTTCAAATATCACCCTTAACTTTAAACTTCTATCAATTTAACTATTTACCAAAATAGAAAAATTGAATACTTTTATTTTATAAAATTCGGGATCTCACAAGGGGTATTATGTGATATGTCAATTTTTTTAATTAACCTTTGTTTTGTGGCAGTATTTGAGAATGACAGCTAAAAATGTTAACAATAGAATGAATGAGACCATGGAGACACCTCTAATCACCAACCAAGATAATGTGATGTCAGGCGAAGAAGAAATTAGAGATATCCATGTGGTGAGTGAAGAATTAATAGTTTCACCCGAGCTAGTCGTAGAGGTAGCAGCTGAGAGTGAGGAAGAAGAGGAACCCGAGGAGGATTTATTAGGAGAACTTTATGATCGAAATGTAGAATTACAAAATCGTATTCATGAGTTAGAAGAGCAGGCTGAAGAAAGGAAAGCGGTCATGGAGCAAAAGGATACAACAATTCAAGTTTGTGCTACTCGATATGTGATGCTTTAACAAAAACATTCTTTGGCAGAGTATAAGATGATAAAGCTGCAATCTGAGAATTCAAATGTCAAGGATCAGCTGAAAGAAGAAACAACTGAACGAGTGAGAATGAAGGATGCATGGGTAAAAGCCACACGACTCTTTGATATTGTGGAAAGAGAAGTCCGATCCAAGAAGGCTAAAATAGATGATATGTATTTCTCTTTTTGGACAATAATTGGGAGAACCCAACATCGAGTTTTGAATTACCCTGTACATTGCGGTCAACCCCAATTCGATATGGATCGAAGATTAATGATTCAGATCATGAAATAAGAGTACAATGAAGCAGTTGAGGGTGGAATATGCCCTATAGCGAAAGTCAATTCTAGAAGTAATGATGACACCAAAGGCTGTCCCAGACAAGTCAAAATCGGTGGTTCAAGTGAGAGCATTTTTTGTAACTTCCCAAAAAGCGAGGAACCAAACAAAGTTATCACGGGTTAGTTAATCATAAATTCTTGTGAGGTTTATACCTTACTAGGTACTGGTTCTACCCATTCTTTTATTTCTCCTGCTTGTGCTCAACGTTTGAACTTGACTCCGGAGAAATTAGACTTTGAGTTATCTGTTGAGACTCCGTTATGAAAAACTTTCATTACATCCACTGTTTATTAATCTTGCTTAATCCAAGTTGGCACCATCACATTACTTGTTGATCTTATCTCTTTAAAGATACTTGTATTTGATGTGATTTTAGGGATTGATTGGTTAACTACTCATCATGCCAAAATTGATGTTTTCGTAAGGTAGTTAGTTTTTAAATTCGTAACCAACCTGTTATGCGAATTCAAGAAACCAAACAACTAAAGTCAATCACTGTCATATCAAGCCATAAAGTCATTCGTTTATTGAAAAATGGATGTCAAGCTTTCTTAGCCCATGTCATGGACTTGATCAAAAACACGTCAAATTTGAATAATATTTATATTGTTAGTGAATTTCCTGGCGTATTTCCTGAAGAACTTCCCGGTACCCCCAAAACGTGAAGTTGAATTCTTTATTGACCTTAAATTTTGGTACAAAACCCATTTTTAAAACCCCATATCGAATGGCTCCTATTGAACTTCAGGAGTTAAAGGTCCAACTACAGGAGTTTTTAGACATTAGTTTCATTCGTCCTAGTACATCTCCTTGGGGTGCTCCTGTTTTATTCGTAAAGAAGAAAGACGTGAGTATGCGACTTTATATTGACTATCGGGAATTGAACCATGTCACTATCAAGAATGGGTATCCGCTACCTCGCATTGATGATATGTTCGACCAGTTGCAAGGAGCACAATTCTTTTCAAAGATCGATCTTCGTTCTGGATATCATCAGCTGAAGATTAAAACTGAGGATATTCCAAAGACCGCCTTCAGAACTCGGTACGGGCATTATGAATTCTTAGTCATGTCTTTTGGATTGACTAATGCTCCTGTTGCTTTCATGGATATGATGAACCGTGTGTTCAAGGAATATTTGAATCAGTTTGTTGTTGTCTTTATTGATGACATCCTCATCTATTCCAAAAGCCATAAAGATCATGAGCACCATTTGAAGCTGGTACTTCAAAGGCTTCGTGATAACAAACAATATGCCAAGCTAAAGAAAAGTGAGTTCTGGCTTGAGGAAGAAGCATTCCTTGGGCACGTAGTGTCAAAACATGGAGTATCTGGTAACCCGGTGAAGATTGAGGCAATACAAAGTTGGGAGCAACCGAAGTCGGTGACCGAAGTACGTAGCTTTCTGGGCTTAGCTGGTTATTATCGGAGATTCGAGGAAGGATTTTCTCAAATAGCCACTCTGTTAACTCAGCTAACTCGAAAAGATAAAAAATTTGTATGGAGCGAGGAATGCGAGAAGAATTTCCAAGAGCTCAAGAAGAGACTCATTTTGGCATATGTTCTGACAATACCATCTAGTTCGGATGGATTTGTTATCTATAGCGATACTTCACGTAAAGGGTTAGGATGTGTTCTCATGCAACATGGGAAATTCATAGTCAATGCCTCGTGACAACTTAAAGAATATGAGAGAAATTATCCTACTCATGATATGGAGTTGGCAGCAGTCGTTTTCGCGTTGAAAATCTGAAGACACTATCTGTATAGGGAAAAGTGAAGATTTATACAGATCATAAAAGCCTCAAATATTTTTTTCACTCAAAACGAACTCAATATGCGGCAAAGACGTTGGCTCGAGCTGTTGAAAGATTACGACCATACTATTCAATATCATACTTTGAAAGCTTAACGTGGTAGTTGACGATTCATGAAGAGAAGATCGTATTGGTATGAAAAGCGATGTTGTTAACACAAAGACCCATTTTGTACGACTTACAAAGAATGGAGATAGAGTTAAAGTCTCCAAGTACCCACGTGATGATGTCAAATATACGAGTTTAACCAAATTTAATTGATAAAGTTAAAGCTGCTCAAGCCACAGACCCAGAGCTGATACGTATAAAGAAGAAAGTACAAGAAGGTGTTATTCCAGAAGCAAGAATCGAAGAAGAAGGAATACTTCGAGTAAACTCAAGACTTTGCATTTCTAATGATTCTGACTTAAAGCATAGAATCATGACGGAGGCGCAAAACACACCATTTGCAATCCATCCTAGGAGTACCAAAATGTATCATGATCTTTGACATACATTTTGGTGGAGAAATATGAAGAAAGAGATCGCGGAGTTTATCTTGAGGTGTTTAACTTGTCAACATGTAAAGGCGGAGCATCAAGTGCCAAAGGGTCCATTGCAACCACTTGAGATTCCAAAATGGAAGTGGGAACACATTACCATGGATTTTGTTACGGGTCTTCCCAAGATTTCTCAAGGAATAGATGTGATTTGGGTTATTGTTGATAGATTAACCAAGTCTGCCCATTTCTTGCCGATACGGGAGACTTATTCCCTTGAACGTCTTGCTCGTATGTACGTAGATGAGATTGAAATTGCATGGCATGCCAGTATCCATAGTTTTGGATCGTGACCCAAGATTCACTTCACGATTTTGGGTTAGTTTGTAGAAAGCTATGGGCGCAGTTCTATCTTGATTTGGCATACCATCCTCAAACGGACGGGCAATTAGAAAGGACTATTCTAACTCTTGAAGATATATTAAGACTCTATGTCCTTGATTTTAAAGGAAGTTGGGATAAGTACTTGCCATTGGTGGAATTCTCCTATAACAATAGTTATCAAGCAAGTATAGGCATGGCTCCATTCGAGGCATTGGATGTCGTTCTCCATTATGCTGGGACAAGGTGGGTGAAGCAACGTTGTTGGGACCAGAATTGGTACGCATGACTACAGAAAAGATCCAAATGATTCGACAACGTATACAAACCTCACAAGATCAACAAAAGAGTTATGCAGATCTTAATCGAAAGGACGTGGAATTTAATATTGGGGATCATATATTATTACATATTGCTCCATGTAAGGGAGTTACAAGATTCGGGAAGAGAGGAAAGCTCAATCCATGATTTGTTGGTCCATTTGAGATTCTTGACTGAGTAGGAGATGTGGCCTATATACTTGCATTACCTCCAAGCATGTCTCGTGTTCATAATGTTTTTCACATATCTATGCTTCGTAAATATGTGAAAGACCCAAACCACATTATTGAGTTAGAACCAATGAGATAGCCGAAGATTTAACGTACGGGGAGGTACCTGTCAAGATCTTGGATATGAAAGAGCATGTCCTACGCACAAAGGTTATACCACAAGTCAAGATTTTATGGTGGAACCATTGATGAATGGGTAATATATCTATAACACCCCCTTTTCGAAATAGAAAAAGAAGTTACGCACAAAACATAACAAAACGAAATGAAAGCTCTATGCCATAAAAGAATGGTCTCATAAAGATTAAATATCACAAAACAAACTATAATAAATACCACACTGGCTTAAACCATAATCTAAGGTAATTATTATAATTGCAAATAAAACGACATATCAAGCCTAAACAGAATATCTCTAAACCATTGGAATGAAGGGAGCTCTCCTCACACTTGCCCTTGATCCCCATGATTACCTGCTGGAAGAAAAACATAGCATGAGCCAAATGCCTAGTACGAATATAGAATACAAATAATGAACCGAAATAACTAACTCAATTAAATGAAATGAAACGAAATGAACTGAAATAAAATGAACAAACCTAACACAAAAAAATGATAGGCTGAATCAAATGGTTGTGTGTTATTTCATACTGAGCTCAAAACAAATAGTAATATACCTTTCCACACAGGCAATTCAAATAATGCCACACAGGCAATCAAAATAATGCCACACATGCAATCACACATCGGACTACGCAATCCAGATGCATGCAAAATCGGATGGCATGTTTGGCACAAACATCACCAATCCGCAGAACAAAACAGAATAAAAAACTAGGGTCGACCCATACGCCTCCCACAACAAAATACCAAATGGCCAACTCCCACTGGAGCACAAAGTAGAGACGCCGTGGACTGATCACATCGCCACGAAAGGTGTCATGCCTCTCGTGCCAAGAAGACATGCCTGTGGTACCCCCACATATGGTTATAGCTCATGTAAGACCCCAAATTTTATGAATAAAGAATAATTTTCTCAAAATATATTTTTGAATATTATGGTGTGGATTTGATATAATGTTATAGTTGTGGGTAATATTAATAAATTTTTCAAAGTAAGCAAGTTGTTATAAAATATTCGATTGGTCAGAGAATATTCTTTTTAACAGAGAATATTCGTACGCGAAATAATCATTGGTGGACCCCACAACAGAAGTATTATCATAGTTAAAAAATGACAGAATTATCTTTTTATAAAAATAACAGCGAAAGTGTTACCGTTAAAACTGTTGAACTATCCGGTAGTAAAAAATACGATGTCTGGCGTGGTTGCATAGTAGCACTACCAGTATTGATTATTGATGCTTAAGTGAGAAGTCACTCGCTTATACTCAATTATTGCTATAGTAATTATTTGCATCATATCTCTCATATTATTGATTAAATTATTTTCACAGATATCATCGTGCATAATATATATTATTAAATCAATAATTGAGACAATGAAAAGTTATTATTATTATTATTATTTACAATATTGACAATGTCTAGAAGTTACATCGAGGAGAGGTTTGGTCACCTAATTGCACGCCAATAAGGAGAAATTCTTATCGAAAAGCCCCCTCTTTCCTGGGAATGACCTGGTTGTTAAATATTATGAATTATAATATTAATGATGAATAAGTTCGTGTTGATTAAAGAGGAAATTGATAGTTCCATTGTGTTGGAATTATTAGTGTTAGTGAAAATCGACATTTATTTCGATAATAATTGATGTCTGGAGGTTATATTGACCAATCGGGTAATTAATAGAATAAATGAGAAATTAATTGCTATTAATTCACATGCTTATAACTATGTGTTCACATGTGTGTACTATTGATTCACATGATCTACTATTAGGGGAGTTGGTGCAAGATTGATAATACTTGCATGACTAAATTAAAAATAGAGGTATAGTTGAAGGTACTATACTATAATTAGTTTTTTTCACATGATTATACTATTGAGTCACATGAATGAACTATTAATTCACATGATTTACTATTAGGGGAGGTGGTGCAAGTTTGATAATACTTGCGGGACTAAATTAAAAAATGAAAAAGAGAGGTATTATACTGTAATATTTTGAGCCCCAAAATGTGCAATTATTGAAACTATATTTTCCTATAAATAAAAGCTCATTCTTCCTTCATTTTTCACCAATTCATTAAGTCTCACAAGAGCAATTATTATAGAGAAATTATAGAGAGAAAGAAGAGAAGTCTCACTACCTCACTATTCCAAAGATCCGGTTTCTTCTAAGGTAAGGGGTATTATTTCTTTCGTCTTCATGAAGAAAGTTATTTCTTTCAATACTCGTAAGGGTTGTTATACCATTCTTTATTCTTCTGTTATTCCATTCTTTATTATACTGTTGGAATAACATTCGTTATTACATCGCGATAACTATCGCATCGCATACGGTGAATTCTTTTGTTATTCCATTCTTTATTATTACATTGGAATAACTTTTATCTATGTGGATTATCGCATACATGGTGAATGATCCTTTGTATTCATTCCTTATTAAATTATGGAAATGATCTATCTACGTGGATTACCACATGGCGGACGAAAATCCATTTGCAGTTTCATATATTCTATTATACTCAGTTGGTTAAAGTTTTGGCCTCTATACTCCATGAAATTAGTAGAATATCCTGGATATTTGCACTTCATCCAGTATCTTTTCATGGAAATATTCTTCTGAGCATTCTTGAATTTTACTCCACAAAGTAGAATCATGTTGACAATTTGGACGTTATTGATTTTTGGATAAATTAAATTATAAATCTTTAAAATTTATCCTTGAACTTATTTTATTGAATTATTATGTCATTGTCATCATCCTTATGCTTATATTGTGATGAAAATCATCTTTGGCTTATGTGCATAGATGGACTTGGTATGATTATGACCAGGGATTATTCGGTATAATCATGACCGTAATGTGACGAATGATGTGCTGATAGTCCTCATTGGCCTGTAGTTCATTGATGGACAGTTGTTGGTATGATTATGACTAGGGATTATTTGGTATAATCATGACCATTGATGATTACATGAATATCTTTGGCCGTAATGCAGGGATGATTCGATTTTATTTATTAAAATTTGAGTCTCGTGATAAAGTTGATGAAAACTTTTAAATCATAGAAGATAGTAGATTTTATGCTCTACTTGACTCTTCTAATGGATTGCTTATTCCACTGCAGTTGTTGATCTAAAACTTGTTGTCTATTATAATCTATCAGTTGTTATAGTGTTGAAGGCTAAGGATAATTTATTCTGCATTATCTTAGTCATAATATTTCTTACTGGGCTAGTTGAGCTCACCCTTTCTTTCACTGTTCTCTTCAGGAAATGAGAATATAGCTGGGACGAGTCGAGGAACAGATTGAAGGTCCAGATGGTTGTTTTAGTAGTCCTCACTATTCTATAAAATAGTGTGACAATAAATGTAATGAGGAATCCATTGAGTGTGGATATTGTCTAGATGACAATATTCTTATTGAAACTCTTAGATTATGTTTTGTCGTATTTTACACGATTGTTGTATAATTAAGTTGTATTTGAATTTTGTACCATGTATTTGACGACTCAAGATGGGTGATGTATACCTATTTTGGGGGCGTCACAGTTGGTATCAAAGCTTAGGGATATGATCCCTGGCTGAGATGTGAGACAAGAACTAGGAGTGGAGAGACGGGGAATTCCTTCGCTAGTATGACCTACCTAAGTTTATTGGTATTTAATTAGTCGGTCAAAGTATAGGGATAATATGTGATATGTTAATTAACCCTTGTTTTGTGGCAGTATTTGAAAATGACATCCGAAAATGTTGAGATAAGCAATGAAGCACATGAGACCATTGAGTCACCACAGATTAATACCCAGGATAATATGCAACAGGAAGACAATAATCCTCAGGTAAACAACAACGATCAAATGATGAATGATGGGATGTTTAGAGGTTTTATGCAATTCATGCAACATCAGGCGAGGGCAGCTCCTGTCCAAAATGCATGTGGAAACACTGATAACTCTCGAACGGTCACCGCTAAGCAGTTCAAGAAGCTGGGACCACCGAGGTTTTTTGGAGAGCCAAAACCACTTAAGGCGGAGACGTGGATAAAGCAGATCAATAAGATATTTGATGTCTTGGGATACTCTGAGGAGCAAAAGGTTCCCTTTGCCACCTTCATGTTGTGAGTAGAGACAGATTACTGGTGGGAATCTGTAAAGCGTACTCAACCTGCCGCACTGAAGATGTCTTGGGAGAAGTTCCAAGAACTGTTCAATGACAAGTACTTTCCTGAAAGTATTCATCACATGAAGGAGGTAGAGTTTACCGAGTTATGACAGTGGCGCAGTACGAAGCTAAGTTTGTCGAGTTATCTCGATTTGCGTCCCACTTGGTTGATAATGAGGAGAGAATGACGCGGATGTTTTTAAGAGGTTTAAAACTCGAGATACGTCAATACCTAATTTCTCACAAACTATGTTTGTATTCGGATATTGTGAATATGGCTCAGTTATTGGAGCGCGATAATGAGTCAACCCAACTAAGAGAGAGCAGCTAACAAGTCGATAATACCAGTGGTAGCAGTCATCGAAGCGGTGACAACAAGCGTGGAGGGAATAAACATGCCAGAAATGGTAATCACTTCGGTGGTAATCATGGCCATGACAATAAGAGTGGACATTTCAAGAAGAGGAGATTTAACAATGATGAAAAGACGTCAGCACCAGCACCTGTTGTTAAGGAAGGAGAATGACCGTCGGTTGTATGTTACAAATGCGGAGGGGAGGGACATATCAGTCCAAACTGCGTGATGTAGTCCAATGCACATTACAATTGTGAAAGAGAAGGTCACCTAGCCCGATTTTATTGTGCACCAAAGTAAAGTCCAGCTGGGATATAGGCATCAAAAGTCGTCCCAGACAAGACAAAATCGGTAGTTCAAGGGAGAGCGTTTGTCGTAACCTCCCAAAAAGCGATGTATATACCTTATTCGATACCGGTTCTACCCATTCTTTTATTTCTCCTACTTGCGCTCAACGTTTAAATTTGACTCCGACGAAATTATACTTTGACTTATCTATTGAAACTCCGTTGGGAGAAACCTTCATTACATCCACTATTTATAAGTCTTGTTTGATTCAAATCAGTAACCACACGTTACCTGTCGATCTTATTTCTTTGAAAATACTTGCATTTGATGTGATTTTAGGGATTGATTGGTTAACTACTCATCATGCTAAAATTGATTATTTTCGTAAGGTTGTTAGCTTTCATATTCCTAACCAACCTATTATACGAATTCAAGCAACCAAACCACTAAAGTCAATCACTGTCATATCAATTCATAAAGTTATTCGTTTATTGAAAAATGGATGTCAAGCTTTCTTAGCCAATGTCACGGATTTAAATAAAAATACGTCAGATTTGAATGATATTTCTATTGTTAATAAATTTCCTGACGTATTCCCTGAAGAACTTCCTGGCCTACTCCTAAAGCGTGAAATTGAATTTTGTATCGACCTTGAATCCGGTACAAAACCCATTTCCAAATCCCCATATCGAATGGCTCCTATTGAACTTCAGGAGTTAAAAACCCAACTACAGGAATTGTTAGACATTGGTTTCATTCGTCCTAGTACGTCTCCTTGGGGTGCTCCTGTTCTATTCGTGAAGAAAAAAGATGGAAGTATGCGACTTTGTATTGATTATCAGGAATTGAATCATGCCACCATCAAAAATAGGTACCCATTGCCTCGCATTGATGACCTATTTGACCATTTGCAAGGAGCCAAATTCTTTTCAAAGATTGATCTTCATTCCGGATATCATCAGTTGAAGATTAAAACTGATGACATTCCAAAGACTGCTTTCAAAACTCGGTACGGGCATTATGAATTCCTAGTCATGTCTTTTGGATTGACTAATGCTCCTGCTGCCTTCATGGACATGATGAACCGAGTATTCAAGGAATATTTGGATCACTTTGTGGTCGTCTTTATTGATGACATCCTCATATGCTCCAAAACCTGTGAAGACCATGAGCAACACTTAAGGATGATACTCCAAAAGCTTCGTGAAAATAAGCTACATGCAAAGTTGAAGAAATGCGAGTTCTGGCTTGAGGAAGTTGCATTCCTTGGGCACGTAATATCAAATCATAGAATATTTATTGACTCGACAAAGATTGAAGCAATTCAAAGCTGGGAGAAACCTAAGTCAGCGACCGAAGTACGTAGCTTTCTCAGCTTAACTGGTTATTATCGAAGATTCGTAGAAGGGTTTTCTCAAATCGCTACTCCATTAACTCAGCTGACTCAAAAAGATACAAAATTCGGTTGGAGCGAGGAATATGAAAAGAGTTTTCAAGAACTCAAGAGGAGACTCATTTCAGCACATGTTCTGACAATACCATCTGGCTCGGAGGGATTTGTCATCGACAGTGATGCTTCAGGCAAAGGGTTATGATGTGTTCTCATGCAACATGGGAAAGTCATAGCCTATGCCTCACGACAACTCAAAGAATATGAAAGGAATTATCATACTCATGATCTAGAGTTGGCAGCAGTCGTTTTTGCGCTTAAGATTTGAAGGCATTACCTGTATGGAGAGAAGGTGGAGATTTATACGGATTATAAAAGCCTCAAATATTTCTTCACTCAAAAGGAACTCAACATGCGTCAACGACGATGGCTTGAGCTGTTGAAAGATTATGATCATACCATCTAATACCATCCTGGAAAAGCGAATGTGGTAGCCGACGCATTGAGTAGAAGATCATATGCAGGTACGAGTGCGATATTGTCAACGCAAAGGCCCATTTTGTATGACTTACAAAGGATGGAGATAGAGTTAAAGACTCCAGGGACCCATATGATGATGGCGAATATACGAGTAGAATGTACTTTAATTGATAAAGTTAAAGCTGCTCAAGCTGCAGACCTGGAGCTGATGCGTATGAGGAAGAAAGTACAAGAAGGCGTTATTCCGGAAGCAAGAATCGATGAAGAAGGAATACTTCGAGTCAACTCCAGACTTTGTGTTCCTAACGATTCTAACTTGAAGTATAAAATCATGATGGAGGCGCACAACACACCGTTTGCAATCCATCCTGGGAGTACCAAAATGTATCGTGATCTTTGACATACATTTTGGTGGAGCAATATGAAGAGAGAGATAGTGGGGTTTATCTCAAGGTGTCTAACTTGTCAATGAGTCAAGGCAGAGCATCAATTGCCAAAAGGTCCATTGCAACCACTTGAAATTCCAGAATGGAAGTGGGAGCACATTACCATGGATTTCATTCTTTCGGTCTTCCCAAGGTTTCTCAAGGCATAGATGCGATTTGGGTCATTGTTGATAGATTGACCAAGTCTGCTCATTTCTTATCGATACGAGAAACTTTTACACTTGAACGTCTTGCTAGTATATACATAAACGAGATTATAAGATTTCATTGTATGCCAATATCCATAGTTTCTGATCGAGAACAAAGATGCACTTCAAGATTTTGGTTTAGTTTGCAAAAAGCTATGGGCACGGATTTACAATTTAGTTCGGCATATCATCCTCAAACGGATGGGCAGTCGGAAAGGACTATTTAAACTCTTGAAGATTTATTAAGACTCTGTATACTTGACTTCAAGGGAAGTTGGGACAAGTTCCTACCATTGGTGGAGTTTTCCTACAACAATAGTTATCAAGCAAGTATTGGCATGGCTCCATTTGAGGCGTTGTATGGAAGAAAGTGTCGTTCTCCAGTATGTTGGGATGAGGTGGGTGAAGCAACATTGTTAGGACCGGAGTTGGTACGTATGACTACGAAAAAGATTCAAACGATCCGATAATGTATAAAAACCTCACAAGATCGACAAAAGAGTTATGCTGATCTTCATCGAAAGGACGTGGAATTTAATATTGGAGATCATGTGTTGTTACGTGTTGCTCCATGGAAAGGAGTTACGAGATTTGGAAAGAGAGGAAAGCTCAATCCTCGATTCATTGGCCCATTTATAATCCTCGATCTAGTAGGAACTGTGGCCAATAGACTCGCCTTACCGCCAAGTATGTCTCGTGTTCATAACGTTTTTCACATATCTATGTTACATAAATATGTGAAAGACCCGAACCATATTATTTAATTAGAACCAGACGAGATAGAGGGAGATTTAACGTATGAAGAGTTACCTGTTAAAATGTTGGATAAAAAGGATCATATTCTACGCTCCAAGGTTATACCTCAAGTCAAAGTTTTGTGGAGAAACCACGATGTGGAAGAAATGACACAGGAGTTAGAATCGAGATGAAGTCAAGATATCCTCACCTCTTCGATATACCAGGTACGTACCCTAATTTTGAGGACAAAATTTCATAAGAAGGGGAGGTTGTAAGACCCCAACTTTTATGAATAAAGAATAATTTTCTCGAAATATATTTTTGAATATTATGGTGTGGATTTGATATAATGTTATAGTTGTGGGTAATATTTATAAATTTTGCAAAGTAAGAAAGTTGTTATAAAATATTTGATTGGTCAGGGAATATTCGTTTTAACAGGGAATATTCGTACGACGGCACAATCATTGATGGACCCCACAACGTAAGTATTGTCATAGTTAAAAAACGACAGAATTTTATTTTTATAAAAATAACGGCGAAAGTGTTACCGTTAAAACTGTTGAACTACCCGGTAGTAAAAGTACAGTAATACGCGTGGTTGCATAGTAGGATACGGTATTGATTATTGATGCTTACGTGAGAAGTAACTCAATTATACTCAATTATTGCAACAGTAATTGTTGCATCATATCTCTCATATTATTGATTCAATTATTGTCACAGTATCATCTACATAATATATATTATTAAATCAATAATTGAGACGAAAAAGTTATTCATATTATTATTTGCAATATTGACATTGTCTAGAAGTTCTGTCAAGGAGAGGTTTGGTCACCTAATTGCGCGCCAATAAGGAGAAATCCTTATCGGAATGCCCCCTCTTTCCTGGAAACGGCCTGGTTGTTAAATATTGTGAATTATAATATTAATGATGAATAAGTTCGAATTGATTAAAGATGAAATTGATAGTTCCATTGTGTTGGAATTATTAGTGTTAGTGAAAATCGACATTTATTTCGATAATAATTGATGTCTGGAGGTTATATTGACCAATCGGATAATTCACATGCTTATAACTATGTGTTCACATGTGTGTACTATTGATTCACATGATTTATAATTAGGGGAGTTGGTGAAAGATTGATAATACTTGCATGACTAAATTAAAAATAGAGGTATAGTTGAAGGTACTATACTATAATTAGTTTTTTTCACATGATTATACTATTGAGTCACATGAATGAACTATTAATTCACATGATTTACTATTAGGGGAGGTGGTGCAAGTTTGATAATACTTGCAGGACTAAATTAAAAATGAAAAAAAAGAGGGAGGTATTATACTGTAATATTTTGAGCCCCAAAATGTGCAATTATTGAAACTATATTTTCCTATAAATAGAAGCTCATTCTTCTTTCATTTCTCACCAATTCACTAAGTCTCACAAGAGCAATTATTATAGAGAGAAATTATAGAGAGAAAGAAGAAGAGAAGTCTGCTACCTCACTATTCCAGTATCCAGTTTCTTCTAAGGTAAGGGGTATTATTTCTTTCGTCTTCATGAAGAGAGTTATTTCTTTCAATACTCGTAAGGGTTGTTATACCATTCTTTATTATTCTGTTTGAATAACCTGTCTGTGTGGTATATCGCATGCCTGGTAAATTCTTTTGTTATTCCATTCTTTATTATTCTGTTGGAATAACCTGTCTATTTGGATTACCGCATGCATGGTGAATGATCCTTCATATTCATTCCTTATTAAATTATGGAAATGATCTGTCTACGTGGATTCTTGCATAGCGGTAAAAATCCATTTGCAGTTTCATATATTCTATTATACTTAGTTGGTTAAAGTTTTGGCTTCTATACTCCATGAAATTAGTAGAATATCCTGGATATTTGCGCTTCATCCAGTATCTTTTCATGGAAATATTCTTCTGAGCATTCTTGAATTTTACTCCACAAAGCAGTATCATGTTGATAATTTGGACGTTATTGATTTCTGGATAAATTAAATTATAAATCTTTAAAATTTATCCTTGAACTTGTTTTATTGAATTATTATGTCATTTTTATCATCCTCATGCTTATATTGTGATGAAAGTCATCTTTGGCTTACGTACATAGATGGACTTGGTATGATTATGACCAGGGATTATTCGGTATAATCATGACCGTAATGTGACGAATGATGTAGTGATAGTCCTCATTGGCCTGCAGTTCATTGATGGACAATTGTTGGTATGATTATGACCAGGGATTATTCGGTATAATCATGACCATTGATAATTACATGAATATCTTTGGCCGTAATGCAGGGATGATTCGATTTTATTTATTAAGCTGAGTCTCAGCGATAAAGTTGATGAAAAACTTTTTAAATCATAGAAGATAGTAGATTTTATGCTCTACTTGACTCTTCTAATGGATTGCTTATTCCGCTGCAGTTGTTGATCTAAAACTTGTTGTCTATTATATTCTATCAGTTGTTATCTTTGTTGAAGGCTAAGGATAATTTATTCTGCATTATCTTAGTCATAATATTTCTTACTGGGCTAGTTGAGCTCACCCTTTCTTTCACTGTTCTCTTCAGGAAATGAGAATATAGCTGGGACGAGTCGGGGAACGGATTGACGGTCCAGATGGTTGTTTTAGTAGTCCTCACTATTCTATAAAATAGTGTGACAATAAATGTAATGAGGACTCCATTAAGTGTGGATATTGTCTAGATGACAATATTCTTATTAAAACTCTTAGATTATGTTTTTTCGTATTTTACACGACTGTTGTATAATTAAGTTGTATTTGAATTTTATACCATGTATTTGGCGACTCAAGATGGGTGATGTATACCTATTTTTGGGGCGTCACAGCTCAGGTATACCCTACGATATTGTAACAAAAATATCATGTCACAACACATGTGACATAATATTAACACAAAGGGTTCTAATATGTACATGTTAAATTGAACCGAATCAAAAACACAAAGTCTCCAAAATATATATTAACATGTACATCACGACAAATATCAAAATAAAATTTAGACATGATACACTAGTCTAAAGAGTACAAATATGAGTTCTAATACAACCCCAAAACAAACTATCACAATAAATTGACAAGGATTAATTATGAGAGGCAATACTAAATTTCAAAACGAATAACGAAATGAACAAATCAAAAACAAAAAAGTCTCTCTGAAAGAATACGGAATCCGTACCTGGATTAAGCAATGTAATACCCAAAATTATAATCCCAATATACTTCGTTAAACTCCTTCCGTTAAAACTAATCAAAACACATAAATAATTTATAAATTTAATAGTTATATAATATTAAATTTAACACCAATTAACCTTTATATTTTATTTTATTTTATCACGAAACTTTCGAAATTATGTTTAAACATCTCATTATTACTACTGCCATATTTTAATTAGTCAGCTCAATTATCTTATTATTATACGTTATTGCATTTTGTGACATTATTATTATTATTGCATATATATATATATATATATATATATATATATATATATATATATTCAATATGAGTGGCTAGTCTGTGTCCAGAATCAATCATGAAAACTAAAATTTGCATGACATTTTTTTTGTTTCATCAAGCACTTTGATTTTCGTGCAACTAAAACTAATTATATATATATATAGATAGATCATAAAGGAATGGACAATTTACTACTACAAACATGATTCATGGATCATTAGGAAATAACTGGAAGAGGTCAAACTACTTTAATGGAATGGGTCACTGATTATTGGACAGAAGCATGTTGTTGCACTTCACCATTAATTTTAATAACAACTCAGGTAGAGACTTACATATATTTCAAAAAGGAATCTAATTTCTCATCTTTCGTTTCTTTGTCGCCGTTGCTCCTCTTCTTCTGTTCTTTAACGTATCAAAACTAAATGCCCAGTAGAATTAGGTTTTACTTATCTATTTATTTATTAAAATATCTTATTAATTTTCTTAATTATTATAGGATTTAATATTACCCAATTAATTTTAAGGCCCAATTTTACAAATTTAATTTATATTATTAGCCCAATAAATTAATTAACTAGTTTGACCCAACTAAATGACAAAGTCCAATTAATATGTTTTAAAACAAAAATTTTTTTATTATTTAATATATATTTTTTGGGTATTACATCACCTACCCCTTAAAAGAGATTTTGTCCCCGAAATCAAAAGAATAGAACGTATCTAATTATCAAAAAGATCTGGATACTCTGTTCGAATAAACTCCTCCATCTCCCAAGTAACTTCCCGCTCCGAATGATTCTTCCACAAAACCTTAACAAACGGAATTGTCTTCCTTCTCTTAATCCTCTCTTGACGATCCAAAATCACCTCGGCTTGTTCCTCACAAGTAAGATCCTCCCGAATCTTATCGAATGGATATTACACCACGTGTAACGGATGATAATGATAACTTCTCAACACCGACACATGGAACACATTGTGTGACGCCCCCAAAATAGGTATACATCACCCATTCTGAGTTGTCAATACATGGTAAAGAAACAACTACAACTTTATTATTACAACAATAAAACTGTGAGTTTGAATACAAATATTATCTTCTAGACAATATCTATACTCAAATAAATTCTCATCACATTTATTGATACATTATTTTACAAAAATGGTGAGGACTACTAAATAACTCTCTAGAAACTTTCATTCCATACCCCACTACGTACTCGCTATATTCTCGCCTCCCGAGAAGAAAAATGGAACAAAAGGAAAAGGGTGAGCTCAACTAGCCCAAGAAAGAATATTATGACTAAGATAATATACAACAAATTATCGTTAGTCTTCAACAGGGGAAAAATCTAATAGAATACAATAGACAACAAATTTTAAATTAATATTCGCAAATGAAAATAATAATTCATTAGAAGAGTTAAGTAGAGAATGCAAACTACTACCTTCTATGTATGAATTTAAAAGTTCATCGCTCATCTTTTATCCCTAAACATCAATCAATATATATCTGGAATCAAATATTCATCTTTGCACTACAGCCAAAGATATTCATCACCGTCATGTTCATCTAAACACTGCTCATCTTTGCACTACGGGCCAAAGATATTCTTTAGAAATCATTCATCTTTGCACTACAGCCAAAGATATTCAATAATATCATCATTTAAGGCCGAGGATGATGAAAATATTTTTAAAGAAACGAATCCAAAGAAACAAAATGACAAGGATTAAGGATTAAGGATTAAGGATTCAGTACTTTGTTTTATCCATGTCCAAAAATACCTCAAAAATAATTATAGTGGTGTAAAATTCAAGAATGATCAAAACATGGATACAATCAAAGCTAGTATCCGAATAGATATTTTGGACGAAAAGAAAATTTCTCATTTTTGATGAATAGTCTTGATTCGTGAATAGTATCAGATATCGTGAATAGTCTTGATATCATCGTGAATAGTAACCCCACACCAAAAGTTCCAAATTTGATAAAAAACTTCAGATCAATATTTCAACATAATGGTATTGAAGAAATAATATCATTACGAAAAAAAATATCCCTTACCTCACAAAGACAGTACTTCTAGTTGAAACACCGGATATAGACTATGACTTGAACTTGCACCGTATAGCAATACTCAAAGTATACTCAAAATACTCACAAGAATACGCTCGATAATATAGAGAGAGAAAACTTCAGTTTCTGGTGTAATTTTCAATTCTAACCTAAACACCCTATTTATAGAAAATTGCTTAGAACACCAAAGCAGAAAATTTAATTTAATATTATTATATATATCAAAATTCCTACGCCACTCTTGAAATCTGATTTTAGCTCAATAAGCACATGCCACCTTCTAGAAAAAGTAAGAAAAAACGTTTTTCTAATTTAAAATAATTTAAACTTCCAAAAATCAATTATTTTGGAGCTTCGAAACCTCAATAATTCACAATAAATAGCCCTTTTGTCAGAAAATTCGAATCTCGCGACTTTTTATAGGAAATTCAATTCTCTACAACTTTACTGAAGAAAGTTTTTCCAAATTCCAAATAGAAATTGACCAAATCCACAAACGGACGATTTTACAAGCTATAATCAAATTTCATCGATAAATGGGGTCCAATGACATGTTTAACATGTTTTAAACATTTATTGCAACAAAATACTCTTCCTCCTCGTATACTCATATATCCCACATTCATTGTAAAAATATCACCATTATTATATTATTAAAATATAATAATATATTTAAATGAATTATTTTATCGAGAAAAGATAAAATTTCAATTTTCAACAATTGTCACATTAAAAATTTTCTCCATCTATATCCACATAAAATCAATATTTTTCTCATCATATGAATCAATAATTAATTATTCACAAATAATATTACGTAATCACAATATTAACAACCAGCAGCTTCACGGAGCAGGGGCTTTCCAATAAGAATTTCTCCTTCTTGGCTGTAAGCAATTAGGTGACCAAACCTCTCCTTAGGCGGAACTTTCTAGACATTGCCAATAATGTTATCTAATAATATTATTCAGATAATATGAATTATTGCTTCGATAATGAAAAATAATGTGTAATGACAATTATCAAAACAACAAAGAATATAAAATATCAACGCAAAGAATTATTAAATCAATAAAATAAAAAAGCGATCAAGAATTAATTACGTAACCATTATTGAGTAGTGCCTTCACGTAAGAATCAATAATTGGTGCAATATCGTATCTTCTTGTGTGTTAACCAATTTAGTATTTTAATAGTATTAACTCAGAATAACTACGCCAGTTATTTTTAAACAACTTATATTTGTCGTTTTTTCATCCAATCGCTTTTTAGTATGGGCCCACACATGGGGTTGCTGTCGTCATTTAATATTCCCCGACAAGATTTGGATATTCCACGACCAAACGAATATTCCCCGACAACAATGAATATTTTATAACCACTTGCTTATTTTGAAATATTTGCGTATTTTACCCATAACTATCCACATTAATCAAATCAACCCTTACTATTTCAAAATAATAAATAAAGAAAATTAAATTTCATTAATAATAAGTTGGGGTCTTACACATTGTGCGCATGAGCTAGTTGTGGAGGCAAAGCTAACCGATATGCAACTTCATAAACCCTCTTCAAAATCTTAAATGGGCCAATATAACGCGGACTAAGCTTCCCTTTCAACCCAAATCGCTGAATGCTCTTCCAAGGAGAAACTTTTAGAAACACATGCTCACCAGGTTCAAACTCTAAAGTCTTTATATGCTTATCAGCATAACACTTCTGTCGTGATCGAGCCGACTTCAATTTCTCCTTAGCCACTACTACCTTCTCCATAGTTATTTGGACTAACTCAGGCCCTTATATAGTCCTTTCACCAACCCCATCCCAACAAGTCGGTGCCCGACACTTTCTACCATATAATGCCTTAAACGGAGCCATTCCAATACTTGCATGCCAGCTATTATTATAAGCAAACTCAACTAGGCTTAAGTAATCATCCCAATTACCCGACCACTCAAGTGCACAAGACCTCAACATGTCCTCTAAGGTTTAATAGTCCGTTCGGATTTTCCATTAGTTTACGGATGGGAAGAAGTACTAAAGTTGAGCTGAGTACCCCAAGCTCGTTGAAACCCTTTCCAAAATCGTGAAGTGAACCGTGTTAGTGTTTATGCCCTAGAGGCCAATTATTTGATATAATTGCTTAACATTTTGATATTATATTTGATTGAATAAATAAATGATTTTATTATGGTTTTATTAACATAATAAAATTCCTTAGAATAGTGATACAAATTATATAGTTTCAAGTATGTGACTTGAATATGAGATTATATAATTATAATTAGTATCATTATTCTTAAATGTCCCCAACATTTCAGTACTAAGTTGATGGGACAACATTGACATTAATAGATCGATCGTATCAGGTTGGCTTAAGCTGACCTTAACTTTTCTATTAAAGTCGGCTCATCGAGTATGACATCATCCTTTTCGTTCAGCATATGATCTTCTACTCAGCGCAAGCCGCCTACCGTTACTCGGGCTTTCAGGTGAATTATTGAATAGTGTGGTCGTAGTCTTCAATAGCTCGAGCCAACGTCGGCCGCCATGTTGAGTTCTTTTGAGTAGAAGAAATATTTAAAGAACTTTTATGGTTCGAATATATCTCCACTTTCTCCCCATATAGATAAGGCTCTCCATATCTTTAAGCTAAATTACATTACCTTAACTCTAGATCATTAAATAGGATAATTCCTCTCATACTCTTTAAGTTAAGTCGCTTGCAGTATGACTTCTTTCCACATTGCATTCACAACCTTTGCACAGGACTATTTTTGAAAAGAATTGCGTCTTTACAATCGGGTTGTCAAAGAAGTCATCAATACGAGGAATATACCTATTCTTGATGGTGACATGGTTCAATTCGATAGTCGATGGATACTCCCGCTCTTTCTTCTTTAACCCTCCTAACAATTCACTTAGTTGGACCTTAACTCGATGATTGAGACTAGTATGTGGATGACTAATGACCAAATCTTATTGGTCATAAATATATATGAGATATTAAGTCAATGCATAGTACATGTTAGAACAATGTCTTGGATGGATACCACCATGAGAATTCTATGTGGAGCATTATGCGAAGTGTCATTAGAAATTCTCATAGTGACAATGATGTAATGGTCCTCCGACCTGAAATAACTATATTACTACACGGAAATTTATGTACTTTGATATCATCAAATGTCACCTTTAATAGGGTGGACTATAAAGGTGATTATTGGGTACATCATGAATCGTGTGAGGAATATGAGTGATCTAGATGGAATTTAACCCTCCTATATATTAGGGATGATATCCATAGACCTCTTGATTGAGTAGGACTATGAAATGCATGGCCATGCTCAAATAGTGATTTGTTTTATATAGTCTACTCATTGATCAAGAAAACTCAGATTAAATTATGAAGAGTATGACACATTCCATGACTTTCGAGTTTAATCTAGGATATTAAGGTTAAAAGGATTAAATTACATTGAAACATTGGTCACGAAAAGGTTGCATCGAATCATTGATCTTATTATTACTTGGGTAGCGGTGATGCATTACTAGATGTCACTCACCGCTTATATAATTTTATAATATGATTTTAAAATTATTGCCAACGTAATAATAACATATATAAGTCACCACACATAGAACGTTATTAAAGGGAATTAATTTAAATTGTAAGGATTTAAATATATCAATATGATTGATAGTATTTAAATCACGAAATTTAAATTAAAAGGATGATTTATATATATATATATATATATATATTATATATATATATATGATATATTAGCGTTTAGGGAAGTTAATCATAACTAAAACCCTAGCCGCTCTTAGAGAGAGACTAGAGAAAATTTCAAAAATCCTAATCCTTGGTGGCTAAGTCTGCGATTTCTTCACTCGCAGATCGTGCGACGATTCATTCGCATGGACGTTCGTGTGGATACCGTAGAAGCGCAGGTTCTAATTGGATTGCGTAAAGGATTCGAAGCCATTTCAAAAATCTTTTTTAATCGATATAATATCTAAACCACTGAATTAATTGTTTTCGCATGGATCCTGTTTAGGGTTTCGAATTTGTTTTAAATTGTTCTATTTCCGTTGTGCGTTTCTGTGTCGAAACCCTTCAGTGGTATCAGAGCTACTTGTGAAACGATTAATTCAGATAACATGTTTAATTGTTTTTGATATATATGATATATGATGATACAATTTTACCGATCTGAAATTGATTATATTATTTTCAATATATATGATATAATCGATGATACAATTTTACCGAACAAAAATTGAGTATATGATATTCTGTAATCAACATATTCTGTTATTATGAATATCAGTAATAGATATGCATGTATATGATGTTCTGTTAATTGTATCTTATATGGCGTAATAACAGTATACAACTTATGTTCTAATTGGATTAGAAGTATGCGATTGATTTAATATAATTAATTGAAACTGGACATATATGATATGTATCGGGTATATTGTTATTATATTTGTTTTGGTGGATTAAATATATGACTGAAATCTGCTTTGATTCGTATGAAAAATTCTGCAATCTGATTGTAGTTCGAAAAAAATTTCGAGGTCGCCGCCTTAACCCCGCCACGACCGGCCACCGCCAAATGGACCACCGCTGTGGGGAGACCCCCTTGGACCCCCCCGTCGTAGCGCACGATGGTCGTGTCCCCTATATGTTATATATAGTTTTCTTTAATTGTATATAAATTGTTATGTGTTTATTGTGATATCATGGTGCACGCTGATTTGGCCTTTTTGACCCATAGGTTAGTGGTTTTGGTTTTTGAAATACGGCTTGCATGTCGTGCCTTTCTATAAATTCTAATGTAATATTCTCTTCTCATCTAAATCCCCTCGAATGTAATTCAAGGTTTCTTTATGTCATGTAATAATCTATAATCAATGAAGATGTCAAGATGGAGAACACGATGGAAAGATGATGATGGAGAGGAGGCACATGCTTGAGGAAGATCCAAGGAAGCTATTTATTTTAAGATCTTTTACCACCTCAGATTAACCTTCAATCTTTCATTAGCTTGAAAAGATTGACAGTGGATTGGGCCATAACTGTGACGCATTTAATTTCGCACTTTATTTATGCTTGTATGTGATATGATATGATAAATAATGAGCATGCTTAATAAGATTAAGAATTGGTGAGATCTAAATTTATTTATAAAATCCCTTATTAAATTATTAAGTCTAAATCAGATGCCTTCCAATGAATAACACTCATCAAGACCTTGATCAATAGATGTAGGTTTGCCAAAGCAAAGTACCCTATTTATCTAGGTAAGATGCGATAGGATAATTGTGATATCCAAATTATTAAAATCATTGGGCCTGACTTAACTAAGTTATCTCAATAGGATTGTGGACTTAGAGGCATAGAGTTTGGTAGGTAACATTAGATGGACTAGAAACAATTGTTGTTTACCAAACTATCCAAGAGTTATATATGATATAATTGACAAAAGTGTTGTCTACCTAAATAATTATGTTTTAAAAGATTAGCCAAAGCTAACTTAAGTCATAATGAAATATGGATCTTGGCTCACTAGAAAGATTTAATAAAAATTGCTTTCCGAATTAATGGTGAGGGCTATTAATTTGAATAAAATAGTGGGAGGTATATTTTGAATGTACTATTATCAATTATATAATATCAACTCTGCAATTTGACTTATTATTTTGGCACTTATAAATTGTAAATATCAATGGCAAACAACAACAACACAAGTAGTCTTTCACTACGATCAGTCCTTGAGAAGGACAAGCTGAGTGGAATTAATTTCCTTGACTGGCACAGGAACTTGAGGATTGTCCTCAAACAAGAGCGCAAGCTATATGTCCTTGATGGGCCCATTCTGCGGACCAAATTCCATCGCACTGCGCGTGTGAGCATAATGCTTACAAAAAGCATCAAGATGATGCTCTGGACGTGAGTTGTCTCATGCTAGCAACCATGAATGCTAAGCTTCAGAAGCAACATGAGTTGATGGATGCTTATGAGATGATCGAGCATCTCAAGAAATTATTCGAAGGGCATGCTCGACAGGAGAGGTATGATACAAGCAAGGCGTTGTATCACTGCAAGATGGGTGAACGTGATCCAGTTGGTCCACATGTGCTGAAAATGATTGGGTATATTGAGTACCTTGATAGGTTGGGTTTTCCAATCACTCCGGAAGCCCAAACTGATCTTGTTTTACAATCATTGAACATCAGCTCCTCTCCATTTGTTATGAATTATCTAATGAATGAAATTGAGAAACCCCTTACTAAGTTGTTGAGCATGTTAAGAACTGCTGAGAACAACATGAAAAAGGCAGGACCCGCTCCCATAATGATGGTGCAAAAGGGGAATGCTAAGGGAAAATAGAAAGGCAAGAAAAGGATAGGATCTAATTCTGGTGCCAAACCTAATTCCAAAACCAAACAGGCTTTAAAACCTAAAGGTGGGGTGGCTAAAGAAGGTGATTGTCACTTCTGTGGAAAACATGGACACTGGAAGAGGAATTATCATGCTTATTTGGAAGAAGTGAAGAAAAAGAAAGGAAGTGTGACTTCTGATTCAGGTATATATGTTATAGAAGTCAACTTGTCTACTTCTACATCATGGGTATTGGATCTACCGGATGTGGTTCTCATTTTTGTGTTAATGTGCGGAACTTCAAGGAGTAGGACTTTGGCAAAAGGAGAGGTTGACCTACGAGTTGGGAATGGAGCAAAAGTTTGCACACTTGGTGTAGGAACTTATCATTTATCTTTGCCCACTGGGCTAGTATTAGAATTAGAGGATTGTTATTATGTGCTTGCTATAAGCAAAAACATTATTTCTGTTTCTTGTTTGGACAAGAAAGGTTTTTCATTTATAATCAAGAACAATCGTTGTTCGTTTTACTTAAATGATATTTGCTATGGTGTTGCACAATTATTTAACGGTCTTTATATTCTTGATTTGGAAATGCCTATCTATAACATAAATACAAAATGATTTAAATCAAATGATTCAAATCCGACATATCTCTGGCACTGTCGTTTGGGCCATAAAAATGAGAAACGCATATCAAAACTCCATAAAGATGGATTTTTGGATTCATTTGATTTTAATCATATGAAAAATGTGAATCTTGTTTATTAGGCAAGATGACTAAAGCCCCTTTCACTAGACACAATGAACGGGCTAGAGATATATTGGGACTTATACATAGTGATGTATATGGACCCATGAGTTCGTTAGCAAGAGGTAGGTTTAATTACTTCATTACATTTACTGACGACTTCAGTAGATATGGATATGTGTATCTTATGAGACACAAATCAGAATCCTTTAAAAAGTTCAAGGAATTCAAGAATGAAGTTCAAAACCAATTTGGAAAAAAGCATAAAAGCCCTTCGATATGATCGAAGAGGTGAATACTTAAGCCAAGACTTTGATGACCTTCTAAAGGAGTGTGGTATTATATCACAACTCACTCCACCTAGAACACCACAATGGACTGGTGTGTTCGAGAGAGGAGAATCGAACCTTGTTGGACATGGTACGATCAATTATGAGTCATGCAGATCTTCCAATAAGCTTCTGGGGTCATGCCCTAGAGACAACTGCATTCACACTTAACCGTGTTCCTACAAAAACGGTTCAGAAGACACCATATGAGATGTGGACTGGGAAACATCCTAGTATGTCGTTCATGAAGATTTGGGGTTGCGAGGCATTTGTAAAACGTCTGGATTCTGACAAGCTCGGACCCAAATCTGACAAATGTAATTTTGTGGGATACCCAAAGGAAACAAAAGGGTATTATTTCTACAAACCTTCTGAGAACAAAGTGTTTATTGCTCGAACTAGTATTTTTTTAGAAAGAGAATTTGTCTCTAAAGGAAATAGTGGGAGGAAAGTAGAACTCGAAGAAATTCGAGAACTACAGAATATCATTGAACCTAAGTTGAACGTGAGCAGGAACCACAAGATGTTGTGGAAAGTGAACCTGCTCAAATTACACAAGGAATTCGTAGATCTGGTTGGACACGCCAAGAGCCCGAGAGATATTATGGATATCTTGTGACTCAAAATGGCGATGTGATGCTCATAGATCAGGATGAGCCTGCTTGCTACCAAGAAGCTATGAATGGACCAGATTCTAAGAGATGGCTTGAATCCATGAGATCTAAAATGGACTCCATGTATACTAACCAAGTATGGACTTTGGTTGATCCACCCGAAGGGGTAAAACCAATCGGGTGCAAGTAGGTTTTCAAGAAGAAAACCGACATGGATGGCAATGTACAAACCTACAAAGGTCGACTGGTAGTAAAAGGTTACAGACAAGTTTAAGGTGTTGACTATGATGAAACCTTCTCTCCAGTGGCAATGGTTAAATCCATCAGGATCTTACTTGCTATTGCAGCCTTTTACGATTACGAAATCTGGCAGATGGATGTCAAAACTGCTTTCCTTAACGAAAATCTCCTTGAGGATGTGTACATGACACAACCTGAGGGATTTATCACTCCAAAGGATGCTGGAAAGGTATGTAAGCTGCAGCGATCCATTTATGGATTGAAGCAAGCCTCTCGGAGTTGGAATCTTCGATTTGATGAAGCAGTCAAAGAGTTTGGCTTTATTAAAAATAAAGATGAACCTTGTGTATATAAGAAGGTTAGTGGGAGTCACATTGTATTCCTGATATTATATGTTGACGACATATTAATTATTGGGAATGACATTCCTTCATTACAAGCTGTAAAAACATGGTTAGGAAAATGTTTCTCCATGAAAGATTTAGGCGATGCAGCCTATATTTTAGGTATCAAGATCTATCGAGATAGATCGAGAAAAATGATCGGCCTAAGTCAGAGTATATATATTGATAAAGTGCTGAAATGGTTCAACATGCAAGAGGCAAAAAGAGGACACTTACCCATGACTCATGGTGTAAAGATCTCTAAGGCCCAATGTCCTAAATCACAAGATGATGAGGAGCATATGAAAAAGATCCCTTATGCTTCGGCAATTGGATCTATCATGTATGCAATGATATGTACTCATCCGGATGTCTCGTATGCTTTGAGCATGATGAGCAGATACTCGATCGAATCCGGTGAAGGTCATCGGGACGAAGAATCAAGAATATCCTCAAGTACCTAAAAAGGACTAAGGATTCATTCTTGGTATATGGAGGTGAAGACGAACTAACAGTAAAGGGTTACACAGATGCTAGTTTCCAGACTGATAATGATGATTATAAGTCTCAGTCAGGTTTTGTATTTTTCCTTAATGGTGGTGTTGTTAACTGGAAGAGTTCAAAGCAAGAGACGATGGCGATTCTACAATGTAGGCTTGAGTATATTGTTGCTTCTAGTGCGGCCAAGGAGGCTGTATGGATTAAAAAGTTCATCACTGAACTAGGTGTTATTCCAACCATTATTGATCCGGTTAAGCTATACTGTGATAATAATGGAGCCATTGCACAGGCTAAGGAACCCAGATCTCACCAACGATCCAAGCATATACTTAGGCGGTACCATCTCATCCGTGAAATCATTGATAGAGGAGATGTACATATAGGAAGAGTGCCAACAGATGATAATGTTGCAGATCCACTGACCAAGGCTTTGTCGCAGCAGAAGCACGACGGTCACACTAGTTCCATGGGTATTAGATACATGAGTGATTGGCTCTAGTGCAAGTGGGAGACTTTTAGTGTTTACGCCCTAGAGGCTAATTATTTGATATAATTGCTTAACATTTTGATATTATATTTGATTGAATAAATAAATGATTTTATTATGGTTTTATTTACTGCGTAATATAATTGTTAACATAATAAAATTCCTTAGAATAGTGATACAAATTATATAGTTTCAAGTATGTGACTTGAACATGAGATTATATAATTACAATTAGTATCATTGTTCTTAAATGTCCCTAGTCGAGTATCATTGTTGATGGGACAACATTGATGCATTAAACTAGTATGTGGATCGATGATGACCAAATCTCATTGGTCATAAATATATGAGATATTAAGTCAATGCATAGAAGTACATGTTAGAGAACGATGTCTTTGGATGGACCCACCATGAGAATTCTATGTGGAGCATTATGCGAAGTGTCATTACAAATTCTCATAGTGACAATGATGTAATGGTCCTCCGACCAGAAATCACTATATTACTACACGGGAATTTATGTACTTTGATATCATCAAATGTCACCTTTAATAGGGTGGACTATAAAGGTGATTATTGGGTACATCATGAATCATGTGAGGAATATGAATGATCTAGATGGAATTTAACCCTCTTATATATTAGGGATGATATCCATAGGCCTCTTGATTGAGTAGGACTATGAAATGCATGGTCATGCTCAAATAGTGATTTGTTTTATATAGTCTACTCATTGATCAAGAAAACTCAGATTAAATTATGAAGAGTATGACACATTCCATGACTCGAGTTTAATCTAGGATGTTGAGGTTAATTAAAAGGATTAAATTACATTGAAACATTGGTCACGAAAAGGTTGCATCGAATCATCGATCTTATTATTACTTGGGTAGCATTGATGCATTACTAGATGACGCTCACTGTTTATAATTTTATAATATGATTTTAAAATTATTGCCAACGTAATAATAACCTATAGGGTCACACACATAGAACGTTATTAAAAGGGAATTAATTTAAATTGTAAGGATTTAAATATATCAATATGATTGATAGTATTTAAATCACGAATTTAAATTAAAAGGATGATTTGTATATATATATATATATATATATATATATATATATATATATATATATATATTTTATTTTTAATTAGATTTTATTTTAATTAATTTAGGATTTTGATTAATTCCGATTTATTGCTATATATATATGATATATTGGCGTTTAGGGAAGTTAATCATAACCAAAACCCTAACCGCTCTTAGAGAGAGACTAGAGAAAAATTTTGAAAATCCTAATCCTTGGTGGCTAGTACCGCAATTCTCTTCACTACAGATCGTGCGACGATTCGTGGGGCGTTTGTGTGGATACCGTAGAGGCGCGGTTCTGATTGGGTTGCGTAAAGGATTCGAAGCCATTTCAAAAATCTTTCATAATCGATATAATATCTAAACCACTGAATTAAATTTTTTCGCATGGATCCTGTTTAGTGTTTTGAATTTGTTTTAAATTGTTCTATTTTCGCTATGCGTTTCTATGTCGAAACCCTTCAAACCATGGGTCCCAATCTAAAATAATAGACACTGGAGTACCATGAAGTCTAACAATCTCCTGCTGAAAGATCTGTGCCAACCTATCCACCGAGTAACCCTCATGAATAGCCAAAAAGTGTGCCAATTTGGTCAGTCGATCCACCACTACCCAAATGGGATCATTCTTCTTAAAAGTCTTCGGCAAAGCAGTCACAAAATCCATCGTGATATCTTCCCATTTCCACACTGAAATGTCTAACTGTTGCAGCAAACCACTAGCTCGTTGATGTTCTATCTTCACTTGTTGACAAGTGAAGCACTTTCCAACATATTCATCCACGTCTCGTTTTATCCCATTCCACCAAAAAAATTTCTTCAAATCCCTATACATCTTCGTAGAACCTAGATGAATGGAAAATGATGAACTATGAGCCTCAGCCAACACAGTCTCCCGAATGATTGGATCCGACGATACACACAACCGCTCACCCAACCAAATCACACCATGGTCATCAATACAAAACTCGGGTTGCTTGCCCTCTTCTGGATTTTGCACCATACTCCACAATTCCCCATCTTCCTTTTGAGCTTCCTTGACCCGGAAGATAAGAGAGGGCCCCACTCTCATACCTACCAAATGCCCATCTGAACCTCGTATATACAACTCCAACTCGAGCCGCTCCATATCCAAAATAAGCTGAGGTTGTGTAATAAGGGTTGCTACACTCCCAGAACTCTTTCGGCTAAGAGCATCTACAATCACATTTGCCTTCCCCGGATGATACTGAATCCTCGCATCATAATCTTTTAGAAGATCCAACCAACGCCTCTGCCTCATGTTGAGCTCCTTCTAAGTGAAGATGTATTTAAGACTTTTGTGATCGGTGAAGATATCACAAGTCTCTCTATACAAATAATGTCTCCAAATCTTTAAGGCAAAGATCATCGCTATCAACTCCAAATCATGTGTGGGGTAGTTCACCTCATAAGGTTTTTAAATCTGCCTAGAAGCATAAGCAATCACCTTACCGTGTTACATTAAAACACACCCCAAACCCTTCTTAGAAGCATCACTATAAATCTGGTAACCTTCTGTTCCCGACGGTAATGCAAGTATAGGAGCTGTTACAAATCTTTTCTTCAACTCCTCAAAACTCTTCTCACGCTCCTCATTCCATACAATCTTCATGCCCTTTCTAATCAACTGGGTCAATGGTAAGGCAAGCAAAGAAAACACTTCCATAAACCGCCTATAATACCCTGCCAAACCAAAGAAACTCCTAATTCGTCACTGTAGTAGGTCTTGGCCATTTAGTGATAACCTCAACCTTCACAGGATCCACCTTAATGCCTTTAGCAGAAATAACGTGGCCCAAAAATTCAACCTGCTCCAACCAAAACTCGCATTTAGAGAATTTAGCATACAATTTCTCTTTCTGCAAAATCCCTAACACTGTGCGAAGATGCTCCTCATGCTCTTCCTTAGACTTGGAGTAAACCAAAATGTCATCAATAAAGACAATAAAAAAATTAGTCCAAGTACTCCCTGAACACCCGATTCATCAAATCCATAAACACCTCCGGAGCGTTAGTCAACCCGAATGGCATCACCAAAAACTCGTAATGCCCATAGCGAGTGCGAAATGCTGTCTTAGAGATATCCTCATCCATCACCCTCAACTGATGATAACCTGATTTCAAGTTTATCTTCGAAAAATACTTTTCCCCCTAAAGTTGGTCAAAAAAATCATCAATCCTCGACAATGGATATCGATTCCTGATGGTAATCTTTTTCAACTCCCTAAAGTCTATGCACAACCTCATAGAACCATCTTTCTTCTTCATAAATAAGACCGGAGCACCCCACGGCGAAACACTCGGCGGAATCACACCTCGATCTAACAGTTCATGCAACTGCTCCTTCAACTCTTGCAACTCCAATGGTGCCATTCGATACGGCGCCTTAGAGATAGGCTCCGCACCAGGAACAAGCTCAATAGCAAAATCTACTTCCCGCTGCAGTGGCAACCCTGAAAACTCCTCAGGAAACACATCGGAAAAGTCATGAACAATTAGAACATCATCAATACGAGACTCACCCTTAGAGGTATCCTTCACAAACGCCAAATACCCCTCACAGCCCTTTGCCACTAACTTCTCAACCTTCAAAGCTGAAATTAACTTCATCACTCTACTCGGCTGCGAACCTTGAAACACGAACTCTGAAGACTTCACGTCACCAAATATAACCTTTTTTACCTGATAATCGATAGTGTCCTGGTGCCTATCCAACCATTCCATCCCAAGAATGACATCAAAATTGTGCATACTCATTGGAAGAAGATTAGCCTTACGAATCTTATCCCCAAAACTGATCGCACACCCTCGATATAAATCAGAAATAGCAACAGAAGTCCCCATCGGGGTAGCAATAGACATAACAGAGTCTAAAGACTGAGATGGCATACCCAGGTGCCGAATAAAAGACTAAACAACAATGGAATGAGTAGAACTCGTATCAAACAAAATAGACGCCTCACGATTGCCAACTAAAAGAGTGCCATAAACAGTACCTGGTGTAAGACCCCAACTTTTTATAAATAAAATCAAATTTTCTCTAATTATTATTGTGAATAATAAGGTGTTAATTTGATATAATGCTTTAGTTATGGGTGAAATGTGCAAATTATGCAAAATAAGCAAGTGGTTATAAAATATTCATTTTTGTCGGGGAATATTCGTTTGGTCGTGGAATATTCTTGTTTTCGAGGAATATTCGTACGATGACGCATCCATTTGTGGGCCCTATAAAAGAATAACTGTCAGATAAAGAAAACGACTAGTTTGAGTTTTTATAAATAACAGCGTAATTGTTACCGTTAACACTGTTGGATTACTTGGTGGTTAAAATATAGTAATACACGTGGTTTGCACGATGGCACACCAGATTACAAAGATATTTTGAATTATTGATTCTTACGTAAGAAGGCACTACTCAATAATTGTTACAGTAAATACTGTTCAATATTTTATTTTATTGGTTCAATAATTGTTGCGTTGATATTTTATATTATTGTTATTTCAATAATTGTCACGGCACAGTATTTCCCATTATCAGATTAATAATTCATATTATTTGAATAATATTATTAGATAGCATTATTGGTAATGTCTAGAAAGTTCTATCAATGAGAGGTTTGGTCACCTAATTGCGTGCCAGTAAGGAGAAATCCTTATCGGAAAGCCCCCTCTTTTCCTGGGAACGGTCTGGTTGTCATTATTGTAATTATGTAATATTATTTGTGAAAAATTAATTACTGATTCATATGATAAGGAAATATATATTTTGATATGGATATAAATGAAGAAATTAATGCTGAGGTATTTTATTAGTATTTTGTCAAAATGAAGAACGAAATTTGAAAATTTTCAGAAAATTAGTTTATTACTTAATTTTGTAAAATCTATAACTCTTTGTGTATAATAAGTTACGAGATGAGTCATATATCAAAAGAAAGCCCTGGAAGTAAGCAAAACGTAGAAATTTGAATCACCCAAAAAATTTTTGTGGATTTTTCGTGGTGACTATTGAGTGAAACTGGTACGAGGGACTTATAGTTCGAAAATCAAAACAGTGTTCTTAAGCTCTATTGCGTGAGTTATAATTTTGATCCAACCGTTGGATCGTTGTGATTTTTGGATATGTTATACATATACAAGTTGAGTATATGTCCACAAATTTTGAACCCTTAAAAATTAACGTATGATTTGTTATGAATTTTATGAGGTATTGAAAATCTTCCGTTTGTGGATTTCAGATATTTTCTGTTTGGAATTTGGAAAAACTTAAAGCTACAAAGTTGTAGAGAATTCGATTTTGTATGGAATGGACATAAAATTCATATTTTTCTGATAAAAGGACTATTTTTTATGAATTGTTGAAGTTTCAAAATTAATATTTTTATTAAAATTGTGGGTGGGACCCACTTTTATTTTTGAAAACATGTGTTGAGATTTTGGTTCAAAGAAGGCTGCTTAGTTTGTTCAAAAGAGGTGGCGTGGAAGAGAGAAAAAAAATAAATTAATATTTTATTAATTTAGTCTCATATGGCGTTCTAGCATTTTCCTATAAATAGGCGCTTAGGTTAGAATTGAAAATCACACTAGAAATAAGTTTTCTTTCTCTCTATATTCTCGAGCGTATTTTTGTGAGTATTTAGATACTTTGAGAGTTGTTATTCAGTGCAAGTTTCCTTCGGCTTTACATCCGATATTCTGATCATAAATACTGTTATTTTGAGGTAAGAGATGTTATTTTCTTCTTAAATGATATTATTTCCTTCAATATCATTATGCAGAATTATTGATATGAGTTTTATTATGGAATTTCTACCTTTTTTGTGTCGGGGTTACTATTCACGTATACGACACCATTCACAAATACAGCATTATTCACTGAAAAATAAAATTTTTTCTTCTTTGTTCTAGATGTCTATTATGGTTACTATCTTTGATTGTATCCATGTTTTGATCTTCATTCTTGAATTTTACTCCATTATGGTTTATTATGGAGTATTTTTAAAATTAAATTATCTAAAGTACGAATCTCTAAACTTTATCCTTTTATCTTACTGGATTCGTTCTCTAAAATGTTTTTCATCATTCTCAAATTCCTTAATGATGATACTTGATGAATATCTTTGGCTCAGTAGCAAAAAGATGAATGATTACTGATGAATATCTTTGGCGTAGTAGTGTAAAGATGAAATGGTTTGAGATGAACATGACCAACCGGGTGATATAAATGAATATCTTTGGCCGTAGTAGTGCAAAAAGATGAATATTTGATTTAAGATGTATAATGATTGATGTTACAGGGATAAAATATTTATGATGGACTTTTAAATTCATAGATGATAGTAGATTTCATTCTCTACTTAACTCTTCTAATAAATTGTTGTTTTAGCTGCAGTTGTTGATCTAAAACTTGTTGTCTATTATATTCTATCGATTTTTCCCTGTTAAAGACTAAGGATAATTTGTTGTATATTATCTTAGTTATAATATTCTTTCTTGGGCTAGTTGAGCTCACCCTTTTCCTTTTGTTCCATTTTTCTTCTCGAGAAGCGAAAATATAGCAGAACCAAATCGGGTATAGAGTGATGGTCCTGAAGCGAGTTATTTTAGTAGATCCTCACTATTTTTGTAAAATAGTGCATCAATAATTGTAATGAGGACTTTATCTCGGGTGTGGATATTGTCTAGAAGACAATATTTGTATTTAAACTCACAAGATGTGTTGTCGTATTTTGCACGACAACCGTAATAATAAAGTTGTAGTTATTTTACGTACGTACCATGTATTTGGCGACTCGAATGGGTGGGTGATGTATACCTATTTTTGCAAGGCCACGGTTTGAATATCGAGCTTAGGGATATGGTCCTGGCGGAGATCGGGAATAGAACTAGGTGGGGAGAAACGAGTAAATCCTTCGCTAGTGTGTCCTACCTAAGCATGTTTGTTGGTCGGTCATAATATAGGGATATTATGTGATATGTTAATTTATTTAATTAACCCTTGTTTTATGGCGCTTTTTAGAATGGCAAATGAAGCGTTAATAATGGAGTGAATGAGACCGTGGAGACACCTCTAATCACTAACCAAGGATAATGTGATGTCGGGCAAAGAAGGAATTATAGATATTCTTGTGGTGAGGAAGAATTAATAGTTGTGCATCTGCTAGTCGCAGAGGTAGCAACAGAGAGTGAGGAAGAAGAGGAACACGAGGAGAATTTATTAGAAGAATTTTATGATCGAAATGTAGAATTACAAAATCGTATTCATGAGTTAGAAGAAGCGGATAAAGAACGGTCAAGGTCGTGGAGCAAAAGGATGCAACAATTCAAGCTTGTGTTACCTGATATGTGATGCTTGAACAGAAGCACTCTTTGACAGAGTATAAGATGATAAAACTGGAATCTAAGCTGAAAGAAGAAATAACTGAACGAGTGAAAATGAGTGATGCATGGGTAAAAGCCGCACAACGCGTTGATATTTTGGAAAAAGATGTCCGATATAAGAAGGCTAAAATAGATGATATGTATTTCTCTTTTTGGACAGCAATTGAGAGAACCCAACATCGAGTTTTGAATTACCTTGTACATTTCGGTCAACCCCAATTCGATATGAATCAAAGATTAATGATTCAGATCATGAAACAGGAGTATGATGAAGCAGTTGAGGGTGGAATATGCCCTATAGAAAAGTCAATTTCAACGGTAGTGATGACACCAAATGCTGCCCCAGACAAGTCAAAGCCGGGTAGTTCAAGGGAGAGCGGTTGTCATGACTTCCCAACAAGTGAGGAACCCAAATGAAGTTATCACGGGTTAGTTAATCATAAATTTTTGCGAAGTCTATACCCTGTTAGATACCAGTTCTAACCATGCTCAACGTTTGAACTTGACTTCGGAGAAATTAGACTTTGACTTATCTATTGAAACTCCGTTAGGAGAAACTTTCATTACATCTACAGTTTATAAATCTTGCTTGATTCAAGTTGGCACAATCACATTACCTATTGATCTTATCTCTTTAAAGATACTTGCATTTGATGTGATTTTAGGGATTGATTGGTTAACCACTCATCATGCTAAAATTGATTTTTCGTAAGGTTGTTAGTTTTTATATTCCTAACCAGCCTGTTATGCGAATTCAAGCAACCAAACCACTAAAGTCAATAACTATCATATCAAGCCATTCGTTATTGAAAAACGGATGTCAAGATTTTTTAGCCTATATCATGGATTTAAACAAAAATACGTCAGATTTGAATGACATTTCTGTTGTTAGTGAATTTCCTGACGTATTTCCTGAAGAACTTCCTAGCCTACCCCTAGAGCATGATATTGAATTTTGTATCGATCTTGAACCAGGTACAAAACTCATTTCTAAAATATCATATCAAATGGCTCCTATTGAACTTCAGGAGTTAAGAACCAAAGTACAAGAGTTGGTACCCAAGCCTCTATCTGGTGACTTCCTTTATGGAATGCACCAAAGTCAGACTCTCCGTAGGGGACTCTATATTTGTGTGGTGGTAAAACGATAGGTGCCATTGTGACGTGCTATCCAAGATTGGGATATGAGTCATAGTTGAGAGCAACCTAAGTCAGTAATAAAAATATCTAGCTTTCTAGGCTTAGCTGGTTATTATCGGAGATTCATGTAAGAATTTTCTTGAATCGTTACTCCATTAACGCAACTGACTCGTAAAGATACAAAATTCAGATGGAACGAGGAATGTTAGAAGAGCTTCCCAGAACTCAAGAGGAAACTCATTTCGGCACCTGTTCTGACCATACCATCCTGGAAAAGTGAACGTGGTAGCTGACGCGTTGAGTAGAAGATCGTATGCAAGTACGAGTGCGATATTGTCAAACACAAAGACCTATTTTTTATAATTTACAAACGATAAAGATAGAGTTAAAGACTCTAGGGACCCACATTATGATGTCAAATATACTAGTAGAATCGACTTTAATCGATAAAGTTAAAACCGCTCAAGCTACACACTGGAGTTAATGAATATAAAGAAGAAGGTGCAAGATAGCGTTATTCTAGAAGTAAGAGTCGATGAAAAGAAGAAAGCTCAAACCTTCAATTTATTTGAAATCCTCGATCGAGTAGGAACTGTGGCCTATAGACTCTCCTTAACGCTAAGTATGTCGCGTGTTCATAAAGTTTTTCACATATCGATGTTATGTAAATATGTAGACGACCCAAACCACATTATTGTGTTAGAACCAGACGAGATAGCCGAAGATTTAACGTACGAGGAGGAACCTATCAAGATCTTAGATAGAAATGAGCATGTCCTACGCACAAAGGTTATACAACAAGTTAAGGTTTTGTGGAGGAACCATGCTATTGAAGAAATGACCTGGGAGTTGGAATCAGAAATGAAAGCAAGGTATCCTCACCTTTTTGAAATACCAGGTACGTACGTCAATTTCGAGGACGAAATTTCATAAGGAGGGGAGGTTGTAAGACCCCAAATTTTTATAAATAAAATCGAATTTTCTTTAATTATTATTGTGAATAATAAGGTGTTAATTTGATATAATGCTTTAGTTATGGGTGAAATGTGTAAATTTTGCAAAATAAGTAAGTGGTTATAAAATATTCATTTTTGTCGGGGAATATTCGTTTGGTCGTGGAATATTCTTGTTGTCGGAGAATATTCGTACGATGGCGCATCCATTTGTGGGTCCCATAATGAGAATAAGCGTAGGATGATGAAAAAACGACAAGTTTGAGTTTTTATAAATAACGACGTAATTATTACCAAGTTAACATTGTTGGATTACACGTGGTTAAAATACGATGTCTACGCGTGGTTGCATGCAATGTACAAGGTATTGCACAATATTTTTGAATTATTGATTCTTACGTAAGAAGGCACTACTCAATAATTGTTACAGTAATTACTATTTAATATTTTATTTTATTGGTTCAATAATTGATGCGTTGATATTTTATATTATTGTTGTTTCAATAATTATCACGGCACATTATTTTACATTATCAGATCAATAATTCATATTATTTTAATAATATTATTAGATAGAATTATTGGCAATGTCTAGAAAGTTCTGTCAAGGAGAGTTTTGGTCACCTAATTGCGCGCCAGTAAGAAGAAATCCTTATCGGAAAGCCCCCTCTTTCTTGGGAACGGCTTGGTTGTCATTATTGTGATTCTGTAATATTATTTGTGAATAATTAATTACTGATTCATATGATAAGGAAATATATATTTTTATATGGATATAAATGAAGGAATTAATGTTGAGGTGTTTTATTAGTATTTTGTCGAAATGAAGAACGAAATTTGGAAATTTTCAGAAAATTAATTTATTACTTGATTTTGTAAAATCTATAACTCTTTGTGTATAATGAGTTAGGAGATGAGCCGTATATCAAAAGAAAGCCCTAGAAGTAAGCTAAACGTAGAAATTTGAATCACCCAAAAATGCTGTGTAGATTTTTCGTGGTGACTATTTGAGTGAAACTGGTACGAGGGTCTTATAGTCCAAAAATCAAATCGGTGTTCTTAAGCTCTATTATGTGAGTTATAATTTTGATCCGACCGTTGGATCGTTGTAATTTTTGGATATGTTATACATATATAAGTTAAGTATATGTCCACATATTTTGAACCCTTAAAAATTAACGTATGATTTGTTATGAATTTTATGAGGTATTGAAAATCGTCCGTTTGTGGATTTCGGATATTTTCTATTTGGAATTTGGGAAAACTTAAAGCAACAAAGTCGTAGAGAATTCGATTTCGAATGGAATGGACATAAAATTCATATTTTTCTGATAAAAGGGCTATTTATTATGAATTGTTGAAGTTTCAGAAATTAAATGTTTTTATTAAAATTGTGGATGGGACCCACTTTTATTTTTTAAAACATGTGCTGAGATTTTGGTTCAAAGAAGGCTGCTTAGTTTGTTCAAAATAGGTGGCGTGGAAGAGAGAAAAAAAATAAATTAATATTTTATTAATTTAGTCTCATATGGCGTTCTAGCATTTTCCTATAAATTATTATTTCCGCTACAGTTGTTGATCTAAAACTTGTTGCCTATTATATTCTATCAGATTTTTCCCTGTTAAAGACTAAGGATAATTTGTTGTATATTATCTTAGTCATAATATTCTTTATTGGGCTAGTTGAGCTCACCTTTTTCTTTTTTGTTCCATTTTTCTTCTCAGGAAGCGAGAACATAGCAGGAACCAGTCAGGGTATAGAGTGATGGTCTTAGACAGTTGTTTTAGCAGTACTCACTATTTTTGTAAAATAGTGCATCAATAATTATAATGAGGACTTTATCTGGGTGTGGATATTGTCTAGAAGACTATATTTGTATTTAAACTCACAGTATGTATTATCGTATTTTGCACGACAATTGTAATAATAAAGTTGTAGTTGTTTTCTATACCATGTATTTGGCGACTCAGAATGGGTGATGTATACCTATTTTGGGGGCATCACACCTGGTGCACCTGCCGCCTGGTTATACGTCAAGGCAAACACTCGACCACCTTGACGTTGACCTCCATTGCCACCATTATCACCACCTCCACTATTTCCACGTGGACCGGTACAATCCCTAGCAATATAACCCATCTGTCCACACAAGAAGCATGCACCTGTGAGTCTGTGACACTGCCTCCCCGGATGATTAGCCCCACAAGTAGCACAAGGAGCTATCGGAATAAGATTTGGGTTACCCCCACCAGCTGGTCCCGGATAACGACCCTAATTCTTCCCATGCTGACGATTCTGCCATGGCTGACAATTATGACCATGCCAAGGTAGCTGAAGCTGACGATTTCGCTCTTGCTAAGGCGTTTGCTGATAACACCTGTTTTGATTCTGGCCACACCACTGCCCATGTTGGCCACCACGGTTCTTATTCCACTGACCAACCTGACTTCTCCCATGTTGACCCGATGCTTGACCCTGCTGGTCATCTCTGTCCCTCTTTCGACTCCCCTCCGGTTTAGAAGACCGAAAGTCTTGTCGCTCCATCTCAATATTTTTGGTCGCATTGGCCACTGCTGACACATCTGCAAACTTGGTGTTAATGAGATGTTGCCAATACCTATAATGAATTTGCCACTTCAACTTCTCTGCCTGTTCTGTTGTAGTCCCTGCTGAGGTTCCCGCAAAGCCTGCCAACCTAGTGAACCTCGTCATGAAATCCGTGATGGACTCATCATCTTTCTATCGGATGGATAAATATTCTCTGGCATAGGCCTCTTTATTGGCAACTGGGAAGTACTGCTGATAAAAAGCCTCATAAAACTCTGCCCAATTAAGTGTCTCAACATAATTTTCACCTTTTGTTAATTTCATCGCCTTCCACCACCTCTCTCATGCATCCCTTCCAAACTTGTGGCGCGCAAGCAACACTCTCTGATTATCTGAGCACCCCAACACATCAAAAATCTTCTCCAGGTGGGCAATCCAATTCTCTGCATCAATTGGAGTCGGGGCGGAACTGAATGACTATGGTTGCTACTTCTGAAACCTTTCCAACTATACATACATTGGAACCACCTGCTGATCATGACCATCTACATTCCCTTCCACTTCATTTGCATTCGAACCATTATTTCTCGATTTCTCACCTTTCAGAATTTCTCGCGGGTCACAGCATTACTGCATAACAACCTGTGCCACCAACTGAGGTAAAGCCTGATTCACTGCCTGATTCACTAAGGTAGCCAATTGAGCATTAATTTGATTCCCCTGTTGTTACCTCGCCTCCAAGCAACTCTAGCTGATCTACGAGCCATCTAAGAAAGAGATCACAAATAGATTACAAAGCATATTAGAGACAGATTTGAATATAGTTGATATGATAGCTAAACATAAAATCAAACAGAACAAAAACCTAACCTAGAAGTCTACCCATAACTCACAGGTCAAACCTAAATAGGTTTTCTACAAGAAAGAACCTAAGCTCTGATACCAACTCTGTAACACCCCCTTTCTGAAATAGAAAGAGAGGTTACGCACAAAAAATAACAGAACAAAATGAAAGCTCTATGCCATAAAAGAATGGTCTCATAAAGATTAAATATCACAAAACAAACTATAATAAATGCCACACTGGCTCAAACCATAATCTAATGTAATTATTACAATTGCAAATAAACTGACATATCAAGCCTAAACAAAATATCTTTAAACCATTGGAATGAAGGTAGCTCTCATCATACTTGCCCTTGATCCGCCTGATTACCTGCCAGAAGAAAAACACAGCATGAGCCAAATGCCTAGCACGAATATAGAATACAAATAATGAACCGAAATAACTAACTCAATTAAATGAATTGAAAAGAAACGAACTGAAACGAAACGAACAAACCTAACACAACACATTGATAGGCTTAATCAAATGGATGTGTGTTATTTCATACCGAGCTCAAAATAAATAGTAATATACCTTGCCACACAGGAAATTCAAATAATGCCACACAGGAAATCAAAATAATGCCACGCAGGCAATCACACATCGAACTGCGCAATCCAGATGCATGCAAAATTGGAAGGCGTATTTGGCAAAAACATCACCAATCCGCATAATAGAACAGAACAGAAAACTAGGGTTGACCCATACGCCTCCCACAACAAAACTACCAAATGGCCAACTCCCACTGGAGCACAAAACGGAGATGTCATGAACTGATCACACCGCCACGGAAGGTGTCATGCCTCTCGTGCCAAGACGACATGCCTGTGGTACCCCCACATGTGGTTATAGCTCAAGTATACCCTATGATATTCTAACAAAAATATCATGTCACAACACATGCGACATAATATTAACACAAAGGGTTCTAATATGTACATGTTAAATTGAACCGAATCAAAAACACAAAGTCTCCAAAATATATATTAACATGTACATCACGACAAATATCAAAATAAAATTTAGACATGATACACTAGTCTAAAGAGTACAAATATGAGTTCTAATACAACGCCAAAATAAACTATCACAATAAATTGACAAGGATTAATTATGAGAAGCAATACTAAATTTCAAAACGAATAACGAAATGAACAAATCAAAAACAAAAAAGTCTCTCTAAAAGAGTACGGAATCCGTACCTGGATTAAGCAATGTAATACCCAAAATTATAATCCCAATATACTTCATTAAACTCCTTCTGTTCAAACTAATCAAAATAAATAAATAATTTATAAATTTAATAGTTATATAATATTAAATTTAACACCAATTAACCTTTATATTTTATTTTATTTTATCACTAAACTTTCAAATCGTGTATAAACAAATTTCTCATTATTACTACGCCATATTTTAATTAGTCGATTCAATTATCTTATTATTATACGTTATTGCATTTTGTGACATTATTATTATTATTACTGTATATATATATATATATATATATATATATATATATATATATTCAATATGAGTGGCTAGTCTGTGTCCAGAATCAATCATGAAAACTAAAATATATATATATATATATATATATATATATATATATAGATCATAAAGGAATGGACAATTTACTACTCCAAACATGATTCATGGATCATTGGGAAATAACTGGAAGAGGTCAAACTACTTTAACGGAATGGGTCACTGATTATTGGACAGAAACATGATTTCAAATTATCAATGATTGTTGCACTTCACCATTAATTTTAATAACAACTCAGGTAGAGACTTACATATATTGCAAAAAGGAATCTAATTTCTCCTCTTTCGTTTTATTGTCGTCGTTGCTCCTCTTCTTCTATTCTTTTATGTATCAAAACTAAATGCCCAATAGAATTAGGTTTTACTTATCTATTTATTTATTAAAATATCTTATTAATTTTCTTAATTATAATAGGATTTAATATTACCCAAATAAAATAAACCCAATTAATTTTAAGGCCCAATTTTACAAGTTTAATTTATATTATTAGCCCAATAAATTAATTATCTAGTTTTAGCCAATTAAATGACAAAGTCCAATTAATATGTTTTAAAACAAAAATAATTTTTATTATTTAATATTTATTTTTATATTTTTTTTGGGTATTACAATACCCATGAATTGAATACATCCGGGCTTAATTTATTGTTGTTTTCAAGTCTTTTAGAATAGCTTTTAAGTGTTTGTGTCTATTCATGCATGTTTTATATTGTTTTGTAGGAATTGGGACAAAAGTTACTTGGATCGACGTTTGGGGTTGCTAGATTCGCATTTTCGGCTTGTCATTTACATAGCAACCACTTCAGGGCCAATTTCAGCATTGCTCCAGGCCTTATTTCAAAAAACTCAAAGAATGAAAGTTGTATATCTACGTCTTGTATTTCTGAAACATTTTAAATCATCAAAATCAGAGTTTTGACGAAGAAGTTATGACCATTTTCCCAAAGGACGTCAGAGTAAAAAATTCCAAAAAAGCTCCCAGCGCCGGGGCACCCAAACCTAGGCCATTTCAACGCTGGGTTGCTAGGAGGTAGTGTTGTAGCGCTGTGAACAGTGTCGGGGCGCTGGTGTAGTGCCAGATCAAGTGGGGACACGTTTTGGGGTGAATTTTGATACCTTTTTTACTCTAAATTAGATTGCGTTTGCTCCTAAGCTAAAAATTGGACTTGTAACCTATAAATACATGATGTGAGGCATAAAATAAAGGGAGATTAGATAGATTAGATTAGAAAAAACACTCAATTAGATTAGAACATAAATCCTAGTTTATATTGGATTGTTGGAGATTGAAGCAACTTGGGGATCATTGAAGATCAAGAGCAGGAGCAAGAGGGGAGCATCAGATTTGCAGACAACAAATTTTATTCTTTCCTCTACTTTTATTTTTGTCTTTTATTGTTTATTTAATTGTGGATTCTTGATTTTAATTCAATGACAATGGACTAAATTCTTGTTTAAGATTGCAGCAGATCTTATTGCATGGCTTATTTTAGTATGCTTCTCTGTTAATTACTGTGATCTATTCTATAGATTTTCTATTATAATTGCGTATAATTGTTTAATTGTCTAGCTAACAATTACCATGATAATTTATATGGATTTGGGAGATGAAATATAAATTTAGATCTAATCATAATAGCATGTGATTGTGTTTTCTGTATGGTTTTGGAATTCATGATTTGTGTTTAGGATAGAGATATTGTGATGCCCCCAAAATAGGTATACATCACCCATATTGAGTCGCCAAATACATGGTACAAAATTCAAATACAACTTAATTATACAACAGTCGTGCAAAATACGACAAAACATAAACTGAGAGTTTTAATAAGAATATTTCCATCTAGACAATATCCACACTCAAAGGAGTCCTCATTACATTTATTATCACACTATTTAACAGAATAGTGAGGAATGGAATAATAGAAGAATTCACCATGCATGTGATGAATCGCTTGCATGGAGTTATTCCAACGAAATAATAAAGAATAGAACCGGTCTAGCGTAATCACTTGCAGATGTGATATTCCAAATGAATAATAAAGAATGGAATAACAAAGAATTCACCATAAATGCGATAGGCCTTACATGACGGGTTATTCCAATGAAATAATAAAGAATGGAACCAGGTCTAGCGTAATCCGCACAGATAGGATATTCCAAAAGAATAATAAAGAATGGAATAACAAAGAATTCACCATGTATGCGATAGACCGCATAGACAAGTTATTCCAACAGAATAATAAAGAATGGAACCAGGTCTAGCGTAATCTGCACAGACAGGATATTCCAACATAATAATAAAGAATGGAATAACGTAAGAATTTCACCATGTATGCGGATACTTAGCATGACAAAGTTATTCCAACATAATAATAAAGAATGGAATAATGTAATCTCTTCTTCATGAATACTGAAAGAAATAATACCCTTTAACTCGAAAAGAAGATCGGATACTAGAATAGTGATGTAGCAGACTTCTCTTCTTCTTTCTCTCTATAATTTCTCTCTATAATAATTGCTCTATAGCTTTAGTGAATTGGTGAGAAATGAAGGAAGAATGAGCTTCTATTTATAGAAAAATATAGTTTTGATAATTGCACGTTTTGGGGCTCGAAATATTACATTATAATACCTTCCTCTTTTCCTTCATTTTTAATTTAGTCCTGCAAGTATTATCAAACTTGTATCACCTTCCCTAATAGTAAATAATGTGAATCAATAGTTCAATCATGTGAAAATATGAATTACAGTATAGTACCTTCAACTATACCTCCATTTTTAACTTAGTCATGCAAGTATTATCAATCTTGCACCAACTCCCCTAATAGTACAAGAATGTGAATCAATAGTACACACATGTGAACAAATAGTTATAATCATGTGAATTAATAGTAATTAATTACTCATTTATCTAGTTAATTACCCGACTGGTCAATATAACTTCCCGACATCAATTAGTATCGAAATAAATGTCGATTTCTACTAACACTAATAATTCCAACACAATGGAACTATCAATTTAATCTTTAATCAACACGAACTTATTCATCATTAATATCATAACTCACAATATTTAACTGAAAGTAGTATGCACACAAGCCAATTATGTTTGATGATAAAGCATATACTTTGTAACAATCTTATTCATTTATTAATAAAAAGTATTAATTTATTAAAGGCTTTTAATTATCTACATGATCTTTGTTTTATAATATGTGATAAACCCATAGTTTTAAGCAATGCTTTTAGAATAATGATGATGATCATTCTAATGAGATCGAAATTTTTAGAAAACTTAAAACTAAAATAGTTCCCAATCATTGGATTACTAAATTGGGGATTAGTGAATCCGGATAGATTGGTACATACGTTTTTTGCTCATTGGATGAGGATGATTGATCTCATGATCATTTGTGTGGAGACACTAAAGCAAATATGTAGGTGCTTATTAGAGAATAAATTCAATCGAACGTGGCTCGCTAAGGAATACCTAATGGAGTTTTACTTGCTGTCAATAGGAATTCTTGTAGTGATAGTAGTCTGAAGTGATCCTTGGACTTGAGATCATCATAGTATCTTGTGTATGATGAGTTATACTTTGACTTATTCCTTAAGACCCTTAGGGTATATCAAAGGGTATGCTTGGGTATAATAAGTTGTACATGGAGATAATGTATGATCAATAAAGAATCTACCACTTCTATTAAAGAAGAAATGTCCTATGTGATTCGATAAATGACAACCCTAGTAGTCCTTGGCAAAGGCGGAATGAAATTAGAAAGGAGTTTCTAATTTGCATTATTTGGTGTTGTGCATTTAAGGATCGAAATACATATAATTAAATAAAATAAGACTTGTGATGTAATTCCATGCCTTATATTTAATTGGGACATTGTATGGTGGAAGGATTGAATTGTCAGTAACTATTTACTCAAAGGTTCTTTTATGATTAATGTTGAAATCTATATTATCTGGAAAGTCGTTGAACGCTAGGGGAGGCTTATCCTATTGTAGAATAAATATTATTTATTTAAATAAATTAATTGTTTAATTTATTTATTTAAATAAGATTAGAATTGTTCTAATCGATTTATTCACAACCTATTTAATATGGAGAACCTAAAGGGTCACACCATAAAAGGAAGAATAATTATTTAAGAAGTTAATGGCATAATTGTAATAATATGTTATGTATATTTAATTTAATCTATGGTGATAGAATAAATTAAATAGCTTAATATTATTATTTAATATTTTAGAAATATTAAATATAAATTAATAAGAGGAGTCTTATTAATATTATTACAATTATTATTATTATTTTAATTTCTAAAAGAGTTTAGGAATTAATTTAATATAAGTACTCTCATTTATTCCTAATTGGATTAGGAAGGAAAATTAGTTAAAGGAGTTTAATTAATTATCCCTAATAAGATTAGGGAGCCCTTTAATTAAAAGGGTTTAATTAAATAATACCTTATTTTAATAGGTTACTTAATATCTTTATAAGAGGAGTCTTATATCGATATCAAGACTACGTTATATTTCGAATGGTTGGAGAAATGCTCCTTTTCTATAGAGATAGAAAAACTGGGGTTTAGCCAACCACCCATCTTCTTGAATCCTTTTTCTTCCTTGGTGGATCACCTCTAGAGGCCAAACACTTGGGTGGCTAACGTTGATCAAAGGAAGGAACCAAACCGATGGATTCAAGTTGAGCGCGAAAAGGATTGGAGGTGAACTTGTACTGAGGAAGCTTCGGATCTTCAAGGGGTATGTTTCTTATTCATCTTTTTCGTTTAATTAATAATTGTGCATAAAGGGTGATCCGGGTATATGGTTTGTAAAATTTTTAAACTCTGATTTTCAACGTTTCCGCTTATTTTTGCAATTTGATTGCGTTCATGAATATTACAAACCTAACATTAACAACCAGGTCGTTCCCAAGAAAGAGGGGGCTTTTCGATAAGGATTTCTCCTTATTCGCGCGCAATTAGATGACCAAACCTCTCCTTGACAGAACTTTTAGACATTGTCAATATTGCAAATAATAATATGAATAACTTTGCCATCTCAATTATTGATTTAATAATATATATATTATGCAGATGATACTGTGACAATAATCGAATCAATAATATGAGAGATATTATGCAGCAATTATTGTAGCAATAATTAAGTATAATTGAGTGACTTCTCAAGTAAGCATCAATAATCAATATCGTGTGCTACTATGCAACCACGCATATTACTGTACTTTTATTACCGGGTAGTTCAACAGTTTTAATGGTAACACTTTCCCGTTATTTTTATAAAAAGATAATTCTGTCGTTTTCTAACTACGACAATACTTTCGTTGTGGGGTCCACCAATGATTGTGCCATCGTACGAATATTTCCTGTTAAAACGAATATTTCCCGACCAATCGAATATTATATAACCACTTGGTTACTTTGCAAAATTTGTAAATATTACCCACAACTATAATATTATATCAAATCCACACCATAATATTCAAAAAAATATTTCGAGAAATTTAAATCTTTATTCATAAAATTTTGGGTCTCACAATCACCCCTCCTTATGAAATTTCACCCTCGAAATTTACGTACGTACTTGGTATGCCGAAGAGGTGAGGATACCTTGAATACCTTTATCGTCCAAAACATTACACGTTACATATGTGCATGCTCGATGTCCTCCAATTGCCTCTGAATGCACATCAGTCCCTAAAATAGCCATTTTAGGCCTTGATACCGACCTCAAATCTCAAAATATAAAGAATGAAAGTTTTAGGTCTACTCGTTATCTTTGCGAATCATCCTGAATCACCTCAATCGAGTTTTTATGAAAACGTTATGCCCAATTTACTCAAGGACATCCGGACATATTTTGGCTTAACACTTGACCAGCGCCTAGGCGCCCAAATTTGGCCTTGGGCAAGCGCCTAGGCGACCAAGAACAGATTCTAAGTGTCGATCCTAGTGCCTAGGCGCAAGACCTTTAGCGCTTAACTCCAATTTTCCAAATTTTGCAACTTTTGACACACATACTTTAAATCTTCATAACTTCTTCATCTGTTATCGGAATTTGTCCGTTTTCAAGGCTATGGAAAGCTTGTAACATGCTCTATAAAACCCCCATGAATTCATAATTTTTCAGATTCATTAATTATTTCAAAATTTGGCTCCAAAGTCTCCCAAGACTAAGTTTTTACTAACAACGATACGTGAAAAACGTTATGAACATGCGACATACTTGGTGGTAAAACGAGTCTATAGGCCACAGTTTCTACTCGATCGAGGATTTCAAATGGGATAATTAAATCGAGGGTTGAGATAACGCTTTCTTGAACCTTCTTCTTCACATTCATCAGATTCGGGTGTGTAGCTTGAGCGGCTTTAACTTTATCGATTAAAGTCGATTCTACTCATATATTTATTATCTTCACGTGGGTCCCTAGAGTCTTTAACTCTATCTTCATCATTTGTAAGTTATACGAAATGGGTTTTTGTGTTAACAACATCGCACTCATAAACGCATACGATCTTCTTCTAAACGCGTCAGCTACCACGTTCGCTCTTCCATGATGATATTGAATGGTACGATCGTAATCTTCAACAGCTCGAGCCAACGTCTTTGGCGCATAATACGTTCATTCTAGGTGAAGAAAATATTTAAGGGTTTTAGAAATGGGTTTTGTACTAGGGCCAATACAAAATTTGATTTCACGCTCTAGGGGTAGGCTAGGAAGTCTTCAAGAATATGTCAGGAAATTTATTAACAATAACAATATCATTCAAAACTATGACTCTCATCCAAGACTTGGATAGTACGTCACATTGATACCTATCAACTTGCCATCGTCATTCACGGTTTCCCCTACAGAAAGTCTGGCTTCGGTGCATTCCACACAAGGAAGTCACCAGCGAAAGGCTCGGGGCTCTTTACTTTTGGCTTGATATGATAATTATTGACTTTAGTGGTTTGGTTGCTTGAATTCGCATAACAGGTTGGTTAGGAATATGAAAGCTAACAACCTTACGAAAAGCATAATGAGTAGTTAACCAATCGATTCTTAAAATTACATTAAAGGCAAGTATTTTCAAAGAGATAAGATCGACAGGTAACATAAAAGTGTTGATTTGAATCAAACAATACTTATAAATAGTGGAGGTAACGAAGGTTTCTACTAACGAAGTTTCAACCAATAAGTCAAAGTTTAATTTCTCCAAAGTTAAATTTAAACGTTGAACGCAAGCAAGAGAGATAAAAGAATGGGTAGAACCGGTATCTAATAAGGTATAGACTTCGCAAGAATTTATAATTAACTAACCGTCTGCTAATTTTGTTACGGTTACTCGCTTTTGAGAAGTCATGAAAAACGCTCTTCACGAAACCAGACTTTTTTGTCTGTATGTCCGCCTTTGGTGCCACCATCCCAATTGGACTTGACTTTGGTGCATGACAAAATCGGGCTAAGTGACCTTCTTTTCCACAATTGTAACATGCTTTGGGTCGCATCACGCAGCTTTTGACCGATATGTCCATCCCTCGCATTTAAGCATACTGATTGGTGGTCGTTCTCCTTCCTTGAAAACGGGTGTTGGTGTTGCAGTTTGGACTTATCGTGTTGTTGCTCGTTATCCTTTCGTTGGGCTGGCTCATTATCGCGCTCCAATAACTGAGCCCTATTCACTACCTCTGAATATAAACAAAGTTTGTGAGAAATGAGGTATTGACGTATATCGGGTTTCAAACCTCTTAGAAACATTCGCAACATTCGCTCCTTATTATCGACCAAATGGGATGCAAACCGGGAGAACTCCACAAATTTAGCCTCGTTCAACAGCTCTTGGAACTTCTTCCAAGACATCTTGAAATCGTCAGTCAGTACATTTTACTGATTTCCACCAAGATGTCTGCCTCTTCACGCATAACATAAAGGTGGCAAAGGAACCTTTTGCTCCTCGGAGCATCCCAAGACATCAAATATCTTGGTGATCTGCTTTAACCACGTCTCGCCTTAAGTGGTTACGGCTTTCCCAAAAACTCCGGTGGTCCCAGCTCCTTGAATCGCTTAGCGGTGACCGCCAATCGGGTTGCCATTGTTTCCACCTGCATTATGAACAGGAGTCTCTCTCGCCTGATGTTGTATGAATTGCATAAAGCCTCTGAACATCCCATCGTTCATCATCTGATCGGTGTTGTTATTTACCTGAGGATTATTATCTTCTTGTTTCACATTATCCTGGGTATTGATCATTAGTGACTCAAAGGTCTCATGTGCTTCATTGTTGATCTCAACATTTTTAGATGCCATTTTCAAACACTGTCACAAAATAAGGGTTAATTAACATATCACATATTATCCCTATACTCTGACCGACCAATTAAATACCAAATAAACTTAGGTAGGTCATACTAGCGAAGGAATTCCCCATCTCTCCCCTCCTAGTTCTTGTCTCACATCTCAACCAGGGATCATATGCCTAAGCTTTGATACCAACTGTGACGCCCCCAAAATATATATACATCACTCATCTTGAGTCGCCAAATACATGGTATAAAATTTAAATACAACTTAATTATACAACAGTCATGTAAAATACGACAAAACATAAACTAAGAGTTTTAATAAGAATATTGTCATCTAGACAATATCCATACTCAAAGGAGTCTTCATTACATTTATTGTCACATTATTTAACAGAATAGTGAGGACTACTAATGCTATCATCTGGACCGTCACTCCGTTCCCCGACTCGTCCCAGCTATATTCTCATTTCACGAATAGACGATGTAAGAAAGGGTGAGCTAAACTAGCCCGATGAAAAATATTATGACTAAGATAATGCGAGAATAAATTATCATTAGTCTTCAACAATGTTAAACCGATAAAATACAATGAACATCAAGTTTAACTACTGATGGAATAAGCAATCCATTAGAAGAGTCAGTAGAGCATGATATCTACTATCTTCTATGATTTAAAATGTTTTCATCAATTTTATCATTTGAGACTCATTTCGATAAATAAACCACATCATCGAGTCATCCACACACTACAGGCCAAGGATATTCATTAAATCATCAATGGTCATGACTATACCGAATAATCCCTAGTCATAATCATACCAAAAACTATCCATCAACGCACTACAGGCTACTAAGGACTTTTACCACATCATTTATAACATTACAGGTCATGATTATACCGAATAATCCCTAGTTATAATCATACCAAGTCCATCTATGCACGTAAGCCAAAGATGACTTTCATCACAATATAAGCATGAGGATGATGACAATGACATAATAATTCAATAAAACAAGTTCAAGAATAAATTTTAAAGATTTATAAGTTAATTTATCTTGAAATCAATTACGTCCAAATTGTCAACAAGATACTGCTTTGTGGAGTAAAATTCAAGAATTCTCAGAAGAATATTTCCATGAAAATACCAGATGAAGCGAAAATATCCAGGATATTCTATTAATTTCATAGAGTATAGAAGCCAAAACTTTAACCAAATGAGTATCATAGAATATATGAAACTGCAAATGGATTTTCACCCGTCATACGGTAATCCACGTAGACAAATCATTTCCACAATTTAATAAGGAATGAATACGAAGGATCATTCACCATGCATGTGATAATCCACATAGATGCAGTTATTCCAACAGAATAATAAAGAATGGAACCGTGTTAAATGCGTAATCCGCATGCATGACGGATATTCAAATGAGAATAATAAAGAATGGAATAACATAAGAATTCACCATAAATGCGATGAAATCGCATGCATGACGAGTTATGCCAATGTAATAATAAAGAATGGAACCAGTCTAAGCGTAATCCGCATACAGACAAAATATTCCAACGAGAATAATAAAGAATAGAATAACAAAGAATTCACCATGCATGCGATAGACATACAGAGACGGGTTATTCCAATGAATAATAAAGAATGGAACCATATACAGCGTAATTACGCACGATGTGATATTCAACGAATAATAAAGAATATAATAACGAAGAATTTCACCATGTATGCGGTGCTTGCGCATGTAGCGAGTTATTCCAACATAATAATAAAGAATGGAATAATGAAGCTCTCTTCATGAATCTGAAAGAAATAATACCCCTTACCTCAAAAGAAGACTAGATACTGGAATAATGAGGTAGCAGACTTCTCTTCTTCTTTCTCTATATAATAATTGTTCTATAGCTTTAGTGAATTGGTGAGAAATGAAGGAAGAATGAGCTTCTATTTATTGAAAAATATAGTTTCGATAATTGCACGTTTTGGGGCTCGAAATATTACATTATAATACCTTCCTCTTTTCCTTCATTTTTAATTTAGTCTTGCAAGTATTATCAATCTTGCACCACCTCCCCTAATAGTAAATAATGTGAATCAATAGTTCAATCATGTGAATCAATAGTTATAATCATGTGAAAATATGAATTACAGTATAGTACCTTCAACTATACCTCCATTTTTAACTTAGTCATGCAAGTATTATCAATCTTGCACCAACTCCCTAATAGTACAAGAATGTGAATCAATAGTACACACATATGAATAAATAGTTATAATCATGTGAATTAATAGTAATTAATTGCTCATTTATCCGATTAATTACTGTCGGTCGATTATAACTTCCAGACATCAATTAGTATCGAAATAAATGTCGATTTCCACTAACACTAATAATTCCAACACAATGGAACTATCAATTTCAACTTTAATCAACACGAACTTATTCATCATTAATATCATAACTCACAATATTTAACAACCAGGTCGTTCCCGGAAAGAGGGCTTTTCAGATAAGGATTTCTCCTTATTGGTGCCAGCATGATTAGATGACCAAACCTCTCCTCGATGAACTTCTAGACATTGTAAATATTATAATTTAATAATATGAATAACTTTGTCATCTCAATTATTGATTTAATAATATATCATATTATGCAGATGATACTGTGACAATAATCGAATCAATAATATGAGAGATATGATGCAACAATTCTTGTAGCAATAATTGAGTATAACCGAGTGACTTCTCACGTAAGCATCAATAATCAATCTGGTGTTACTACTTATGCAACTAATGCGTATTCAGATTACTTTTACTACTGGGGTAGTTCAACAGTTTTAACGGTAACACTTTCGCCGTTATTTTTATAAAATGATAATTCTGTCATTTAAAACTACGACAATACTTCCGTTGTAGGGTCCACCACTGATTGTGCCGTCGTACGAATATTACCTGTTAAAATGAATATTCCCCGACCAATCGAATATTATATAGCCACTTGCTTACTTTGCAAAATTTATAAATATTACTCACAACTATAACATTATATCAAATCCACACCATAATATTCAAAAAAATATTTCGAGAAAATTAAACCTTTATTCATAAAATCTGGGGTCTCACAGATATACCTTTACGCCGTGTGTAATCTGATAGGGAAACAGTACTTTAAATCCTTTTTAATTGTAATTCACATAGAAATATAGTGAATTAGTTAATTAGGGTGTTTGATTCAATTCTATTAACTGTGGATTTGGATTAATATATTTGTGATGCATCGGAAGGTGGTTATAAATACTAATAAGTTCCTGATATATACTAATATGCTCACTATTCTATTAACTGCCCCATGTGATTCTTGTGGGCGTGCAATAATGTTAAAAGATATGAACATTCATCAAATTGATGTTCATCAAAGGAATTGATCCTAAATATGCATTATGCTATTATTCTTCTTTAATACCACTGGAAATGAGTTATCTTCAGTGCACTGGTAAATGGTAATGGAGTTCCTAGCAATTGTCCCTCCATCTAGGGAATGATATGTGTCAGTTGTAATATTGTGTACATTCTGAATTGTAGTGATTCTTTGAGAAAAATGTGCAGTTATCCGACTTGTGTTGCTTCTTATTTTTGAGCTAGCATTTTCTTGATTGATAATTGAAAAGTCTTTTTATTTGTAATCCAAATTAAAGAAAAGCAAGAAATTATAGTTTGTGTCAAGCCCGTGTTTTTTAAACATTTTTAATTATTCTCTAATTTTCTTTTATGGATTAATTTATACCCTCTGTCATTGTTTAAAATGTCTATGTTATTACAACTTGGATGCTACGGCTACCCATTATATGTTATTTGAGCCATCTTATCTTTAATCGTAACTCTTTACATGAACAACATGAATAATTTAAAAGGTTTATATGGTGGGGGCATGTCCTTGTCAATCCCTAGCTACCCTATTTAATTGTGCTTCTACTTTTTGTTTTCTACCTTAGGCTTATTATTGTGATTTACTTATTTTGATTTTTCATTTCCATGTGAGCATGTCACTTGAAACTTGAATGGAAAGTTGTTACCAAGCCTCTCTTTGCTCAATGGTAAAATAATTATTCACAAGACTTTGAGTGCAAGAGAGGTCTTGGGATCCATTCTTACCCAAGACAGGGATGTTAAGATTTCAGTTAAAACTAGAAAAAATAAAATAAAAAATGACAAGTTGTCATCATGGGAAGCTCAATTAGTTTGTCCTTCAACCCTTCGATATCCATTGTTCCTTGGGCTCAAGAAAGCACCCCACCAAGGGCTCTGACAATGGGAGTGCTCATTGAGCTCACCCTCATCAACACAGTGTTGTTGACTGTAGTTTCTAGTCTATAACAAAGGCATATATTCCGAACAATTTCCAAGTTGATGCCTTATATTCTTTTGCCAAGTGCTGTAAAATGACATCTTTTGTTATATTCTTTTTGTGTAGGTTACTGGATTCATGTATTCTTCAACAGTTGATGGTAATTGAACAGTCATAAGAGTTGGAGAGGTTGAGGTCGTGGTGTGATATATAACTTCATAATTTTGCTTTTTAGCGGGTTTTGGCAAACACACTAGACAATGCAAATTTATTTTTTTCGTTGTCACGTATTCTGATATTATTTGAAAATTTATATGGTGGTGAAGCATTCTTAAATTCTTAACTTCTTACATATTAGTTTGAATTATGTGAATGTGTTTAATCTTAGGGAGTTGGAGCTGTGGACGACTCTTTTGTGTTTGTTAGTTGTATGTTTCTTTTCCACTGATATTTATGAATTATCAAATCCTTTCTATAAAAATAAGAAAATAAAATGGGTTCTGACTTCTGATGATTGGTTTTTTGCATCTTAATGTGTATAGTGTTATTGACATTACATCCGCTAGAATTTCTAGCAGATGGATTAAGTTTTTTTGCTGCTATGACTCATTGAGATGGGGTATTATCAACCAAGAATGATTTTAATCATGTCCGCTAGAATAACTAACGTAAGGCGAAGGCTAATCTCATCTGTTCATAAATATAATGAAAGGTAGAGATAATAATTGTCCATTTTTGAATTATAGAAAATAGATGTTATGGATCATTGTCCATTGTATATATATATATATATATATATATATATATATATATATATATATATATGGGGACCTATCCATAGTTAACGGTGTTAACTTAATATTACCCTTACATTACATCGTGACCATCCATCTGAAGAGTGAACGGTTAAATAAAGGGTTTGTTCGCAGTTTAGTTTGCAGTATTCCGCAGTTTAATACTGAGGACGGGAAAAAAGACCAAAATGCCCTCCTTTGCAAGTCCTACGTCTGCAGTTAATATTGCGGACGTTAGGTGTAAAACCCCAACTTATTATAAATGAAATTAAATTTCCTCTATTTATTATTTTGAAATAGTAAGGGTTGATTTGATTAATGTGGTTAGTTATGGGTAAAATGTGCAAATATTTTAAATAAGCAAGTAGTTATAAAATATTAATTGTTGTCGGGAAATATTAGTTTGGTGTAGAATATTCTTCTTGTAGGGAATATTAAATGCAATGGCTTGACCTTTAATGTGGAGCCCATAACTGAAAGCGATTGGATGAAGGAAAATGACAAATATAAGTTGTTTATAAATAACTCAGCGTAGTTATTCTTTATTATCTTGTTGGAATACTTAAATGGTTAAAATACGGTAGAACACGATATTGCACAAATTATTGATTCTTACGTAAAGAAGGCACTACTCGATAATTGTTACGATAATTCTTTTCAATATTATATTTTATTGATTCAATAATTGATGTGTTGATATTTTATATTATTGATTGTTCTTCGCGACGGTATTTTTTTCATTATCGGATCAATAATTCATATTATTTGAATAATATTATTTGATAGCATTATTAGCAATGTCTAGAAAGTTACATCTAAGGAGAGGTTTAATCATCTAATTGCATGCTTGAAGTAAGAGAAATCCTTATTGGAAAGCCCTCTCTTTCTGAAGAACGGCACGTTTGCACAAGATTGTGATTCTATAATATTATTTATGAATAATTAATTATTGATTTATATGATAAGGAAAATATTCATTTTATATGGATATGATGGAGAAAATTTTTAATGTGACAATTGTTGAAAAATGATATTTTATCTTTTTCGATAAAATAATTTATTTAAACATAGTATTATATTTTAATAATATAATAATGGTGATATTTTTATAATGAATGTGGGATATGAATAAATGAGGAGGAAGAGTATTTTTGTTGCAATAAATGTTTAAAACATGTTAAACATGTCTCATTGACCCCATTTCTTGACCGAAATTGGATTATAGCCGTAAAAATCGCTTTGTTGTGGATTTCGGTCAACTTCTGTTTGGAATTTGGAAAAACTTAAACTTACAAAGTTATAGAGAATGGAACTTCCTATGGAAAAGACATAAGATTCAAATTTTTCTGATAAAAGGGCTATTTATTATGAATTATTGAAGTTCCAGAATAATTGATTTTTGGAAGTTTTAATGATGTTTATTAAGAAAAATGTTTTTTGGGCTACACTAACATGTACAAAATGAGCTGAGATCAGTTGTCTAAGGTGGGCTTGAATTTTGTTAATTATATTATTATTTTATTAAATTTTACGCTTTTGGTGTTACTAAGCGTTTTCTATAAATAGGGTCTTAGGTTAGAATTGAAAATCACACCGTAAATCGAAGTTTTCTCTCCTTTCTCTCTATATTATCGAGTATTCTTGTGAGTATTTTGATACTTTGAATATTGCTATCTGGTCTGATTCCCTTGACTATATATCCAGTATTCCAAATTTAAAAGTACAGTCTTTTTCAAGGTAAGGGATATTATTTTTTTAAATGATATTATTTCTTCTAATATCATTATCTTAATATTGGTAAGATTTTTCTTATGAAATTCTTGTCTTTTAGTGTCGAGTTACTATTCACGATACTCTGACTTTATTCACGTATCTGACCTTATTCACGAATACGACTATTCACGTAAAAATTAAATTTTGTTTTTGTCCAAAATATCTATTATGGATACTAGCTTTGATTGTATCCATGTTTTGATCATTCTTGAATTTTACTTCATTATGGTTATTTATGAAGTATTTTGTTGAATCGCTTTAAAGTCTGAATCCTTATTATTTGTTCTTTTGTTTCACCTGGATTCGTTTTCTTTAAAATATTTTCATCATCCTCACCCTAAATTATGATATTCTTGAATATCTTTGGCACCAGTAGTCAAAAGATGGTTGATTTTCTTATGAATATCTTTTGGCCGTAGAAGTGCAAATATGTACGCAGTGTTGAGATGAACATGACCAATGATGAATATCTTTGGCTGCGGTCTGCAAAGATGAATATTTGATTCAAGATGTATGTTGATTGATGTTACGAGGATAAAATATTGATGATGGACTTTTAAATTCATAGATATTAGTAGATTTCATTATCTACGTAACTCTTATGAATTATTATTTCAATTGCGAATATTGATCCGAAACTTGTTTGTACATTATATTTTATCGATTTTTTCCTCATTGAAGACTAACGATAATTTGTTCTATATTATCTTAGTCATAATATTCTTTACCGGCTAGTTGAGCTCACCTTTTTTCTTTTTGTTCCACTTTTCTTCTCGGGAGGCGAGATGTAGCGAGTTACAGTAAAAAGTGTGGAATGATGATTCTAGAAAGTTGTTTTAGTAGTCCTCACCATTTTGTGTAAAATAATGTACCAATAATTGTAATGAGGACTTATTTGGGTGTGAATATTATTATGCAGGCAATAATATTTGTATTTAAACTCACAGATTTTTATGTTGTATTAATAAAGTTGTAGTTGTTTCTGTACCATGTTATTGACGACTCAAAATGGGTGATGTATACCTATTTTAGGGGCGTCACATTAGGTATGGTCAAATGGCAAACTAATAAGTCTCTTCCGCAGTATTAAATTGCGGATGCCAAATTCAATTCTTTTTAGTTTTCAAGGCTTCGATCATGTTAAATGTTAATGATATACGTTTTGGAATTTTACAATCTCATCCCAATGATATATTTGTCATCTAGGTTAACTTAAACTCACGCCCTTTGTGAAAAACTGTGTCAGTATGTTGAATACAAATATGCAATCTCTAAAAATTTCAAGTATTCGATATTCCAGACAAACACCAATGACTGCAATCTTAGGAATTGATCGAACCTTGAAAACTAAAAAAAATTAAATTTGATATCCGCAGTTTAATACTGCGGACAAAACTTATTTACAAACAATATCGTTTCCTACTTGTTACATCTCAGGATGAACGCTGACGGCATGCTTAACACATGCAAATCGGACGAGAAATGGTATTTCCATTGGCGGGCGGGTGAGTAACGCGCAAGAACCTGCCCTTGGGAGAGAAACAACAACTGGAACGACTGTTAATACCCCATAGGCTAAGGACAAAAAGGAGGAATTCGCCTGAGGATGGGCTCACGTCTGATTAGCTACTTGGTGAGGCAATAGCTTACCAAGGCGATGATGATCATTAGTTGCTCTAAGAGGATGATCAGCCCACACTGGGACTGAGACACGATCCAGACTCCTACGGGGGGCAGCAGTGGGGAATTTTTCGCAATGGGTGAAAACCTGACAGAGCAATGTCGTAGAGGTAGAAGTTCCACGCGTCGTGAACTTTTTTTTCCGGAGAACAAACAATGACGATATCTGGAGAATAAGTATCGGTTAACTTTCTGACAGCAGTCGCGGTAATATAGAGGATGCAAGCATTATGATATAACAATATTATATAGACAAATATATTTATAGCCGCTCATTGTAGATTGGCAAGTTCAAATTTAAATTTTTTTGATCCATCAACACATTATAGTGTTTTTTAAAAAAAAATATGGACCACACATGTCTCTTATGGATGGCTAGAAGTGTTTTTGTCAATAAGCACTTACCATAGATCAATCTATAACAAATATTCGTTATGATAATTTTCGAACAAATACATATTTGGTCAATCATAAGAAAAACAGGCGGTCAAGATTTAAATTTTTTAATAGCATAAAGCACTTTTTTTTTAAAAAATCTAGACCGTTTGTTTCTTCTATGAACAACTAGCACTTTTTATCCGAATATTGTCATACTAAGTATTTGTTATGCATAACCTCTATTATATATTATAAGTTGATATATCTTACGGTTTTATGTATAGATTTTTTATTGTTAATTATATGAATAACTATTAAAAAATTGATATTTTTATATGATTTTCTGATATTTTCACATAAAAAGTATCGCTGTAGATATATAACGACGGTAAAAATTATCACTATAAGATCTATAACGACGATTTTCATGTGAGTTTTTCAACTATTATGGTAATATTTTTAATCATATACACAATATAGCGACTCACATACGATTGTAAGTAGGTAAAAAAAATTCGCAAGTACAATAAGGTTTGTCATCGTCTTCCTTCTGTGATTCGTTCGCTTGTAAACTACTCCGTCCATTTTGGTTTCAGGTGCTTAGATTAAGAGTAATTGCTTTGTAAACATGTAATGTTAAATGGGCCTTAAATTTTCAATAAATAAGTTGATTAAGGGTTAAGCTAAAGGCCTAGATTTGTAAGAGAACCGAGTTGTTTGCGATAAATGATAAATACGACTCAACTTATTTTAGTTTGAATTCAGCTTAGGCAGTGTTTGATAACCTCTTAATAGTTTTGAATGGATTTGCCTCTGATTCGGTCAGAGGCAAATTTTGTTTGATAAAAATTTTTTTACATCTTAATGACTCTTAATGAATTAGAAACAAAAATAATTCTATAGCATTAAGAGGCATATTTGAGCGAATTTATATTATTTTTGGACAAAAATGTCCTCTTTTAACCTTACTAATCTCTGCGTTGCTGCACTTCACTCCGCTGCTCTTCTCTCTGTCGCTGCTCTTCTCCTTCGTTGTTGTTCGCCTCAGAAGATTCCTAAAATTCAAATACAAAAAAAACACCCAATTTGAATGCAGGGTGGGAGAAATGGAGGAAAGAGAAATAGAAGAGAAAACAAAGTCTTTTGTTGTAATCCATGAGGTTCATGAGATGAGATATTGACAACCCCTCCGATTTGTAGAGGGAATTCGAAATTAGATCATTGGAATTTGCAGGTAGTAGTAGAGTGGTGGTAGCGGTGATAGAATTTAGTAGTACAGATGGAGATGAAGTTCAGGACACTTGTAGAATTTCACATAATTGTACTGATTATGTAGTTAAAATTATACATTGAATGCAAAAGTCTTTGTTTTCATTTACAAGGTTAAAATTGTAAAATATTATTATTAAGATGTTTTAACAATTTCAATTATCAAACAACCTTATAAATTCATATGTAATTTCATTCAGATGATCTAATTTATTAAGATGTCATAATCATTCAGATCTTAATTACTCAATTTTATCAAACATCACCTTAAACTCATTAAGTGAGTCGAGCTCAAATAAGTATCTTATTTACATAAATAAACAAATTAAATTTGAGGTATACTATGTCTAGCTAGTTAGAGATGTACAAAAGGCTCGCGGTCCTGACCTTAGTTTAATTTGATCAAATTTTGGTATGGTCAAAGTCTGAACCGGTCAGAGTTGGCCTGAAATATTTGAAAAAACCGCTATTTGAAAATAAAAATCTGACACTGTAAAAAAAACTTAGTCTGACTTGGCCTTAGGCCTGGTCTGAATTGGCCTAAGGCCTATCCAGTTATTATAATTTTAGAATTTTAAAGTTATAATTATTCATCAATGAAATATTAATTTTTACTTATTCGTTATTACAATTTATAAATTATAATACATTAGTTTTAATTACTACAACAATAAAATTTAAATTTTTAATTATTCATTTTTGAGTTATTATTTAATTAATATACATCTCCAATGAATAGAACTAGTTAGTATATTTAATATTAATAATAAGTTAGTTACTTAGTTGATTAAATATTAATAATAAATTAGTTTATTGTAAATACTAAATTACTAATATTTAACAATAAAATTTTATTAATATTCCTTGTTATTTTTAATGTTAAGTATTAACATTAATTAATACATCAATAAACTAACTTTTAATATTAAATATTAATAATAAGTTAGTTTCTTATAAATACTCAAGTTCTTCATTTATTTGGATATGTTAAATTCTTAGAAGATTTTATGATTTTAGTTATTTTCGAATATTTTATTGTAAAAATTTAAATAATAATTCCATAAAATATTTAAAAAACTAATTGGAAATAACACTTAAGATATAACTATTTTAATGTTTAATGACCATAAAGAAAAAGATATCCGTATTTAAACTTTATAAAATATATGTCCAATGATCCTAATACTAAAATAAAATAAAATAAAAAATAACTTTATATTCAAAATATAAAAATATAATATCTGATGAAGTTAATTTTATTTTGCATCTATAATCATATGTACCACAATATATTGTATTCAAATTATATTTTCTACGAAGACAACCTGTGCATAGTAGACATTCATTTAGGAAATCAATTTATTTATATTCCAAGTTATATCTAAATTACATTTTCTTTAATTTAAGAGAAATATATTTATTTTTGTTCCAATCATTCATCTTATATTATAAGATGTGCAGTAAAAAATTAAAATAAAATAAATCTAAAAAATCTTACATCATTTTTACAAAACTTTATTAATTTATATTTTATAATATTTATAGTTTTAATATTTAACATTAAAAAAATGACCAAACCAACCTAGGCCTAGTCTGATATGCAGGCTTAACCGATAGTGGTTAGCAAGAAATTTATTTTTGGGTAAGTTGGTTAATTGGCCAATAGAGTGTTGACACGTATGCAAGACTCTATGTGTGTCAATATTTTATTGACCAATTGACCAACTTACCAAAAAATAAACTTCATATTAATCGGATCCGGCTTAACCAGACCACAACCCAACAATCAAAGTTCGGTCTGATAAGTCTAAATCAACGATTTGGACTGACCTGATCTGATTAGAACCCAATGCTGGGCCCGACTAGACCAAACCAGACCGACTTGTTACATATGTAATATGTTTATGCCCAGCTCAAGATCAACATATTTAAGCTTGATTTATTTAATAATTAATCATATCTTGAATTTAGAATATTATTATTACTTGAAGATACCCATATTTATTTCTAACATCTCCCCGACAAGTGTCAACATCCAGCTTACAAATGACTTAGAATAAGAATAATGGAGCTCAAGCGCTGACTTTCTTATGCATAAAATATTACTACCCTGTATACATATTACTCCCTTAGTCTCGAAAGAAAATATCATTTGCTAATATTTTTTATTTCCGAAAAAAATCTATTTTTTAATAATAATAATTTAAAATAATGTAATATTTTTAAATATATCATCATAATTTTATAGTTATTCTACTATGTCAAAATAACAATTTTTATTCATTTAAAAAAAATAGGAAAAATATATCCTTAATATAAACAAATTTTGCAATTGAGACTTTTGTTTGAAGGATCAAGCATAATATTTGTGGTTCAATAAATTAAAATTTTAATCGGCATTTTGAAAGCTTAAGTTGATATTCAAGTACTCTTGTTTCTTACATGGAATGGTTAGCATGAAATTAATTTTAGTCGATTGATTAATACAGTGTCGACACACAGACCAGAAGATGGTCTCTCTTTACGTGTCAGCACTGTATTGATCAATTAACCAATTTATCATAAAGTATTAACTTCATGATAACTGAATTCTTTTTTAAATATTTCTTCTGTTCCAAATTATATATTAAAAAAAAGTATTATATCCTCATTTATTTATTTAGTTCCTTAATTAAGCCATATAGGGTCCTATTGCTACTTCAACAATTTAAGAATGCTCCATATTTGCTTCTCTATCAGTGTGTCCAAATCTTACCTAATAATCAACAACCTCCTTATCATAGGCTCTTAATTCAACAAATAATGTTAATATATGAATATGTTGAAGTATACATAATCATGATATGAGTTTAAATTTATTTTTAAGAAAATATTTTCACACGTAATTTTGATATTTCCACATATTTTCCTCTCACATAAAGGTAACTCTACTCTCTTATGAGAGAATATCATATGAAAATTAAATCAAAATTTCATGTGAAAATATATATTCTTTATTTTATTTACTTTAAAAAACATAATGAAAGTTAACATAATTTTTTAAGCTATACATTTAAAATATTTGTGTGGTGTTATGATAATAACTTGTTCTTTCGTTATTCGGGTTGAAAAATTATCGAGATCTACATATTTTATTTTATTTTTATTATGAAATTTTTACTACGCTCTTCTTAATTTGATATATATTATTTATTTAAAATTAATTGTTTTATTCTCTTTGTCATTGTAATTTTTTAATTATTGTAATATATTATAGTTTTAATATATTTTTTGTTATTTGAATTGTTTGGGGAAAAAATCTAACAAAACTGATGATATTTTTGTTGTATATTTAATATTTGAGCTCTTGTATGCTGACATAATAATTGGATATAAAATTAGATATAAATATTTTATAATTTCATTTATTTATATTTTTATCCCATTAAAAATTAAAATATAAATAAATAAAATTATAAATCATGTCAGGATAGAATTTTTGTTAATGTTTATCCCATTTTGAGGCTACATAATAGTAATTGCCGAAGTATTCTAGTTGAGGTCTTAATATGTGTTCAATAAGTCTAGGGATGGGGGGTTTCCGGCCGGGTAGTGACCGACGGAAATAAATTTATTTTTTTTGACTACTAAATAATTAATATGATTTATTAAAATTAAAATTTTTATAAAACTGTAGTGATTTAGATGTCATTTGGATACATGTAAAAAATAAAATTGTATAATCTGTGTAAATCTATTTTTTATCTATATCTAAATGACACCTAAATCACTGTATTTTATAAAAATTTCAATTTTAATAAATTATATTAATTATTTGATAATCAAAAACATAAAAAAAATAAAAAATGCGGTCGATCACTACCCAATCGAAAACCCCCGGTCCCACTAGAAGGATTCATATGTGTTTCATAACATGGTCAGAAAAGCATGATACTGACAGTAATTAAATGAGAGACAGTCAGGTGGTTGGTGAAAAGTAGTTGAAATGATGGAACATTAATCCTCCAGCTAGGAAGTTAGGGCCCGTTTATTTTATTTTGACATATTAGAACATTATTTTATTTATTCTAGTATACTTTTTCAATGTTTATTGACATATTTATGGTTCTGTTAATTACTCCCTTGTTCTTTTTTAATTAATGTTTTAGGATAAAATATAAAAATTAAAAAATATAATTAATATTTTTTTGATTAATTAAAATAGGTATAAAATCTCATTATTGTTTTTCATAATTTATTAGTAAAAGATGAAAGATAAACAAACTAATATTTAATGTAAGGATAATATAGTAAACTAAGTCATTAATACTTCTTTAAAATTAACAAATGACAAATAAAAACAACAAATTTCACTTTCTAAAAGACTTATAAAAAGGAACGACAATAATAATTTTATTATGTCCAAAGAAATCTAAGATAACTCACGAATAAAATATTTTCATTTTATCCTTATATTAAATATTAGTTTTTTATCTTTCATTTTTTCAATATTAAAAATATATATGATGCCACCCCAATCTTAAATAATATTATGTACATTTCCTTTTATTTTCTATTTAAAAATACTTTTATTTATTATTTATAAATTTTAAATAAGATTTCATTACTTAATTTTTCATATTATCTAAAAATTAAATATTAATTTATGTTTCTTTCATCTTTTCAACGAACTTTAGGAGGGTAATGTTGTGATTTTACGCTCAATAAATATAATCAATTAGACAAATTATTAATTATATTTCTTAATCTATTTACTCTGTCCTAAAATATCAATTAAAAAGGATGGAGGAAGTACTACTAATAACTCGTTAAATTTAACTCCCCCTCCCTTTCGTTTTAATTGACGTTTTAGTAGTATAAATAAGAATTTGGGTATTAAAAAATGTATTAGCACCTTGTTTAATTGGGTATAAAATATTAAGAGGAGTACTATTTTTATATGTAATTTTAATATTTCTACACAGTCTTCTCTTACAAGAGAGCATGTTGGGTCCCATATTTATATGAGAGGAACACGTGTGAAAATATCAAAATTACATGTGAAAATATTATTACCCAATTTCAATTTTATTTACTCTTCTTAAATTCATTAAAAAACAAAATCTCTCCTTAGAAAGACAAATAAAAAGAATAAAGAGAGTAAATGTGGTGTTTGATTGCATCTTAATGCATCTTAACAGCCCACCTCTTATGTAAGACCCCGAAATTTTTTTAAATAAAAAGGAATTTCCTTTATTTATTATTTTGAAATAGTAAGGGTTGATTTGATTAATGTGGATAGTTAAGGGTTAAATACGCAAATATTTCAAAATAAGCAAGTGGTTATAAAATATTCATTCATTGTTTTGGGAATATTCGTTTGGTCGTGGAATATTCGTCTTCGTCGGGGAATATTAAATGCGACGGTGCAGACCATGTGTGGGCCCCATAACTGAAAGCGATTGGATGAAGAAAGCGACAAATATAAGTTGGTTAAAAATATATTTTGGCGTAGTTATTCACCAAGTAAGACTGTTGGAATACCCGGTGGTTAAAATACGATGTCTGGCGTGGTTGCACAAAGAGTAGCTACGGTATTACATGATATTGTTGAATTATTGATCCTTACGTAAGAAGGCACTACTCAATAATTTTCACGGTGAATTCTTCGCTCAATATTTTATTTTATTGATTCAATAATTGCTGCGTTGATATTTTATATTATTCACATTCAATAATTGTCACCGCATTATTATCTCCATTATCGGATCAATAATTCATATTATTTGAATAATATTATTAGATAGCATTATTGGCAATGTCTAGAAAGTTACATCGAGGAGAGGTTTGGTCACCTAATTGCTTGGCCAAGATGAGGAGAAATCCTTATCGGAAAGCCCCTCTTTCCCAGGAACTACCTTTGGTTGTCATAATTGTGATTACGTAATATTATTTGTGAATAATTAATTATTGATTCATATGATAAAGAAATATTTATTTTATGTGGATATAAATGATGGATTTATTTATGTGGTTATAAATGAAGAAATTATTGTTGAGGTGTTTTATCGATGATTTTACAGTTTGGAGGTATTAAAAAATTAAATCGGGGTTTTGAGATATATTGCGGGGATTATAATTTTTAATCCGATCGTTGGATTGTGGTAATTTTTGGGTATGTTATACATACATAAGTTGAGTATATGTCCACAAATTTTGAGCCGTTAAAAATTCACGAATGATTTGTTATGAATTTTAAGAGGTGTCTCGATTCTAAATTAGGTTTATAATTGATTTTGGTGGAAAATTCTAGAATTGAGTGGGCCCCACTTGTGGTTGGTGAGGAAATGTGCTGAATTTTATTTCAAATGTGGTGGGTGGCAATAGTAGCGAGTAAAGCCATCGTGTAGTGTGTCAAGTCTGCTTGGTTGGTAAGCTAACATTTTCCTATAAATAGAGGGCTAAGTTAGAATTGAAAATCACACCGTAAACAAAGTTTTCTCTCTTTCTCTCTATATATTATTGAGTGTATTTTGTGAGTATTTAGATATTTTGAGAGTTCTTTGCTCAAGAGTTTTCATTCAAAGATCACTTGAGCCCTTCCTTCCAAGTCTTGATTCTTCTTTGAGGTAAGGGATGTTATTTTCTTCTCAAATGATATTAATTCTTCAATATCATTATGCTGAAATATTGGTTAGTACTTTTTATCAAATTTGGAACTTTTTCATGTCGGGGTTACTATTCATGAGTTACTATTCACGAGTACTATTCATGAAGCGTGAAGATATTTTTTTGTGGAATTTCTATCTTTGGGTGTCGGAGTTACTATTCACGTGATACTGCCTTATTTCACGATATCTGACCTTATTCACCAAAAAATAAAATTTCTTCTTTTTGTCCAAAACATCTATTTTGGATACTAGCTTTGATTATATCCATGTTTTGATCATTCTTGAATTTTACACCACTGTGATTATTTTTGGGGTATTGTTGGACATGGATAAAACAAAGTACGAATCCTTAATCCTTAATCCTTGTCATTTTGTTTCACTGGATTCGTTCTTTAAAAATATTTTTCATCATCCTCAGTCTTAAATGATGATATTATTGAATATCTTTGGCCTGTAGTGCAAAGATGAATGATTTCTGAAGAATATCTTTGGCCTGTAGTGCAAAGATGAGCAGTGTTGAGATGAACACGACTGATCGATTAATATCTTTGGCTGTGAGTGCAAAGATGAGCAGTGTTTAAATGAACATGACCAATCGATGAATATCTTTGGCTGTAGTGCGAAAGATGAATATTTGATTCGGATGTATATTGATTGTTGTTACGAGGGATAAAAGATAGATTTATAAACTTTTAAATTCATACATAGAAGATAGTAGTTTGCATTCTCTACTTAACTCTTCTAATGAATTATTATTTCATTGCGAATATTGATTGAAAATTTGTTGTCTATCAGATTCTATTAAATTTTTCCTGTTGAAGACTAACGATAATTTGTTGTGTATTATCTTAGTCATAATATTCTTTCTTGAGCTAGTTGAGCTCACCCTTTTCCTTTTGTTCCATTCTTCCTCGGAGGCGAGAATATAAATGAGTACGAGTCTGGGGTATGGAATGAAGGTTTTAGAAAGGATTGTTTAGTAGTCCTCACCATTTTGTAAAATAATGTATCAATAAATGTGATGAGGATTTATGTGAGTATAAATATTATCTGTAAGATAATATTTGTATTTAAACTCACAGCTTTTCTTGTTGTAATAATAAAGTTGTAGTTGTTTACGTACATACGTATTGACAACTCGGAATGGGTGATGTATACCTATTTTGGGGGCGCCACGGTTGGTATCGAGCTTAGGGATATGATCTCTGGCGAGATCGGGAATAGAACTAGGAGGGAGAGACGAGTAAATCCTTCGCTAGTGTGTCCTACCTAAGCTTATTTGTTAGTTGGTCAAGATATAGGGATATTATGTGATATATTGATTTCCTTAATTAACCCTTGTTTTATGGCGGATGTTTGAGAATGTCGTTGAGAATATTAACAATGGAGTAAATGAGACCGTGGAGATGCTGTCTGCTTTTACAAACGAGGAGAACGTGCAACAGTCAAGCAATGTTCCTCCCGTGAACAACACCACCGGCGAGATGATGAACGAGGGGATGTTTAGAAGCTTTTTGCGGTTCATGCAAAATCGACGAGGAGACTCGTGTTCAAAATACGGGAGGAAATGATAGAAATTCACGGGTTGTCACAAACCAAGCAGTTCAAAGAGTCAGGACCACCGAATTTAAGGAAAGCGAGATCCGATCATGCGGCGGAAACATGGGTCAAAACAAATTACCAAGATATTCGATGTCTTGGGATGCGGAGAACAGAAGGTTCCATTCGCCACCTTTATGTTCCGTGGCGAGGCGGACTCTCGGTGGGAGTCTGTGAAGCGTACCCATCCGCACGACGCACTCGGCATGTCTTGGGAGACGTTTGAGAGACTATTTAATGACAAATACTTTCACGAAAGTGTTCGTCATATAAGAAGGAAGTGGAGTTTATTAGGCCGAGCGAGAATAACGTGACGGTGTCTCAATGACGAGGCAAAGTTTGCGAGTTATCGAGTTTGCACCTCATTTGGTGGAGAATGAGGAACGATGACGGATGTTTCTTAGAGGTTTGAAACCCAAGACATCGTCGATATCTCATTTCTCATAAACTTTCTCTTTATTCGGATGTTGTAAATGGCTCAATTATTAGAGTGAGATAACGAGTACGGTCAACCGAGGGACCACAACCAGATCGTACCGGAGATAGCGATCAGTCAATGAATAATGATAACTGCGGAGAAAGAAATGATTTTACGAAATGGTAACCACTCGGTGGTAATCATGGTCATGAAAATGTAAGAAGCGAGTCGGGAGGAGATTTTAAAAGAGGAGATTTAACAACGACTATGTGAAGGCGAGCGGTCTTAAGTGACAATCGGTTCTAAGGGAGGAGAACGACCACCGATCGTATATGCTACAAATGCGGAAAAGAGGGACATATCGGTCAAACCGCCCACAACAGCTTCAAGGTATGCTATAGTTGTGGAAAGGAAGGACATATCGCTTTCGATCAGATTATGCAGAATAAAACCTAGTTCAATGAGGACGGTGACTCAAAAGACCGTCCCGGAAAAGTCAAAGTCAACGATTAGGGAAGAAGCGTTTGTTGTGGATTGGTCATAATGCGAGAACCCAAACGAGGTGATCACGGGTAAGCTATTTATAAATTCTTGCGAAGTTTATACCTTACTTGATACCGGGTCTACCCATTCATTTATCTCTCCTGCATGTGCTCAACGTTTAAACTTGACTCGGAGAAATTAGACTTTGATCTATCTGTGGAAACTCCGTTAGGAGAAACTTTCATCACATCCACTCGCTTATAAATCTTGTTTGATTCAAGTTGGCACCATCACCTTACCATTGACCTTATCTCTTTAAAGATACTTGCTTTTGATGTGATTTTAGGGATTGATTGGTTAACTACTCATCATGCCAAAATTGATTGTTTTCGTAAGGTTGTTAGTTTTCATATTCCTAACCAACTGTTGTTATGCAATTCAAGCAACTAAACCATTAAAATCAATCACCGTCATATCTAATCATAAAGCTATTCGTTTATTGAAAAATGGATGTCAAGCTTTCTTAGCCCATGTTATGGATTTGAATAAAGACACGTCAAATTTGAATAATATTCTGTTGTTATTGACTTTCCGACGTATTTCTGAAGAACTTCCCGTCACCCCGAACGTGAAGTTGAATTCTTTATTGAACTTGAACTCAGTACAAAGCCCATTTCTAAAATCCCATATCGAATGGCTCCTATTGAACTTCAGAGTTAAAGGTCCAACTACGAGAATTGTTGGACATCGGTTTCATTCGTCTAGTACATCTCCTTGGGGTGCTCTGTTTTATTTGTAAAAAAGAAAGACGGGGAGTATGCGACTTTGTATTGACTATCGGGGAATTGAACCATGTCACCATCAAGAATAGGTATCCTCTACCTCGTATTGATGACTTGTTTGACCGGTTGCAAGGGGCACAATTCTTTTCAAAAATCGATCTTCGCTTCGGATATCATCAAATTGAAGATTAAAATCGAGGATATTCCAAAGACCGCCTTGAGAACTTCGGTATGGGCATTATGAATTCTTAGTCATGTCTTTCGGACTAACTAATGCTCCTGCTGGCTTTCATGGATATGATGAACCGAGTATTCAAGGAATATTTGGATCGATTCATTGTTGTCTTTATTGATGACATCCTTATATATTCCAAAAGTCGTGAAGATCATGAGCACCATTTGAAGTTTGGTACTCCAAAGGCTTCGTGAAAACCAACTATATGCCAAATTGAAGAAATGTGAGTTCGGCGAGGAAGTAGCATTTCTTGGGCATGTGGTGTCAAAACATGGAGTATCTGTTGATCCGTGAAGATTGAAGCAATACAAAGTTAGAAGCAACAGAAGTCGGTGGATCAAGCACGTAGCTTTTGGGCTTAATTTGGTTATTATCGAGATTCGTGGAAGGGTTTTCTCGAATCGCTACTCCATTAACTCAAATTAACTTTCGAAAGGATCTGAAATTCGTTTGGGGGCGAAGAATGCGAGAAAAGTTTCCAAGAGCTTAAGAGGAGACTTATTTCTACTTTTGTTCTAACAATACCATCCGGTTCGGATGGATTTGTTATCTACAACGATGCTTGAGCAAAGGGTTAGGATGTGTTCTCATGCAACGTGGGAAAGTCATAGCCTATGCCTCGCGACAACTTAAAGAGTATGAGAGGAATTATCCTACTCATGATCTAGAGTTAGCGTGAACGTCATTTCGCGCTAAAAGATATGGAGGCACTATCTATATGGGGAGAAAGTGGAGATATATTCGGATCATAAAAGCCTTAAATATTTCTTTACTCAAAAAGAACTCAACATGCGGCTGACAACGTTGGCTCGAGCTATTGAAAGACTACACCACACTATTCAATACCATCCCGGTAAAGCGAACGTGGTAGTACGACGCATTGAGTAGAAGATCATATCTTGGAACGAGGTGCGATGATGTCAAGTATACGATAGAGCCAACTTTAATAGAAAAGTTAAGGTTGCTCAAGCCACCGGCCCGGAAATGATGCGTATGAAGAAGAAAGTACAAGAAGGAGCTATTCCTAAGCGCGAAATTGATGAAGAAGGAATACTTGAGTCCACTCTGAACTTTATGTTCCTAACGACTCGATTTGAAGTACAAGATTATGATGGAGGCACACAATACACCATTTGCAATCCATCCGGAAGTACTAAAATGTATCGTGATCTTCGACATACATTTTGGTGGAATAATATGAAGAGAGAGATTGCAAAGTTTATCTCGATGTGTTTAAACTTGCCAACGTGTAAAGGCGAGCATCTAGTACCTAAGGGTCCGTTGCAACCACTTGAGATTCCTAATGGAAGTGGGAACACATTACCATGGATTTCGTTCTGGGTCTTCCTACGGTTTCTCAAGGCATCAATGCTATTTTGGGTTATTGTTGATAGATTAACCAAGTCCGCTCATTTCTTGCCGATACGGAGACTTATTCTCTTGAACGTCTTGCTAGTATGTACGTAAATGAGATCGTGAGGTTGCATGGCATGCCAAGATCCATAGTTTCGGATCGTGACCCAAGATTCACTTCAAGATTTTGGGTTAGCTTGCAAAAAAGCTATGGGCACAGATTTGCGATTTAGTTCGACATACCATCCCCAAACGGACGGACAATCGAGAGGACTATTCAAACTCTTGAAGATTTATTAAGACTACGTGTCCTGACTTCAAGGGCGGTTGGGATAAGTATTTACCATTGGTGGAATTCTCCTACAACAACATGCTTATCGAGCAAGTATAGGTGTGGCTCCATTCAAGCATTATATGGACGAAAATGTCGTTCTCCAATATGTTGGGATGAGGTGGGTGAAGCAACATTGTTGGGACCCGAAGTTAAAACGCGTATGATCACCGAAAAGATCCAAATGATTCGACAACGTATACAAACGGCTCAAGATCGACAAAAGAGTTATGCGGATCTTCATCGAAAGGACGTGGAATTTAATGTAGGGGATCATGTATTGTTGCGAGTTGCTCCATGGAAGGGAGTTACAAGATTTGGGAAGAGAGAAAGCTCAATCCACGATTTATTGGTCCATTTCAAATTCTTGACCGAAAGTAGGAAATGTAGCCTATAGACTTGCGTTACCTCCGAGTATGTCTCGTGTTCATAATGTGTTTCACATATCATGCATTTCAAATATGTGAAAGACCCAACCACGTTATTGAGTTAGAACCCACGAGAGATAATAGAAGACTTAACGTATGAGGAGGTACTATCAAGATCTTGGATAGGAAGGAGCATGTCCTACGCCAAGAAAGGTCATACCACAAGTTAAAGTTTTGTGGAGGAATCATGCTATAGAGGAAATGACACGGGAATTGAAACGGAAATGAAAGCGAGGTATCCTCACCTTTTCAAAACACTGTGTATCGTGACGTCAATTTCGAGGACAAAATTTCATAAGAAGGGAGGTTGTAAGACCCCTAAATTTTTTAAATAAAAGGAATTTCCTTTATTTATTATTTTGAAATAGTAAGGGTTGATTTGATTAATGTGGATAGTTAAGGGTTAAATACGCAAATATTTCAAAATAAGCAAGTGGTTATAAAATATTCATTGTTGTCGGGAATATTCGTTTGGTCGTGGAATATTCGTCTCGCTTTGGGGGAATATTCGCATGCATTTGCCAGTAGATATGTGTGGGCCCCATAACTGAAAGCGATTGGATGAAGAAAACGACAAATATAAGTTGGTTAAAAATAACGGTAGTAGTTATTCACAGTTAAGATCTGTTGGAATACCCGTGGTTTAAAATACGATGTCTGGCGTGGTTGCACAAGAAGCACGGTATTGCATAAAGATTGTTGAATTATTGATCCTTACGTGAAGGCACTACTCAATAATTTTCACACGGTGAGTTCTTATTCAATATTTTATTTTATTGATTCAATAATTCTTTGCGTTGATATTTTATATTATTATTTTGCTCAATAATTGTCAATTGCACATTATCTTCATTATCGGATCAATAATTCATATTATTTGAATAATATTATTAGATAGCATTATTGGCAATGTCTAGAAAGTTCTGTCAAGGAGAGGTTTGGTCACCTAATTGCGGCGCAAGATGAGAGAAATCCTTATCTGGAAAGCCCCTTTCTCTCGAACTACCGGTCATTATAATTGTGATTACGTAATATTATTTGTGAATAATTAATTATTGATTCATATGATAAAGAAATATTTATTTTATGTGGATATAAATGATGGATTTATTTATGTGGTTATAAATGAAGAAATTATTGTTGAGGTGTTTTATCGAGATTTTACCGCATGGAGGTATTAAAAATTAAATCGGGGTTTTGAGATATATTATGGGATTATAATTTTTAATCCGAATTGCTGATTGTAATAGTAATTTTGGGTATGTTATACATACATAAGTTGAGTATATGTCCACAAATTTTGAACCGTTAAAAATTCACGAATGATTTGTTATGAATTTTAAGAGGTGTCTCGATTCTGAAATTAGGTTTATAATTGATTTTGGTGGAAAATTCTAGAATTGAGTGGGCCCCACTTGTGGTTGGTGAGGAAATGTGCTGAATTTTATTTCAAATGTGGTGGGTGGCAATAGTAGTAGGTAAAGCCATCGGTAGCAGGTCGTCAAGTCTGCCTTGGCAAGAATAACATTTTCCTATAAATAGAGGGCTAAGTTAGAATTGAAAATCACACCGTAAACAAAGTTTTCTCTCTTTCTCTCTATATTATTGAGTGTATTTTGTGAGTATTTAGATATTTTGAGAGTTCTTTGTTGGACAAAGTTTCATTCAAAGATCACTTGACCTTTCCTTCCGAAATGATTCTTTGAGGTAAGGGATGTTATTTTCTTCTCAAATGATATTAATTCTTCAATATCATTATGCTGAAATATTGGTTAGTACTTTTTATCAAATTTGGAACTTTTTCATGTCGGGGTTACTATTCATGAGTTACTATTCACGAGTACTATTCATGAAGCGTGAAGATGTTTTTTTTGTGGAATTTCTATCTTTGGGTGTCTGAGTTACTTATTCACGATATCAAGACTATTCACGATCTGACACTATTCACCAAAAAATAAAATTTCTTCTTTTGTCCAAAACATCTATTTTGGATACTAGCTTTGATTGTATCCATGTTTTGATCATTCTTGAATTTTACACCACCGTGATTATTTTTTGGGGTATTGTTGGACATGGATAAAACAAAATACTGAATCCTTAATCCTTAATCCTTGTCATTTTGTTTCACCGGATTCGTTCTTTAAAATATTTTTCATCATCCTCGGTCTTAAATGATGATATTATTGAATATCTTTGGCTGTAGTCAAAAGATGAATGATTTCTGAAGAATATCTTTGGCACAGAGTGCAAAGATGAACAGTGTTGAGATGAACATGATCGATCGATTAATATCTTTGGCACAGAGTGCAAAGATGAACAGTGTTTAAATGAACACGACTAATCGATGAATATCTTTGGCTCAGAGTGCAAAGATGAATATTTGATTCCGGATGTATATTGATTGTTGTTACTGAGGGATAAAAGATAGACGATAAACTTTTAAATTCATACATAGAAGATAGTAGTTTGCATTCTCTACTTAACTCTTCTAATGAATTATTATTTCATTATGAATATTGATTGAAAATTTGTTGTCTATCAGTTTCTATTAAATTTTTCCTGTTGAAGACTAACGATAATTTGTTGTGTATTATCTTAGTCATAATATTCTTTATTGAGCTAGTTGAGCTCACCCTTTTCCTTTTTGTTCCATTCTTCTCGGGAGGCGAGAATATAATGAGTCTGGTCGGGGTATGGAATGAAGGTTTTAGAAAGGATTGTTTAGTAGTCCTCACCATTTTGTAAAATAATGTATCAATAAATGTGATGAGAATTTATGTGAGTATAAATATTATCAGAAGATAATATTTGTATTTAAACTCACAGCCATTTTCTTAATAATAAAGTAATAATAAAGTTGTAGTTGTTTACGTACCATGTATTGACAACTCAGAATGGGTGATGTATACCTATTTTGGGGGCGTCACATCTTAATACATTTTAACAGCTTACATATTTGTATTAAGAGATTCTCTGAGAGATCACCCTCTCGTCTGCGTGTCAAACACCACCGATATTTAAAAGATGGACTGTTAAGATGCAATCAAATACCACTAGTACTTAATAAATGAGAGAATGAAATTGATGAGGTGATATTAGATAATAGTTGACTACACTTTGATAGTGTTTCTCTCGTATCAAGAATTTCTTTTAGACATTTTATGATTTAATTTTTAAGTTTTTCATTTCGTAAAAGTGTTTGAATTTAATTGACACATAATTTAAGAAAAAAGGGGATTTTATCCATGTTAAATTTAAGATCAAAATATAGTACACAATCACAAAAAATTAAAGAGGAACGAAAAATAGAACACACATATTCATCAATTTGACTAGTCCTATTCGGTTAATTTATTTATTAAATGTCTCACACACTTTATAATAATTCACATACCAAATGTATCGTAGTGGTAATTCGTCAAAACCGCATAAATTCTAGTTCTTGATTACCAAAAATAAAACATAAAAATTATACTTCCTTTGATATCAATCCAAGGAGATAAAAAACTAGTGTTCAAACAAGTAAATTGACAACTATAACCTTAAGTATGTTGACAATTATAACTTTATTCACTTTCCTACAAGACTTATCAATTTATACTAATCTTAACTTTACTAGGTCTTGAACTAAACTGTGATATTTTACAACCCTACCCTCCTCATTCTCCTCTCCCATATAAAAGGTCACAAAGTTAGTCAAAGTCAAAAGTGGAGGAAAAGCTCCCTCTAGTTAAGATATGGACAATTAAGTCATTTTCACAGAATCCCCATTCACACCAGCTTTTTCTACTTCTAATCTCCTGCCCTGCCAAAGTAATCCCAGTCCTCGGTCGGTGGTCCTATAATGGCAGTAATTGTAATATCGCTAATCACCAAGGCTAATTCCACCCATTAAAATCCTCTCCTCACTTCTAGAGACAAAAACAAAGTAAAAGGGAAGCAGGTATCTCTCATAAGGTAAAACGAACCAAATGTTCGAAGTATTGAGTTCTTTAAATTTGGAGTTCTAAACTTTATCGAAAGATAAAATAAGGTTTGATTGAGGCTTCGTTTAAATCTTGAGTCGAAAGCACGATTCAATCAGCGCCTTGAACAGGTTTAAACTTTTCGAACGAATATGATTCGAGTATCAATAGAAAATTACAATTTTAGGAGGTTCGAGTAATTTATCGAACGTTAAAATTTGCTCATATTTAACTCATTTATATTTCGAGTCGAGTTCGAATCGAACTTTTTATCGAGCGAGTATGAATCGAGCCCGAACTGTTTGCTCATTTTACAACCTTAATTTTTCATACTCTTCTTGACCACTTCAAGCTAGGCTTTTCACACTCTTTATATATAAATCGATATTCTTTTTTTTTTCAATTACTATTATAATTTTTTCCATTTTCCCTCTCATATATATTTTAGGGAAAAGGGAGCGGGGAAGACCTAGTCAATTGCCATAGCTTATTTGATATGTTGAGCAATCCGCATAGTATTAAATATGTTTGTTTGTAAGAATTATAATCTCGATTATCGGAATTATACTATTGATCCTATAATTATAATCTCGAGATTATAATTATAATTTTGAGATTATAATTATAATCCAAAAACTATTAAGGGGGTATTTAATAAAAACTGAATGAATCTGAATCTGAATGAGCTGAATCTGAATGAAACAAGTTGTTTGATAATTAACATGTCTGAAACATCTAAATGACAGAATTTTATTATTTTACCCCTCTAAAAAAATTCAAATGTTGTTGTAAATTTATTTAATATTACTTGATATAATAGTTAAAAATTTTTTATTTTTTTATTTTTTTTACTTTATTCAAATTTCTCATTCGGCCATTTTAGTCAAAAAAAATCGACTTAGCTATTCAAATTTCAATCATCCTAATCGATTCAACCATTCGATTTATTTTTTTTCTAAAATAAGTGCACTTATTGGCTGGCCGATTCAGCCATTTAGATGTATTCAGTCCTAAACAAACAACCCCTAAGTCATTTTATAATCCATTGACTAATAGTCTAAAGTCTAAACTTGAAAACAAACAAGACACTTAAAATTAATATTTATATCACATGTATAATCATTGCAAATAAACATAAAATATGTAAAAGAGGGTCCGAATAATATAAATTTATTAAACTTGTACATTGAACTTTTAAAATTAGATATTTTTAAATTTAAAATTGACATAATTTTTTTAATTTTGTAAAAATACTGATAATTATTATAAATATATGAAAGCAAAATTTATTATTTCATTATTTTAATAAATTATCTCAACTTTAAGTTTGAAAATATTTTATTAAAAAGTTAACAATGACAACAATAATCTTATAATTTAAAAAAGCGGAGAGTGTATTATTGTTGTTGTTATTATTCTTTCTTATTGTTATAATTATAAAAAGATTGTACAAGTATGAAAGTTTATCTATGTGCTTCAATTACAAACTATTTGCACTTATCCTCTACAACATTATATAGTTATTAGTCCAAGTGGCACACACATTGTGTGTAATTATCGGAAGGATCTAATAGGATTTTTTTTTCTAATTTTGGGGATAAAATAAAAAAATAATAATAATTAAGACTTAAGAAGGACGAAAATATAATAAAATCAAGTTTGTAAGGATAAAATGGGAAGGAGATTTGTGACACACCCTCAAGAAGGAGCAGTTTTTTTCCTTCATTTTCCTTAATAAAATACTTCTTCCGTCTCAGGATAAAAATCTTAGTGGATTTTTCACGCATGTTAAGAAGAGAAATGAAATGACAAAATTATCCATAATAATATGTCATTAATTATTTTTAATGTAGGTTAGAGAGTAACTTTCTAGTTATTCAATTCAAAATATTCTCTCTCCATACTTATTAAATATGGAGAGAGAATTAGAATAAGAAAAGTATGAGATATTTAATGTTACGGGCATAATAGGAAAAAATGTGTAAAAATTTGGTTATTAAAGGAAAGTGGACATTTAATATGAGACTAACCAAAATAGTAATAAGGACTTTTATCATGGGACGGAGAGAGTAGATAATAAAAGAGTAGTAATTATAGTAATAATAGCCATGGTAAAAGATATTTTTGCATCACTTTTAAAATGATTTAAACGTACAAGAAAGTAAATTATTATATGTTAATTTTGAATTTGAAAATGTATCAATTTAACTTTAAAAAGTAATAATAATTTTAATTTTTTGAACGGAGAGATTATTATGTAATTATTTGAAGGGCACGCATCATACTTTAATTTTAATATTTTTTGCAGTAATTTTTCTAATGAATGTTGTCGTAAGCCAACTCAAAATCCTGGATCTGTCTTTAAAAAGTAGTGTGTATCTTAGGGGGTGTTTGTTTAAAGCTGAATGAAGTTGAATCTGAATGGTTGAATCCAATAATGATTTGTTTTTGATCTCGAATGGTCAAAGCGGTAAGATGGACGAATTTGAATAATATTAAGTCGATTTTTTAACTCGAATGAAGTAAAAAAAAATTAAAAATTTAAAAAAAATATTAATTATTATATTAAGTAATATTAAATAAATTTACAATAATTTTGAATTTTTTCAGAGAGATAAAATAATAAAGTTTTATCATTTAGATATTTCAGATATGTCAATTATCAAACAGTTTTTTTCATTCACATTTAGATTCAACTCATTCAGATTCAGATTCAGCTCATTCAGATTCAAATTTAAATTTATTCAGTTTTTATCAAACACTCCCTTAGACACATATAAATTTGTGTGTCCTACACCTATTACGTCATAGATTTGATTGACAAGTTGGTGATGTCGTAGTTTTGATTAACAAGTTGGTGAAATGTCAAAACAGCCATTAATAAAAATGGTGAGATGTCAAAAATGTCATTACTAAAATCTCTTAAAATAATAGGACACAGAAGTTTGTGGGTTTAAGACTCAGACTCCCTTTTCCCCATATATATATATATATATATATATATATATATATATATATACTTTTTCTTAGTAATAAATGATAAATAGTTTCTTTAATTTCTAACACTTTTTACTAGTTTAAATATTTTTTTGGGAAATTTATATTTCTATTAGTAAATTTGATAATTTCACAAACTCCTATTCACATGAATAATAAGCGAGGTTTACCTTCATGTGAAAAATAAGGTTGTAAACGAAACAAACAGTTCGGACTCGACTCAAAAAATTACGAGCGATACTCGGACTGGTTAATAATATGATACAAATTTGAGCATAAAAAATAGTTCGAATAAAAATATGAGTAGAATCTGAGTAAGGTTATACTCAACTCGTTTAAGGTTCAAAGTACTCGAATTCTCGATCGTGATTCGATACATACTCAATTGATGATACAAATTCAATTAGATACTTAATACATTCTCTTATAATATATACAGAATTAAATCAAATTAAGATAATTAATTATTATTTTATTTTAATTTTATTTATGATTTTATATTTGTAAAGTGTAATAGTAAATATATTTTCTCATTTCTAAGTAAAATAACAAATTCAATTTATAATTATATTTATTATAAATCTAATTATTATGTGGAGACTCGAATTCGAGTTTCAATTTGAAGCTCGCGAGTAGTTTGAATATAATTCGATTCGAGTCGGATCGAATTCAAGTAATAAATATTCGAGTCGGGTCGAATATGAGTGGAAATTTTCAAATACAATTCGAGTATGAATTTAATGTTTCGACTTGAATTCGAGCAAGTCTCTGTTCGTTTCGATTCGACTCGTTTACACCCTTAATTAGTAAAAGAGGATCATGTGGAACTAACACTGTTAACGCCATGATTCGTCCCACGCGCTCCAATCACCAAAGCGCGTCCAATCCTGCACAGAAATGATTAAATGCCGAAAGCTTGATGGCTTGGGCCGCCGGGGGATAGCTCCGGTGTGAGAATAAGTACAGACTGATATAAGGTTAACAATGGAGGCTTAAAACTCTAGTGCTGGAAAGTAATAAATTGCATGTACCTTCAAATCAGAGACAAACCTGTTATTTATAATATTCTCACCACCTTCATGAAATCCTTCTCCGAATCAGATTGACACTCTCACCCAAACGACCTTTCCTTAATAGAATTGTACTGAATCTCCTAGAATTAAGGAAGTTGATTTATAATCCCACACTTCCTTCCATATCTAGAGGAAAAATAGAATTATGAACCTCAATCCAAAAATCCCCAGTCTACCAAAACCACTCCTGGTCCAAGCCCACATGACACCACAGGATTAACGACCCACTATAATCCAGGGGCCTAAATATCCTTGGCCCAATATTGCCTCCCAATCTTCCACCAAATAGAATATTTTATGAAAGAGTATTCAGGACCAAACCCAACAGTAACAAGGACGCCCAAACAAGACCAAGCAAGGCCCAATCATCAAAGCGCTCCAACACCAGATATCAAACCACCCCTTCAGATCTACCATCCAAAAATCATCATAACCCCCATTAATGTGCCACCCTCGAGATCTGGGAATAGCTGAAAGGACAACATTACAAAAACTCATTTCCCCCCAATTCAAACAGTTTCACCAGTTTATTTTAAAATCAAAGATAATCTTCTTCTCTCCAACTTCCCAGCTTTCCTTCTCCAAACTTGCAGAAATGCATTCCCCCAAAAACACTGATAACCCCCTGCCGAAAAAATCCATCCCCATCTTTGTAACTCCCTTATCAAGCATCCTTGCTTCACCAAACACCACTTCCAACTCCCCCACCACAAACACCATGCCAGAACCAAACCCCAACACTGCCACAACCTCCTCCCAAAATCCATTAGGAACCGACTCACAAAAAACACCTCTCGAATACCATAATGAGAATCAATTCCCCCACGTTAACACCCCATCTCAAATCACAGAAGCCGACCTCCTCGTAATTCGAGAACATTATCAAATCTAAAAAACCCATCATCTGAGAACACCAATAGACCGGATGTATCATCGTCCCAATGGCTGGACCGCCATGCCCCTCACCCTAATGGAGAAAGGAATCTGACTATCCCTCTACGCATTCATCATCACCCTTCTAGGTTTTATGGGCATCGGTCTAGCCCAACTAGTGTCCAATTCCTACATCAACATCATCGCCTTCTTCCATAAGATTGGGGTCTCACCTTCAATCGACTTCTTCTTTACTTTATTCCAAATCGGAAACTCCCGTGAATAGGGCTTCAAATTACTAAGAAAATAACCCTCAAAAGCCAACTCCAAGTTTGACAAACGCCCCCTGATGGATGCCTCCTCAAGCAACAAAGGGTGGCATAAGGACTGGTTCTTCTTCACAGGACCAGAAATTCCCAAGATCCTAGATTGGACCTCCCACAAACGACCCTCTCTAGACTTCGGTGACACCTCAACCGAACGAGTGATAGAAATGGTGAAGCTACATGAGAAACTTCCCCTAAAGGAATTGAGCTTCGGCCTCTTGAGCAAACAAGCATGGTTGTACGATCATAAATGTAAGTTCTGAACTCGCTATTTGCATTACCTTTAAATTCTTTTCAGTAATTATTCTGAGAAACCCTTTCTTCTCTTCTACAATATCTCTCATCAAACCAACTTCAACCGATCAAAGAGACCTTGAAGAATTTCTGTCCAATACTACAACTGAAACATCCACTCAACCACCAGACACCGAAGCCGAAGAGAACACAGTCGAAGATTCCGTGCAACCTCGACTAAAGAGAAGAGCCACCAAAAAACTAAAAAACATCCCAACTCCTACGCTCACAGAAAACCTTCTCGATATGCCTATTTCCGAAAGAACCCAAATCCTCCGAACTAAAAAGAAACGTGCCAAGATCACCCCCCCCCTTACAGCCGAAGAGCTGAAGGTTCCTTCGACTGAAGCCATCCAATCCCAAAACATGCCCATCGAAATCGACGAAGCCAACGAACCAGCTGAACCCATTCGTTAACTCGTCAGAAAATGAAAACACACCTCTGATAACCATCCAACCCTACCAACTGAAACCCACATCCCCAATTTATCCGAACACCCAACATCACCTGCCCCAGAACCAATTATCCAAGAACCCATAACACAAATACCCGAAGTCGTTCATTCACCCACCTTATGGCCAGGCAACAATGAAGAATTCCCTCTACATCTTTTTAACCACTTAGTCCTCAGAACCGATGAACATCGCTTCGGAGACATTTCAACATCCGAACTCGTCCATTCCGGCATGATCCATCAAGCCCGCATAAGTTACTCTTAATCAAAGAATACAAATGATCCCTTTTATTGATGAACAAACAACCATACTAACCATTAAACATATGCAGGTTGCTGGGATCTCCGGGTGGCTCAACCAAAGATATAAGGAAATTGAAGCCGAAGAGAAAACAAATTCCTGAAATCTACCTTTAGCGAATGAGAGGAATTTGCACAACGATGCCTCTTTCTTCTGCGAAGGCCTCAAAAATGATAACGCTAAACTGAAAGAACAACTGGCAGCAGCCGAAGCACTTCAACAATCCACCTCCGAAAAGAATTACGAACTCTCAACAAAAAATGAAGCACTGAAATAGAACAACTGAACCCTCACCCGCGAAATCAACGACACAAAAAGAAAAGAGCAAATACACCTTCAACATCGATCCAAAGTAGAAAAAGATCTTCGAGAACTCAAAGCCCTTGGCCCTTCTTTAACTGACGTACTACGAAACGAAATCCGAAGTGAGAATCGAAAATCTTCCGAACTCACCAATAAAATTATACAAATTTACGCCGAAGGCTACGAAGCAGCCCGAAGCAAAGGAAAATTAAAACTTGCTGTTGTCGTACTGAACCCCTTACTTCTCGATTCTTTTGAAGACGAAGACGAGGATAATGCTGAAGATGACCCCCCACATTCTTAATTTCATATTTATAAATATGCAATATTGTAATCTCTTCTATATTTCAATAAAATACAAACTTTCCTTTTCATTCCTCTTACAACAATTACACACGGTTACTTTGTCAAACAATTATTAACAATAATCAAAATTCTGAACTCAACACTTAACACAAATCAAACAAATACTATTAAACAACTTTTTTCACCATCAAAGGGTTGAATAGATCTTACCAAACATCAAACGATCATGTTCACCATCATAGGGTCGAACAGATCAAACCTCCAAACTATCATGTTCACCATCATAGGGTCGAATAGATCCCACCAAACCACCAAACGATCCTATTCACCATCATAGGGTCGAACAGATCAAACCTCCAAATGATCTTGTTCACCATTATAGGGTTGAACAGATCCCACCGAACCCCCAAACGATCATGTTCACCATCATAGGGTCAAACAGATCCCACTGAACCTCCAAACAATCATGTTCACCATCATAAGGTCGAACAGACCAAACCTCCAAACGATCTTGTTCACCATCATAGGGCCGAACAGATCCCATTGAACCCCGAAATGATCATGTTCACCATCATAGGGTCGAACAGATCCCACCGAACCTCCAAATGATCCTATTCACCATCATAGGGTCGAATAGATCCAACTTACTGAATAATAATCAGACAAAATAATATTGGAGAAAAATGCTTCTTTTATTGATAATTGTTGAAAGAATTACATACTCAAATCGACTCTACTGAAAATATTTCTGAAGTCTTCCCGCATGCCAAGTGTTCTTTATCTCAGACCCATCCATCGCTCGCAACTGATAAGTTCCCGGTTTTGGTACTTCGATAATTTCATAAGGACCTTCCCAATTTGGCATCAACTTTCCCACATTCTGAGGCATAGAAGCTTCCACCTCCCGAATAACCATATCACCTACTTGAAACCTTCGGAGCTTCACCCATTTACTATAATACTTGGCCACTCGACGCTGATATGTTGCAAGCTTCACCAAGGGCGCTTCTCTAACCTCTTCTAACAAATCAAAATTGACCCAAAGTCCTTCTTCATTATATATTTCTCGAAATTGACTAACCTGAAGGGACAGAGATCCCACCTCTACAGGAACCAATGCATCAGAACCATAAGCCAACCTAAAAGGCGAATCTCCTATAGTAGTTCTCGGTGTGGTTCGATAAGCCCATAATACACTAAGTAACTCTTCAGGATACCTTCCTTTTGCTTCATCAAGTTTTCTTTTAATATCATTTAGGAGGGTTCTGTTGGTTACCTCAACCTGCCCATTCGACTAAGGATGCGCCACAGAATTTTTCCGATACTGAATCCCCAACTCTTTTAAAAATGCCTCAAACTTCGAACCCATAAATTAACGTCCATTATCCAAAATCACCATTATGGGAATACCGAACTGGAAAACCACATACTCCTTTAGAAACTTAAAACATTTCTACTTCGTAATCGTTCGAAGAGGTTTGGCCTCTACCCATTTGGTCATATAATCGATTACTACTATAAGAAAACTGACATGCCCTTTAGCCTTCGGCAATGGACCTAGTATATCCATCCCCAAACAGCAAAAGGAATGGGAGATAAAATCGAATACAATTCTTCTGGCAGCTGATGTGGGATCGGGCTATTCAGCTGACAGTTCGGACACTTCTTCACATAATCAGTTGCTTCTTTAAAAATTGTCGGCCAATAATACCTCTACCGGAGCACTTTATATGCTAACGACTTTGCCTCCATATGATCACAACAAATCCCTGCATGAATTTCTCGAAGAACGTACTCAGCTTCAGACAAAACCAAACACTTTAGCAACGGAGATGAATAAGATCGTTAATAAAGATCTCCATCAATAAGCACGAAATTTGAGTTTCTGTACATAAATTTCTTTGCTAACATCCGATCTGAAGGTAGTATGCCATCTGCAAAATAATCGAGATAAGGAGACATCCAACAGTTAGATCTTTCCACACACATCATATAAGATCCAAACTTTTATGAATAAAAAATAATTTTCTCGAAATATATTTTTGAATATTATGGTGTGGATTTGATATAATGTTATAGTTGTGGATAATATTTACAAATTTTGTAAAGTAAGCAAATTGTTATATAATATTCGATTGGTCGGGGAATATTCTTTTTAACAGGAAATATTCGTACGACGGCACAATCATTGGTGGACCACACAACGAAAGTATTGTCGTAGTTAGAAAACGACAGAATTATCATTTTATAAAAATAACGACGAAAGTGTTACCGTTAAAACTGTTGAACTACCCGGTAGTAAAAGTACAATAATGTGTGTGGTTGCATAGTAGCATACGGTATTGATTATTGATGCTTACGTGAGAAGTCACTCATTTATACTCAATTATTGCTACAGTAATTGCTGCATCATATCTCTCATATTATTGATTCGATTATTGTCACAGTATCATCTGCATAATATGATATATTATTAAATCAATAATTGAGACGACAAAGTTATTCATATTATTAAATTGCAATATTTACAATGTCTAGAAGTTACATCGAGGAGAGGTTTGGTCATCTAATCAAGCGCGCTGATAAGGAGAAATCCTTATCGGAAAGCCTCATCTTTCTTGGGAACGACCTGGTTGTTAAATATTGTGAGTTATAATATTAATGATGAATAAGTTTGTGTTGATTAAAGACCAAATTGATAGTTCTATTGTGTTGGAATTATTAGTGTTAGTGGAAATCGACATTTATTTCGATATTAATGATATTTGGAAGTTATACTGACCAGTCGGGTAATTAATCGGATAAATGAGCAATTAATTGCTATTAATTCACATGATTATAACTATTTGTTCACATGTGTGTACTATTGATTCACATGATTGAACTATTAATTCATATTATTTACTATTAGGGGAGGTGGTGCAAGTTTGATAATACTTGCAGGACTAAATTAAAAATGAAGAAAAAGATGAAGGTATTATACTGTAATATTTCGAGCCCCAAAACGTGCAATTATCGAAACTATATTTTCCTATAAATAGAAGCTCATTTTTCCTTCATTCCTCACCAATTCACTAAAGCTTTAGAACAATTATTATAGAGAGAAATTATAGAGAGAAAGAAGAAGAAAAGTCTGCACACCTCACTATTCCAATATCCAGCTTTCTTACAAGGTAAGGGGTATTATTCTTTCATTCATGAAGAGAGTTATTTTCTTTCAATACTCGTAAGAGTTGTTATTCCATTCTTTATTATTATGTTGGAATAACCTGTCTATGCGAAGTACCGCATACATGGTGAAATTCTTCTGTTATTCCATTCTTTATTATTCTGTTGGAATAACCTAGTCATGTCTTTTGGATTGACTAATGCTCCTGCTGCCTTCATGGACATGATGAACCGAGTATTCAAAGAATATTTGGATCACTTTGTGGTTGTCTTTATTGATGACATCCTTATATACTCCAAAACCCGTGAAGACCATGAGCAACACTTGAGGCTGATACTTCAAAAGCATCGTGAAAATAAGTTATATGCTAAGTTAAAGAAATGCGAGTTCTGGCTTGAGAAAGTTGCATTCCTTGCGCACGTGATATCAAATCATGGAATATCTGTTGACCCGACAAAGATTGAAGCAATTCAAAGCTGGGAGCAACCTAAGTCAGTGACCGAAGTACGTAGCTTTCTCGGCTTAGCTGGTTATTATTGGAGATTCATGGAAGGATTTTCTCGAATTGCTACTCTATTAACTCAGCTGACTTGAAAGGATACAAAGTTCGGTTGGAGTAAGGAATGTGAGAAGAGTTTTCAAGAACTCAAGAGGAGACTCATTTCAAAGACTGCTTACGGCAATACCATCCGCCTTGAGGATTTGTCATCTATGTGATACTTCAGGTAAAGGGTTAGGATGTGTTCTCAAGCAACATGGGAAATTCATAGCCTATGCCTCACGATAACTCAAAGAATATGAGAGGAATTATCCTACTCATGATCTAGAGTTGGCGTGCATGCTTTTTAAGCTTTAAGATTTGGAGGCATTACCTGTATGGAGAGAAGGTGGAGATTTATACGGATCATAAAAGCCTCAAATATTTCTTCACTCAAAAGGAACTCAACATGCGACAACGATGATGGCTTGAGCTATTGAAAGATTATGATCATACCATCCAATACCATCCTGGAAAAGCGAACATGGTAGCCGACGTATTGAGTAGAAGATCATATGCGGGTACGAGTGCGATATTGTCAACACAAAGGCCCATTTTGTATGACTTACAAAGGATGGAGATAGAGTTAAAGACTCTAGGGACCCATATGATGATGGCGAATATATGAGTAGAACCGACTTTAATTGATAAAGTTAAAGCTGCTCAAGCTACAGACCTAGAGCTGATGCATATGAGGAAGAAAGTACACGAAGGCACTATTTCGGAAGCAAGAATTGATGAAGAAGGAATACTATGAGTCAACTCCAGACTTTGTGTTCCTAACAATTCTGACTTGAAGTATAAAATCATGATGGAGGCGCACAACAAACCGTTTACGATCCATCCTGGGAGTACCAAAATGTATCGTGATCTTCGACATACATTTTTGTGGAGCAATATGAAGAGAGAGATAGCGGGGTTTATCTCAAGGTGTCTAACTTATCAACGAGTCAAGGCAGAACATCAAGTGCCAAAAGGTCTATTGCAACCACTTAAAATTCTAGAATGGAAGTGGGAGCACATTACTATGGATTTCGTTACTGGTCTTCCCAAGGTTTCTCAAGGCATAGATGCGATTTGGGTCATTGTTGATAGATTGAACAAGTCTGCTTATTTCTTATCGATACGAGAAACTTTTACACTTGAACGTCTTGCTAGTATGCACATAAACGAGATTGTAAGATTGCATGGTATACTAGTATCCATAGTTTCTGATCGAGACCCAAGATTTACTTCAAGATTTTGGGTTAGTTTGCAAAAAGCTATGGGCACAGATTTACAATTTAGTTCGGTATATCATCCTCAAACGGATGGGCAGTTGGAAAGGACTATTCAAACTCTTAAAGATTTATTAAGACTCTGTGTCCTTGACTTCAAGGGAAGTTGGGACAAGTTCTTACCATTGGTGGAGTTTTCCTACAATAATAGTTATCAAGCAAGTATTGGCATGGCTCCATTTGAGGCGTTGTATGAAAGAAAGTGTCATTCTCCAGTATGTTGGGATGAGGTGGGTGAAGCAACGTTGTTGGGACCGAATTTGTTACGTATGACAACGAAAAAGATTCAAACGATCCGACAACGTATAAAAACCTCACAAGATCGACAAAAGAGTTATGTTGATCTTCATCGAAAGGACGTGGAATTCAATATTGGAGATCATGTGTTGTTACGTGTTGCTCCATGGAAAGGAGTTACAAGATTTGAAAAGAGAGGAAAGCTCAATCCTCAATTCATTGGCCCATTTTTAATCCTCGATCGAGTAAGAACTGTGGCCTATAGACTCACCTTACCACCAAGTATGTCTCGTGTTCATAACGTTTTTCACATATCTATGTTACGTAAATATGTGAAAGACCCGAACCACATTATTGAATTAGAATCAAACGAGATAGAGGAAGATTTAACGTATGAAGAGTTATCTGTTAAAATCTTGGATAAGAAGGATCATATTCTACGCTCCAAGGTTATACCTCAAGTCAAAGTTTTGTGGAGAAACCACGATGTGGAAGAAATGACCTGGGAGTTAGAATCTAAGATGAAGTCAAGATATCCTCACCTCTTTGATATACCGTGCACGTACCTAATTTTGAGGAAGAAATTTCATAAGAAGGGAGGTTGTAAGACCCCAACTTTTATGAATAAAGAATAATTTTCTCGAAATATATTTTTGAATATTATGGTGGGATTTGATATAATGTTATAGTTGTGGGTAATATTTACAAATTTTGTAAAGTAAGCAAGTGGTTATATAATATTCGATTGGTGGGGAATATTCGCTTTAACAGGGAATATTCGCATGACGGCACAATCATTGTGGACCCCACAACGGAAATATTGTCATAGTTAAAAAAATGTAATTATCATTTTATAAAAATAACTACGAAAGTGTTACCGTTAAAAACCGTTGAACTACCCTAGTTAGTAGAAATGCGATGTCTGCGTGGTTGCAAAGTAGCACACGGTATTGATTATTGATGCTTACGTGAGAAGTCACTCATTTATACTCAATTATTGCTACAGTAATTGCTGCATCATATCTCTCATATTATCGATTCGATTATTATCACAGTATTATCTGCATAATATGATATATTATTAAATTAATAATTGAGACGACAAAGTTGTTCATATTATTACATTGAAATATTTACAATGTCTAGAAGTTCTGTCAAGGAGAGGTTTGGTCATCTAATTACGCACCAATAAGGAGAAATCCTTATCGAAAGCCCCTCTTTCTGAGAACGACACGGTTGTTTAAATATTATGGGTTATAATATTAATGATGAATAATTTCGTGTTGATTAAAGATGAAATTGATAGTTCCATTGTGTTGGAATTATTAGTGTTCGTGGAAATCGACATTTATTTCGATATTAATTGATGTCTGGAAGTTATACTGACCAGTCGGGTAATTAATCAGATAAATGAGCAATTAATTACTATTAATTCACATGATTATAACTATTTGTTCACAAGTGTGTACTATTGATTCACATGATTGAACTATTGATTCACATTATTTACTATTAGGGGAGGTGGTGCAATTTTGATAATACTTGCAGGACTAAATTAAAAATGAAGAAAAAGAGGAAGGTATTATACTATAATATTTCGAGCCCCAAAACGTGCAATTATCAAAACTATATTTTCCTATAAATAGAAGCTCATTCTTCCTTCATTTATCACCAATTCACTAAAGCTTTAGAGCAATTATTATAGAGAGAAATTACAGAGAGAAAGAAGAAGAGAAGTCTGCTACCTCACTATTCCAATATCCAGTTTCTTCTAAGGTAAGGGGTATTATTCTTTCGTATTCATAAAGAGAGTTATTTTCTTTCAATACTCGTAAGAGTTGTTATTCCATTCTTTATTATTATGTTGGAATAACTCGCATCACGCCAAGTACCGCATACATGGTGAAATTCTTCATTATATTCCATTCTTTATTATTCATTGGAATAACTCATTCGCATGCGGTCTATCGCATGCACGTGAATTCTGTTGTTATTTTATTCTTTATTATTCATTGGAACATCTTGTGCATGCGGATTATGCATGACACGGTTCAATTCTTTATTATTATTCATTGAATATACTTTGTATGTGCGGATTCTGTACGACTCAGTTCCATTCTTTATTATTCTGCTTGGAATAACTCGCTCGTGGTCTATCACATGCACGGTGAATTCTTCATTATTCCATTCTTTATTATTTTGTTGGAATAACTCGCCTATGTGGATTACCGCATGCATGGTGAATGTTCCTTCGTATTTATTCCTTATTAAATTGTGGAAATGATTTATACATGTGGATTACTGCATGATGAAATGAAAATCTTTTCAGGTTTCATATATTCTATTATACTCGGTTGGTTAAAGTTTTGGCTTCTATACTCCATGAAATTAGTAGAATATCTTTGGATATTTGCGCTTTATCCAAAGATCTTTTCATGGAAATATTCTTCTAGCATTCTTGAATTTTTCTCCACAAAGAAGTATCATGTTGACAATTTGGGCGTAATTGATTTCGTGGATAAATTAACTTATAAATCTTTAAAATTTATTCTTAAACTGGTTTTATTGAATTATTATGTCATTGTCATCATCCTCATGCTTATATTGTGATGAAAGTCATCTTTGGCTTACGTGCATAGATGGACTTAGTATGATTATGACCAGGGATCATTCGGTATAATTATAAGACCACGAATTTTACGAAATAAAAGTATTGAATTTTTTATAATTATTATTCTATTTAGTAAATGGTTAAATTGATAAAGTACAAAGATGTCTGGCGTGGTTGCATAAGTAGCACACCTGTATTGATTATTGATGCTTATGTGAGAAGTCACTCAGGTTATACTCAATTATTGCTACAATAATTGTTGTATCATATCTCTCATATTATTGATTCAATTATTGTCACAGTATCATCTGTATAATATTTTATATACTATTAAATTAATAATTGAGACAAAAAAGTTATTCATATTATTATTTGTAATATCGATGATGTCTAAAAGTTCACATCGATGAGAGGTTTGGTCACCTAATCATGCGCCATAATAAGGAGAAATCCTTATCTGAAAGCCCCTTCTTTCCTCGGGAACGACTTCAGTTGTTAAATATTGTGAGTTATAATATTAATGATGAATGTTATTAAAAATCAAATTTGAGTTCGGAGTTGAATTTGGAGACGCGGACGTGATATTTGAGTCCGAAATGATGAAATTGGTAGAAATAGACTATAAACACAAATTTGTCGGGGTTGACTTTTTGATCAAAAAAAGTCAATAGTTGACTTTTTTGAAAAAAGTCAAACTTCGAAATTTTAAAAATAAAATTTTTGAGAAAAATATTTCCATTGTGTTGGGATTATTAGTGTTAGTAAAAATTGACATTTATTTCGATAATATTGGTGTCTGGAGGTTATATTGACCAATCGGGTAATTAATCGAATAAATGAGTAATTAATTGTTATTAATTCATATGATTAAAACTATTTTTTCACAGGTGAGTACTATTGATTCACATTCTTGTACTATTAGGGGAGTTGGTGCAAGATTGATAATACTTGCATGACTAAGTTAAAAATGGAGGTATAGATAGAGGTACTATACTGTAATTCGTATTTTCACATGATTATAACTATTGATTCACATGATTGAACTATTTATTCACATTATTTACTATTAGGGGAGGTGGTGCAAGTTTGATAATACTTGCAGGACTAAATTAAAAATGAAGAAAAAGAGGAAAGTATTATACTGTAATATTTCAAGCCCCAAAACGTGCAATTATCGAAAATATATTTTTCTATAAATAGAAGCTCATTCTTCCTTCATTTCTCACCAATTCACTAAAGCTTTAGAACAATTATTATAGAGAGAAATTATAGAGAGAAAGAAGAAGAGAAGTCTTCTACCTCACTATTCCAATATCCAGCTTTCTTAAGGTAAGGGGTATTATTTCTTCTTCAGATTCATGAAGAGAGTTTACATTATTCCATTCTTTATTATTATGTTGGAATAACTTTGTCTATGCAAGCACCGCATACATGGTGAAATTTTTCTACATTATTCCATTCTTTATTATTCGTTGAATATCACATGCTCATGCGGATTACGCTAGACTGGTTCCATTCTTTTATTATTCTGCTGGGATAACTTTTCGTGCATGCGATTATCGCATGCATGGTGAATTCTTTGTTATTCCATTCTTTATTATTCTGCTGGAATATCCTCGCTGCATGCGGATTAAGCTAAACTGGTTCCATTCTTTATTATTACTCTCGCTGGAATAACTTTTCTGCATGTGGTCTATCGCATACACGGTGAAATTCTTACATTATTCCATTCTTTATTATTCGCTTAATATCCATGCATGCGTATTACACATGATCTGGTTCCATTCTTTATTATTCTGTTGGAATAACTTGTCTATATGGATTACCGCATGCATGGTGAATGATCCTTTGTATTCATTCCTTATTAAATTGTGGAAATGATCTGTTTACGTGGATTACCGCATGGCGGGTGAAAATCCATTTGTAGTTTCGTAATTTTTCTTACCCTCAAAAATTCTGGAAAAATTTGAAATGATAATTTGATGAGTTTTCTAGATTGTGTCCAAAAATGGCAATTTTTGGATGTATAGATTAGGAGTTATGAATTTTATGGGAAAAGACTATTTTAAAAGTAAACCCTTATAACTCCTTGTAGTTAACTCCAAAATTGGTGAAATTTTTATTGGGAGTACATGTATATAACAGGAGTATACCCTGTAAATTTTAGAATTTTTTGACAAAAGTACAATTTATGATAAATGTCTAAATATTCGGCAGTTTTGGCCATATGAAAAATAGTAAATGAATTTTAAAAATTCCGAGAAAAATATATATTTAATATTGGACTATATTCCGTTAAATCCCAGAAAAGAAATATTTTTGGGACTGATTTGGTATTTTTCATGAAAATGAACTAGTTATAAGTAAATGAATTAAATATGTTATGTGAAGTAACAAAATTGGAAAATATGATTTTATGGCTTGGAAATCCTATATAGGGTATATGCAGATTTTTTGATGAGGAATTTGATCATTGGTGATGAAATCTTATGAGTATGGCATTTTTGAATGATTAAATGCATTATTTGGTAAAGTGTAAATAATTGAAATAAATTATTTGTAAGTTTAAGAAGTGATTAAAATATTGTTATAATATTAATAATATTAGATTATGAGTTTATTAAGTGATTGATAATATTTTAATAAATTTAAAGTCTTTAATATTTATCCTTGTTTTCGTTTGATTAATGCTTATATCATTGTCATCATCCTCATGCTTATATTATGATAAATATCTTTGGCTTACGTGCAAAGATGGACTGTTAATTATTGGTTTTACAGTTGAATATCTTTGGCTGATGTGCAAAGATGGACTGTTGATTATTATTTTTACAGTTGTATATCTTTGGCTTGCGTGCAAAGATGAACTATTTATTGATGAGTATCTTTGACTTATGTGCATACATGAATTGTTTATTGGTATGATTATGACCATGGATCATTCGGTATAATCATGAACCGTAATATTATATATGATGTGGTAAAAGTCCTCATTGGCCCGTAGTGCATTGATGGACAGTTATTGGTATGATTATAACCGTGGATTATTCAGTATAATCATGACCATTGATGATTACATAAATATCCTTGGCCGTAGTGCAAGGATGATTCGATGATGTGGATTAAGTATTAAGCTGAGTCTCAGCGATAAAATAATGATTATACACTTTTAATTCGTAAAAGATAGTAGATATCATGCTCTACATGACTCTTCTAAAATACAGTTGTATGTCTTTGGCCTGTAGTGCAAAGAATAAATTATTAATGAATATTTTTGGCCGTAGTGCAAAGATGAATTTATTAGTATGATTATGAGCAGGAATTGTGATTTGGTATAACCATGATTTTTGATATTTCAGGTGAAGATAGGTGATGAAAATTATCTTCGTCCTAGGTGCGAAGAGGAATTTAGAATCACAATTATGATTATGAGTTATTCATATGATTGTGGACAGAAATTGTTGATTGATGTTACAGGGATAAAACATTATTGGTGGACTTTTAACATGGAGAAGATAATAGACCTGATGGTCTATTTGACTCTTCTAATGGATTGCTGGTTCCGCTGCAACTATGGTTGAAAAGTTTTATCATCTACCATATGTTCTAAATCTCTGATTTATTATTGAAGAAGGCTATTGATAATTTAATTATCTTTAGTCATGATATTCTTTACTGGGCTATTTGTGTTCACCCTTTGCTTCACGATTCCTTTTAGGTAATAAGAGTGTAGTTGGGTCGAGCGGGGATAACAGGGAAATAGTGTGATGGTCTGAGACTGTCGAAGTTTCTCAATACATTATAAAACGGCATGACATGCAACAGATAATTGTATTGAGGACCTAAGATGTGTGTGTCATATTTTATACGTCACTTAATAATTGATTTTGGTGAACAATAATAGGGTGATGAGAACCCGACTTTGAAAGCGTCAAAAGTGCACCTCAGTAGAATGAATATGATAGTAATCTTCTCGTTCTTCTTTGGGGTCTTAAAATATTTGATGTTGTATTTTATATGACATCGTAACAATTTGATTTTGGATACTGTCTACGAGACAATATTGTATTAAAACTCACAGCTTATCTGTTGTCGTACTCTGCACGACAGTTCAACAGTTGTATAAATGAAGTTTGTATTTGATTTTTATAAAGTGATATATGGCAACTCAGAATGGGTCGTGTGGACCTATTTTGGGGGTGTCACAATAATCATGACCTGTAATGTTATAAATGATGTGGTAAAAGTCCTCAGTGGCCTGTAGTGCATTGATGGGCGGTTTTGGTATGATTATGACCGTGGATTATTCTTAGTATAGTCATGACCATTGATGATTTAATGAATATCCTTGGCCCGTAGTGCAGGGATGATTCGATGATGTGGTTTATTTATTAAGCTGAGTCTCAGCGATAAAAATTGATGAAAACATTTTAAATCATAGAAGATAGTAGATATCATTCTCTACTTGACTCTTCTAATGGATTGCTTATTCCACTGAAGTTAAACTTGAGGTCTATTGTATATTATCAGTTTAACATTGTTGAAGGCTAATGATAATTTATCCTACATTATCTTAGTCATAATATATCTTACTAGGCTAGTTGAGCTCACCCTTTTGCTTTCATTGTTCTCTTCAGGAAATGAGAACGTAGCCGGGACTAGTCGGAGAACAGAGTGATGGTCCGAGATGGTGTTATAGTAGTCCTCACTATTCTATAAATTAGTGTGACAATAAATGTAATGAGGACTCTATTTGAGAATGGATATTGTCTAGAAGGCAATATTCCTGTTTAAACTCTCAGCTATGTTTTGTCGTATATTACACGACATTTGTATAATTAAGTTTGTATTTGTATTATGTACCATGTATTTGGCGACTCAAGATGGGTGATGTATACCTATGTTGGGGGCGTCACACATCACCTCCACATGTTGAACACTCGACTGATTCAAAACCTCCAAATAAACCGACCCGCTAAACGTACTTGCTTCGGTCGTAGCCAACTTCGCAAATACATCATTTATCGTATTATTAGACCTATCTATTCTTTGAAACACATAAGAATCAAAACACTGAAGCCGATCCTTTAACTCTACCAGATATTTCACCATTCTCGAACCTCAAGCCTCATACTCCCCAGAAATCTACTTGATGACCAACTGAGAGTCACTGAAAATAATCAACTTCTGAACCTCAAGACTCTTCGCCAATCGTAACCTTGCTAATATCGCTTCGTACTTGGACTCGTTATTTGTCGCCTTAAACCCGAACCTGATCACCTACTGCACTTTAAACCCTTCCGAACTAGTCAAGATTATCCCAGCTCCACTGACGTCCGAAGTGGATGACCCATCTGCATACAATGTCCATGAATTCTATACCTGCTGAAGTACTGCAAACAGCTTCTCAAATCCTTTAACCTGATCTAAATTACCATCCGCTTCAGAAAATGAACATTCCACGACAAAAGCAGCTAACGCTTGCCCCTTAATTACTGTTCGAGGGTGGTATTCCAGAATAAACTGTGACAATTTCAGTGTCCACGTAGCAAGCCTTCCCGAAACCTCTGGTCTACCCAGCACCTTCTTTAATCGCTGATCTGTATACACCACTATTAACCGACCTTGGAAGTACTGCCGAAGCTTTCGACTAGCTATTATCAAGGAAAAGGCGAACTTCTCAAGGTCTGAATACCTTATCTCTGCATCACTTAGGGCATGGTTCACATAGTAAACCGGGTGCTGTTTACCCCCAATCTCCCGCACCAACACTGCTCCCACAGCCAACGAACTCGCCGCCAAATACAAGTATAGAGGTTCAACAGGAATTGGCTTCACCAACAAAGGAGCCGAAGATAAATACCTCTTTATCCCCTAAAAAGCGTCTTCACACTCCGAAGTCCACTGAAAACTCTTCGCATTCTTAGGCCCTTTCAATGTATCAAAGAATGGTAAGCACATCTCTGCCGACTTGGACATAAACCTCCTTAAAGCTGCAATTTGACCCGTCAAACCCTAAAAATCCTTATAAGACTGTGGGGACTTCATGTCCAAAACTGCTTGAATTTTCTCAAGATTAGCCTCAATCCCCCTCTTGCTGACCAAATAACCCAGGAACTTCCCTGCCCCCAGTCCGAAGGTACACTTGGTCGGATTCAACCTCAATTATAATATCGAACAGTCTGGAAGCAATCCTCCAAATCTTCCAAATGCCCTTGAACCGACATACTTTTGACAATCATGTCATCTACTTAGACCTCCATACTTCGACCTAACTGCCTTGTGAACACGCAATTCATCATCCTTCGATATGTAGCCCCGCTTTCAACAAGCCAAAGGTCATCTTTTTGTAAGCATACACCGACCGATGAGTAATGAAAGCTGTCTTCGGGATGTCCTCCTTGCACATTAAAATTTGATGATATCCCAAAAAAGCATCCATAAAGCTGAGCAGAGCATATCCCGAAGTCGCATCAATAAGTTGTTCAATGTGTGGCAGGGGATAAAAGTCATTCGGGCACGCCTTGTTCAGATCGATATAGTCTATACAAACTCACCACTTCCCATTCTGCTTCTGCACCAGCACCACATTCGCCATCCACTCCAGATAGTCAATTTCAAATATGAAATCCTATGCCAGCAGTTTTCCAATTTCCTCATCAATTATCTTCTATCTCCCTGGCGCGAAAATCCTCATCTTCTGCCGAACTGGTTTCTTTATCGGGTCCACATGCAGCCTATGTTCAGCAACCTTCCGATCTACCTCAAGCATGTCACTGGGAACCCACACAAAGATATTCGCATAGCACCGAAGCACTTCCATTAGGTTCATCCGGAAAGGTTCTGGTAGACCTGACCTAATCCTTACAATCTTGTCTTTTTTCCCTGGGATCAACTCAATCTCTTTAGTTTCTTATACAGGCATGACTAGAGGTTCAGTGCTACTTTCTGGAAATGGTTCAATCTCAATAGCCATAGCCTAATTCTGCTTATTAACCCCTACGCCCGAAGTGATTAGAGCTTTCCTTTAACATCTCCTCGCCAAGTCCAAATCACTAGCAACTTCCCCAACCCCATGTGGCATAGGTAATTTGATCTTGAAGTGGGGAATCGATGTTACCGCCTGAAGAGTCGTCAGAGTGGGCCTTCCCAAAATCGCATTGCACGTCGAATCCACATGTACCACATAGATCTTGCACATGATTTCCACCTGCTGTGGATCCATCCCGAAGATGACTGACAGCTCAATAGTCCCTGCAACTTTGACCGACGTGTTGTTGAATCCATATAACGAAGACTCTTTTCCCGATCTCCAATTTCCTCCCATCCAAGTTCATCCTTTGGTAAGCGTATTCGTACAGAATATCCACCGAAGATCCATTGTCTATCATCATCCGCTTTATATCCACCGAACCCACTTGTACAGTAATTACCAAAGCTCCTTTATGAGGTTCGATTGGTTCTGAAGGGAAATCATCATCAGTGAAAGAAATCACCGAACCCAGGTACGCCCTTCCACTCCTCACAAGTTTGTCCACCAATGACATTACCGTATCCAGATATCCACGATGCTTCTTGCCAGAAATTTTTCCCATGTTTCCATCTATGATCACATCCACTACCTATCTCGCCACTTGAGTCTAACCTGGCTGTATGTTCTAGTTGTTCTGAAATGGCGCACTATTCCCTTTCTTCGCCCTCGGGAGATCTCATCCTGCCACATACTGTACTAACGCCCCACTCCTCACATTCTTTTTTATTAACTCATTCAGGTTTCAACAGGCCTCCGTAGCATGCCTTGTTGCCTGATGGTAGTCACAGTACTTGGTTGGATTCTTAGACCCTGGTTTTATTTTATCTTTAGGCTGCTCGAAGTAAGTCTGGTCTCTTATCTTCTCCAGAAGGGTAGCTCGATCAGTATTAAGCTTCGTGAAAACCTTATTCACCTTCTGATTCGAAAAAGGCGGGTGACCTCCCGAGCTTCCATTGTTGTTGTATCTCTTTTGATACCTATCAGACCGATCATTATTGCCACCATACCTCCTCTGGTTACTATATGATTTATCTTTGTCTTTTTCCTTTGACTTTTCCGAAGAGCCTTGCTTTAAACTGCTCATGGCTTCCTCCACCACTATGAAGCTTTCAGCTTTTTCAAATGCTTCGGTCAGGCTCTTCGGATGATTGAACATTAGCTTCTTCACCAATTTTTCTTATTTTACCATATCTAACCCATTCTGAAAGAGTCCTACCGCTTGAAGATCATTAAGATCTATCACCTGACCCACTGCTTCTCTGAACCTTTTCACGTACAGGCCCAGAGTCTCATTAGAATACTGTCTGATCTGTGCCAACGATCTCGTGGGCTTCCCTATTCTCTTATTTCTCCCAAATCGGGCATGGAACTTGTCGCACAGCTCTTCCCATGATGAGATTGAGTTCGAGGCTAAGGTCACCATCCACTGTCTGGCTGACATCATTCCTCAATGTCGTCATGAAGGTCTGATACTTAGCCGCATCCGAGTAATCATAATAATCCATCAACCTATCATATGCCTGGCTGTGGTCATATGGATCTCCTGAGCCATCATAACTTTCCATATAGGGGAGCTTTTTACTAGGGGTCTGCCTTCTCTCACGTGATCTTCAAAGAATAAGGAGACGCCTTTTTACTCGAACTCACCTTCCCCGGTTTGACATCGGCCAACTCTTTCTGAAGCTCCTCCAATTTTCTGGCTAGCAGTTCCATCCCGTCTAGCTTTGTGGGCACTTCTTCCTTTGGGGAATCCTTCTGACCACGGTCAGATCGACCCTTTCCATCCGAACTATCTGCCCTGGAAGGGTTTAGTTTACCATTCTCACTATGCCGAGAATCCACAGATCGGTGTACCCACTTCAAATTCTCGGGAGTGCGACCTCTCGATTTGCTTCGACATCTATCATTTTTGCCACGCTGAGAATCCACAGGGCGATGTGCCCTCTTTGGGTTCTCGGGCGTACAACATCTTGCTCTGCTTCAATCCCGAGATCGGCTCCGAAGTCTACTTTTAGATCGTCTTGAATCTTCGCCCTTCCAATTTCTGGATCATCTATTTGGAGACCTACCACGCCTTCTGGACCGAGTATGGTTGGAAGCTTCGTCTTCCTGTTCGACCATAAGGACCATCTGTTTAGTAGTCTCTTTGTTCTGTTGCAGCAGTACCTTTAAAGCTTTATCAGTCTCTTGTGCCATTTTGGCAAGAGTAGATTTTCTGTCCGCCTGATCTTCTCGGTATTGGGTTCTAGGCGATGTGCCTTCTACCCTCCTCCAATCATTGTCAGGCCCTTTACTGGCTGTGGAAAATAGCTTCCTCCTAACATCATCATTATCTCTGGCTTGAGACCCTACTGAGGCACCTTGTGGTCCAAGCCGCTCATAGACGCTTTTTGATGGCCCGGTCTATCTTTAACAGATCCTCTCTGGCAAGAAGAACCTCTCGCTGTCGGCTGTCCTGCACCTGTAACTGTCATACTGTTCTCCATAGTCTCAGATGCAGGAAGTTGATGAGTGTGATTGAAAACCAGCAACACTAGACGCCCTCTTTCTAGCGCCAATGTTAAAGTCAAGATCCATCCACGCGCTCCAATCACCAAAGCGCATCCAATCCTGCACAGAAACAATTAAACACCGAAAGTTTGACGGCTTGGGCCGCCGGAGGATAGCTCCGGTGTGATAATAAGTACAGGCTGATATAAGGTTAATAATAGAAGCTTAAAGCTCTAGTGCGGGAAAGTAATAAATTGCATGTACCTTCAAATCAGAGACAAGTCTGATATTTATAATATTTTCACCACCTTCATGAAATCCTTCTTCGAATCAGATTGAGGCTCTCACCCAAACGACCTTTCCTTAATAGAATAGTACCGAATCTATTAGAATTAAGAAAGTTGATTTATAATCCAACACTTCCTTTCATATCTAGAGGCCAAATAGAATTATGAACCTCAATCCACAAATCCCCTGACACCACATGGTCCAAGCCCACATGACACCACAGGATTAACGACCCACTGTAATCCTATAATCCAGGGGCCTAAATATCCTTATGAAAATATCAATTCCTTTTTTTATTATCAAACACAAACAATTTTTTGTAAACGATTTTTAAAAAAATACTGTAATCAAAATTAATAATCACATTACTTGAGCAATCCCAAATACAATGTTTATTTAAAAAACTAGTGGGTGAGATAGAATTATTTATATTAATTAATATTACATGGCCTATTTTATTTCCTAATTAGTTCTTTATTTAAAAACACATGAAATATGTTTTGTCAAAATTAATCCTCTAATGATATTAAATTAATAAAAATAATTATATCTCATCTCACCTATCATTTTTCTACAAATAATCAAACATAGGATCACTAATAATAAGTCAAACATATCTATAATTAATTTTAAAAAGTAGAAAATGTTTGGTAACATGTTTTTTGAAATTGTTTATATTCACTTTATGAATTACCCATAAACTTCAATTTGATACTTCTAATTATTACCACAATCTAAAGTATGTTATTGTCCTTATTATTTTAGTAATTCCAACCACTAACCCTCTCTATTTATCCAAACATTCATTTTAGTAATTACACTTTACAAAAGTAATAAGCACTTTATTTAGTACTAATTGGAATATATTTTTCCTCCTCGCTCTGCTCCAAAATTAGAAATATATTTTTATTTCAATCCGCTCAAAAATTAAAGATATATTTTTATTTGAAGACTATAAAGTGACATTATATTCTTAATTTGTCATTTTTTTATTATCATTTTCAATATCAAACCACCACAATTAAGTTCTTAGCTAATTCTAAGATTATATTTGAGAATACAAAATTATCTTTAAAAATCATTATTTTACAAATATATTTTTAATTTTAGAACAATAGAGTATTTTTTTTATAACTCTTTTACTGGTTCGAATATTTTTCATTATCAAACTCAAACTACTCCCTCCGTCCCAAATTAATTGCTTAGTTTTGACTTTTTTAAGTCAAATTAACTATTTTTAGAATTAATAATAAAGCATATATAAATATATTTCTAAAATTATAAAAATTGGAATTAGTAATAAATTGTATATACTTTCTTTTGGTTATAATCTCTTCACCTATATTTTAACAAAAATAGTAAAAATATTAGTTTTAAAAATAGTCAATTTGACTTTAAAAAGTCAAAATTGAACAATTAATTTGGGACGAAAGGAGTACTTTCTAAAATTACTTATAAACAAAACCATTAATAAGAATCAATATTCACATTACTTTTAATCAATTAAAAGCATACTCCAAAGTCCAAAGTAAAAAGGAGGCGAGTATGTCATACTTCGCTTGCCTACCTACTTCAAGCCAAAATTTTCGCACTCTTTATATAATTAATAGAAATTCCTTTTGTTCTATTTTTTTCCCATTTTCACACTCTTTCATATATATATATATACATAATCGATCAGGTGAGGGCTTCCTTACTTTGTTAAAATGCGGATTTATTTTATTTTTTTTTTGCTTTTTTTTAAAACAACTAATTTTTTTTTAATATTTTATGGAACTGGAATTTTTCAATAATACAATATTTTGGACGTGATTTGGATACCAAAAAACGTATGTACAGTCTGCACAGACTGTACATACCTGTTTTGTTATACATATCCAAATCACATCCAAAACACTTTATTATGAAAAAAATTCAGTTCCATAAAATATTAAACTTTTTTTTTAGTTGTTTTAAAAAAAAATCAAAAAAAATCAAAAAAAAAAATCCGCATTTTAACAAAGTAAGGGAGCCCTTACAGGAACCGGACCCTATATATATATATATATATATATATATATATATATATATATATGTATATACACAGTTGTGTATTACACAGTAAAAATATGACGACAGATTTTTTGGGCTATCGCGACGGTTCACCCGTCGTTATAGCCCAGAATAGCTATGGCGACGGGTGAAACTGTCGCTATAGCCCAAAAATTTATCGTCATAATCGACTTTGTAATACACAGCTGTGTAAATACATTTTTTTCACATATATATATATATATGTGTGTGTGTGTGTGTGTGTGTGTGAAGCCCCCAAAATAGGTCAACACGACCCATTCTGAGTCGTCAGATATCATACTATAAAAATCAAATACAAACTTTATTTATACAGATGTTGAACTGTCGTATAGAATACGACCACAGTTAACTGTGAGTTTTAATACAAATGTATGTAACTCTCATGGTGCCTCGACCACAACCTTATAATGATACTTTACATATAAGTATAGTCAAAAACTGTTTTAGAAATTAAAATCTTTGGGAAGTGCTCAAGGAAACCTTCGTACATGGGAGGCCATGCGTCTAGTTTATGATAGATATCATATGTCCATATAATTATCCTTGGTTGACCCAATAGACCCCAAAGAAAAACGAGAAGATTACTATCATCTTCTTTCCAATGTTGAGTCTTCTCTTGACATATAATATCTCCAAGTGAAAATTATATTTCAAATAAATTTCAAGATCATATAGGTAGTGCTCGTAGATATACTCAGCAAGTGGATGTGCACAACCCTGTCTTATGATAACACGAGGTTGTATGTCATTAGACATCTTGTATGATAGTGGCAAAACATCCTTTCAAAGTTGGGTTCACCTCACCCTATCCGGTTCACCAAAATTAAATATCAAATGACGTATACAATACGACACACTTATCTAAAGTTCTCAATAAATTTATTTTCATACTATTTAGGGAGAACCTCTACAGCTATAGACCACCGTTCTATTCCCATGTTATCCCCGCTCGACCCAGCTACACTCTTATTACTTGAAAAAATTGTGAAGCAAAAAGGGTGAGCATAACTAGCCCAGTAAAGAATATCATGACTAAAGATAATTTACATCATCAATAGCCTTCATCAGAAATAAATCAAAGATTTAAAACATATGGTAGATGATAAAACTTTTCAACCATAGTTGCAGCGGAATTAGCAATCCATTAGAAGAGTCAAATAGACCATCAGATCTATTATCTTTTCTATGTTAAAAGTTTACCGATAAGATTTTATCCCTGTAACATCAATCAACAATTCATGTCCACAATCATATGAATAACTCATAATCATAATTGTGATTCTAAATTCCTCTTCGCACCTAGGACGAAGATAATTTTCTTCACATATCTTCACCTGAAACATCAAAAATCACGGTTATACCAAATCACAATTTCTACTCATAATCATACTAATAAATTCATCTTTGCACTACGACCAAAGATATTCATTAACAATTAATCTTTGCACTACAGGCCAAAGCTACAACTGTATTATAAAAGAGTCAATTAGAGCATGATATTTACTATCTTCTACGAATTAAAAGTGTATAATCAATATTTTATCATTTGAGACTCGACGATAAATAATCCACATCATCGAATCATCCCCTCGCTTTCTACGGCGAGGATATTCATGTAATCATCAATGGTCATGATTATACCGAATAATCCTGGTTATAATCATACCAATAACTATCCATCAATGCACTACACGCCAATGAGGGACTTTTACCACATCATCTATAACATTACGAATTCATGATTATACCCGAATGATCCTCGGTCATAATCATACCAATAAACAGTTCATCTATGCATAAGCCAAAGATACTCATCAATCAATAGTTCATCTTTGCACGTAAGCCAAAGATATACAATGTAAAACCAATAATCAATAAATCCATCTATGCGTATAAGCCAAAGATATACAATCAGTAAAGCCCGATAATCAACAATCCATCTATGCATCGTAAGCGAAAGATGACTTTCATCATAATATAAGCATGAGGATGATGACAATGATATAAGAATTAATCAAACAAAAACAAGGATAAATATTAAAGATTTTAAATTTATCCAAATATTATCAATCACTTACTAAACTCATATTATTAATATTATAACAATATTTTAATCACTTCTTAAACTTATAAAGAATTTATTTCAATTGTTTACACTTTTCCAAATAATGCATTTAATCATTCAAAAATGTCATACTCATAAGATTTCATCACCAATGATCAAATTCTTCATCAAAAATTTGCATATACCCTATATAGGATTCCCAAGCTATAAAATCATAGTTAGCAATTTTTCAACTTTACATAACATATTTACCTCATATGTTCGTAACTAAACCATTTTCATGAAAAATTACCAAATCAACTTATTATTTTTCTATCCTTTGTCCAAATATATATATACATATATTTCATACACAACGAGTATTTTTTTTATAATTTTTCAACTCCCTTAAGTATTTTTCAAAAATCAATTTCTAATTAATTCCTTAAGAAATTAGCTACCTCAAGTTTAACTCCAGAAATTTCCAAATCTTGGCAGGATCTTACACATGTTAACGTGAGCTTCAATTTAAATTTCTTGATCATCGGAGTTATAGAACTCCGGTTATAGCATTTTTCGTCGGAAAAACCTAAATATTGAAATTGTTATAACTTGCTCATTTTAAGTCGGAATTAACTCATTTTTGGACATGAGGTACTTTATACCATATATTTCTATGTTCCAAAAGGCCGGAATTTTTCTCACAAATTAAGTGGTCTAAAATGCCCTTTTAAATTTATGGGCAATAGTTTTTTGGTACTTTACAGTTTTTGACTCCTTTGCTAAAATCAGTCCACACGAAAATCTACAACACCTTTTCCAGTGATTCCACTTGGATAAGTTAGAAAACTCATAGATCTAACTATAGAACTTGATCACACTCAAAAATTCAAAATATAATAGGAGATATGGTCAATTGAATTTTATGTTCCATTTTCACCAAAAATCTGATTTTCAACTCCTTGTGATTTCTAAGAAACTTTCATATTTTCACATAATAACCAACATAACTCATCATAACATTTACTAATACTACATATACCTGTGATTTTCATCAGTCCAATACTTTTATTATGACTTTCATCATGATCAACAGTCCAATGCTTATATTATGACTTTCATCATAATCCACGTAAACAGATCATTTCCACAATTTAATAAGGAATGAATACAAAGGATCATTCACCATGCATGTGGTAATTCACATAGACAGGTTATTCCAACGAATAATAAAGAATGGAATAATCAAGAATTCACCATGCATGCGGTACTTGCGTAGACAGAGTTATTTCAATGAATAATAAAGAATAAAATAATCGAAGAATTCACCATGCATGCGATACTTCATGTAGAGTTATTCCCAATAAAATAATAAATAATGGAACCAATTCATGCGTAAACACACGAGCGTGATATTCCTACAGAGAATAATAAAGAACGGAACGAGTCGGTGAAGAAATTAAGACCGCATACGATGATATTCAAATGAATAATAAATAATGAAATAACAACGAAATCACCATACATGCGATAGAGATCACATGCATAAAGTTATTCCAACGAAATAATAATTAATGGAACCAATCAGAGCGTAATCATGCTTGCAGAGGATATTCCAATGAAATGATAAAGAATGGAATAATGTAAGAATTTCACCATGTATGCGGTACTTGGATGACGAGTTATTCCAACATAATAGTAAGAAATGGAATAATAGAAGTTCTCTTCATGAATACGAAAGAAATAATACCCCTTACGAGTACAACAAAGAATATCCCTTACTTTATAAGAAACTGGATATAGGAGTAGTGAAGCAGCTGAATACTTTTATTCTTTCTTTCTATAGTTTCTCTCTAGAGTTTCAAATTGAATTCGTAAGAAATAATGAATGAATGAGCTTATTTTTATAGAAATGGACCGAATAGTAACTAATTCATGAACGGTCCAGATTGATTTACTTTTAAACGGACAGTCCATATTCAATTACTATGCAGTATTAATAAAATATTCTAATAAAATAAAATCTTTTAAATAAAATATAATATATTCTATTTATAATCTAATAAAACGAATAACTTTATAAAAGTATTCTGTTTTATATAAAAAGATTTTACTATCTGAACACTATATAAATAGAATATAATATATTCTATTTATAGTCTAATAAAACAAAAAACTTTATAAAAGTATTACGCTTTTATATAAAAAGATTTTACTATATCAAATCTTATGCAAACATTATTATGCGTAATAGAATATAATATATTCTATTTATAATTAAATAAAATAAATAACTTTATAAAAGTATTACATTTTATATAAAAGTTTTACATTTTTTATTACATTTATAATAATAATAAAACAAAACTTATCACCTTTATTATAATTCACAATATTAATCGACTGGATCGTTCCCGGAAAGAGGGCTTTCGATAAGGTTTCTCCCTATTGGCGGCGCAATTAGGTGACCAAACCTCTCCTCGATGAACTTCTGCAGACATCGTTAATATTGCAAATAATAATATTAATAACTTCGTCGTCTCAATTATTGATTTAATAATATATAAAATATCGACAATAATTGAATCAAATAACGTGAGATCTTGTGCAACAATTCTCGTAGCAATAATTGAACAAAACCGAGTGACTTCTCACGTAAGCATCAATAATCAATACTGTATTGCTACTACGCAACCACATGCCAGATTCTTACTTTTACTACCGAGTAGTTCAACAGTTTTAACGGTAAAACTTCCGCCGTTATTTTCATAAAAATATTTTTGTTGTTTTCTCAATCCAACAATAATTCCGTTGTGGGGTCCACCAACAATTATACCGTCGTACGGATATTCTCCGACAAAAAGAATATTTTATATCAACTTGCTTGCTTTGCAAAATTTTTACATATTACCCTTAACTTTAAACTTTTATCAATTTAACTATTTACCAAAATAGAAAAATTAAATACTTTTATTTCATAAAATTAGGTCTCTTGATAATATATATATATATATATATATATATATATATAAACTAAAAGGTATCTCCTAAAATAAATTATCTTATATCACTTTTAATACAATATCCATTGATCGTTAACTTAATAATTTAACCGTATATATGTAATAAGTATGTAAAAATATAAAATTATGTAAAATTTTGTTTAATTTAAAATATCAAAATATTATTTTTATAATAATGTTAATAATATATATATATATATATATATATATATTCTACAACTCAGGTTTTTATAATTTCTATTGTTATAAATTAAGTTGTTAATGTATAACCTTCGTGGAGTGATTAACAAGAAGTTAACTTTGGTTAATTAATTAATATAATATCGACACGCTCATCGAGAGGTCTCTCATGTCAATTAACCAACTTACCATTAACTTAATAATAATCGGATTCATAACCTCCAATCAAACTAAATTTTACATTAAATTCGTACATGCTCAAGATACTAATATATATATATATATATATATATATATATATATATATATATATATAGGGTATGCATCTATGACAATCGATTGTTAGAAAACTATTACAACAATTCAAAAAAAGGAACAAGTCACTGCAATTTGTAGCGACTAGGACAACTTCAACATAACAATATTAATATTTTGTAATATTATTAATACTAATATTAGTATTAATACTATTAATATTAATAATAATATTTTGTAATATTATTAATACTTATATTAATATTTTATAATATTAGTATTAATAATATTAATATTAATAATAGTAATATTAATACTATTATTACTATCATTCTTATTAATATAAATATTAATAATATTACCAACTAATATTAATTCAATTATATAGTTCAATAATTTATTCCCTCCGTACTCTAATTTACTCATGTATTAGGTTGTATTATAAGTAAATTAGGTGCCGGAGAAGGAGTAAATTATTGGATCTTGGTAATATTATTAATATAAATATTAATTTAATAAGAATAATAGTAATACTAATATCAATATTCATATTAGTTATTACTATTATTAATATATTAATATTAGTATTAATAATAATACAAAATAAATATTATTAATATAAATATTATTACTACTAATATTACAAAATATTAATATTAGTATTAATAATATTACAAAATATTATGATTATTATTAATAATATTAATAATAAAAATTATTAATACTAATATTATAAAATATTATTATTATACTAATATTAATATTAATTAATAATATTATAAAATATTAATATTATTATATTAATGATTTTTTTTTAATTGTCTCGATCACTACAATTTGTAGCGACTTGTTTTTTTTTTTGTTTTTGTTTTTTTTTTGAATTATTGAAATAGTTTCCTAAACTGTATGATGCATACCCATATATATATATATATATATATATATATATATAAACTTTCTCTCTCCTCATTGCTTCGAAAGCTTCGAAATCTCTACTCTTCTTCCTTCGGTCCTTACCTTGAATGTTGGTAACAACAACAATGGCGACACTTCAACGGCGATCTTGCTTCTGGTTTAGCTTAAAAGGTGTTATCCTCTAACTGTATTTGCTGTAGAGAAATTGAGGAAATGGGGAACAAATGTATGTGCTTGTTTTTTGAGTTTTTGATGCTGCTAAGGAACCACTGATCCATCGGATGGTAAAAGTGTTTTTTTTGGTCGGCTGTTTAGTATTTATTTATTTTGTTTTATATTTGTGGATTGATTGACTGATTGATTTGGTTAATTTATGGGTTTATTGAGTTTGAGCTGCTTGATTTTTTTCTTTATGAATTAATGCTCCATTTTATTTAGAAAACAATTATATATGGTATATGTAACACCTCAGTCCCACATCGAAAGATAGGGAAAAAATTTGTCTGCATAAAGAAATAAATTCTTACTACCAATAAGTCATTGATGTCATGGCCTTTTGGGTGGCCTTTCACATGGGTAAGTTGACCCAAGAAGATACTTATTGGTAAAGAGGTTTGTGGCCTTATTTTGATGGATTTGATTCGATTCGGACTTGGGATTTGACCCAAGATTTGTTCCGGACTCGGGATTTGACTCGGGTTGTTACATATGGTATTAAAGCCGACTCTCGAAAGTTCGGGTCGGGTCATCCGATCGGGTTGTTGGAGGTGGGGACACGAAGGCTAGTTGTATTATCCACCCACAATGGAGAGATGGAGGTCCGGAGGTAGGGACACGAAGCCAGCCGGTATTATCCCACAATGGCTAGGCTAGAGAGGCAAAGATCTTTGGGCCACATCAGAAGATATGAGAAAAATTTGTCAATTGGGGCAGTAGTTTGAGGCTTTATTTTGATGGATTTGATTCGATTCGGACTTGGGATTTGTTCCGGACTCGAAATTTGACTCGGGTTGTTACAGTATAAGCTCCCTGTTCCGTAATATGATGAGGTGAAAATGCATGTAAAGAATTCATCATTTTAGTGCTAAGTTTGAACTTTTTATGCTGTAATGTGAATCTATATGGATAAACAGAATCCCCTGTGGTAGTAGTGAAGATCATAATAAGTACTACGAGTATGATAAGTAACTTGAAGAGGCATATGTCAGAGTCAATGTTACCTGGAACGCTGTTGGTGTCAGTTCATTGAATCGATACAGGTATGCTGTATGCTATGTAAGCTAAGCTAAGGCACATTATGCTAGGGTAGTTTTATATGAGTGCTTATAGTTATTATAATCTAAATGAAATAATACAACTTTTATAAAAGATTTTTAGTTGAATCAACAAGTCCACTCTTTTGTAAAAATTAAGTACAAATGTGATGTTTGAGTATCCAATTTTAAGAAAATATTGATATGTCCGCAACTATAGGTAAAAGCAGTAAAAAAAAAATATTTCAGTACTCTAAATTTAGAGTATTGGTAAGTTACGGTACCATGTTTGGAAACACAAATACTAATACGAATACATGGTTCGCTAGGTCAGTAAGAGTGTCTGTGAGTTCAAAAAGAGGGCATTGGGTTCAGGTTCAGGGTGCATATTAAAAGAGAGTCGTGTGGTAACTTCTGAAAAGGCAAAAAGAAAAGGGAGAAATAACTCGTGATTCACTTTTTCCTACTATTTGTGATGGCAATCTTATTCTGACTATTGTTTGTATTATGGTAAAGTTATTCTGCTTGGGGTTGCATATTTATGATTTTCTTCACTTATTACTTTGGTAATATGATTTGATTAGTGTGTTTAGGAATTTAGCTAGCTAAATATTCATTTTTATGTTTTGTTTTTTGTTTTGAAGAGGTTGAGAACCACTCCAAAAGAAACATTGAACATTGTATTGTGTAAATGAGGTTTTATTAATGTTATGTTTTTATGATATACTGCTATGCATATTATTCTATTATACATGAATCTGTTGGCGTGCGTTGTTAGTTGTTAAATTCTTTAATGTGTATGAATATTTGATGGTCCCTCTATATTTCTAAGATTACCCTCTATCAGACCCTATTACAAGTTTCTCTTTTTAAAAAAGAATGGCAAAATGCATATGTTTGTATGTGTTATTCATTTTCCCTCATTAAACCATAAACCAAGCAGAGTTTTATAGTTGTGATATTCCCATATGTATATGAATATACATGTATTACAGGCATGCCGGCATGTACTGTTGGTTGTTTGGCATTTTATCACTCACATGAATGTGGGTCCCGTTTACTATTCATGTGAGGGGAGCCTTGTGGAAATATCAATTCTCTTTATTTTAATGCTATGGCTGTTGAATAAATTTGTTTTGTGGCGACTGAATCTAGTATTGTTTGAGTTGCAGTCCAAGCACTTCAGGTTTTATACACTTCATTGAACAGTCCCTCACGGCTAACTGGTTGGACATCAAGCAGCGGAGATCCATGTGGTCAATCATGGAAGGGAATAACCTGCCAAGGTTCTGCTGTTGTTTCTATGTAAGTGTATTAGTATTAGCATACATAAGTATATATTATATATATATAGGGAAGAGAAGTTGATCTTTGATCAGTACACTGAATTGAATAATAAGATGTAATTTTGCTGTTTCGACAGTCAAATTTCTGGGCTAGGACTCAGTGGGACAATGGTATACTTGCTTTCCAGCCTTGGTTCTCTAAGAACACTGTGAGAAAAATATTGGTCTTTTGCTTTATGAGTCTGCAAATAATGGACTTTCTTTGTACTTTTGGCTAATTCAGTTTTTTAACTTATTTCTTATCTGATATTTTTCGGAGATATGAGTAGCAACAACATTCACGATACAATTCCTTATCAGTTACCACCAAATCTTACAAGCCTGTAATGTTTGATCTTTTTCTTGACTTTTTTATTTGTTTAGTGACCCTTTAATTAAACAGCTCAATGTGCTGATGATAATGCATTATATCATGCAGAAATATTGCAAACAACAACTTAAGTGGAAATCTTCCCTATTCTATTGCTAGCATGTTCTCTCTTAGTTATTTGTAAGTTGTTTGTCTAGTTTCAGTTTATATACAGTTTACTTACTCTACGAGTTACTGAACTTATAGTTTTTGGTTCCAGGAACACTAGCAGCAATACACTTGCTCAGTCAGTTGGAGATATTTTTGCGAATCTTACCGACCTTGCAACCTTGTAAGATATCTGAGTCAGATAATACTTGATGTGTTTTCTTTTCTTGTCTACTTTTATTTTTTTTACCCTTGATAAGTTTGGACAGGACTTCTCTCTCGTTACTGCAATGTTCAATGTTGTATTGACATTCCTTTGCTAAAGCGGTCTGTTGTTCTGACTTCAAATCTCAAACATGTTTCATTGACATGCATGTAATTATGTAAATGTAGGGATCTCTCTCTAAACAACTTCAGTGGAGATCTTCCCAATTCCTTCAGTTCATTGTCGAATCTTTCAACTCTGTGAGTTTATTAAAGTGCTACTTTATGCTTGGTTTTGTTCCGGTTTGTTGCGAAACTTCTCACCGTTCTCATGATATCTGCATTTTTGGCAGTCGTTTGCAGAACAATCAGTTGACTGGTTCTCTTAATGTTCTGGATGGTTTGCCTTTGACTGATCTGTAAGTTCATATTCTTATGTTAGAGTTATCCAAAAAATGTTCATATTCTTTTGTTGGCAATAGTGTTGATATGAACAAAGTTATCTTACCTTTGAAAATTTCCATAGAAATGTAGCAAATAACGATTTCAGTGGATGGATACCACGAGAGATCAGTTCTATCCCCAACTTTAAGTAAGATTTTTATGTCAAAAATTTTCTATGCTCATATATTTTATGTGGTCCTTTGCAAATGTCTAATCTAACACTTAAAACAAAACAGATATGATGGAAATTTGTTTGATAATGGTCCTGCACCTCCTCCTCCACCATACACCCCACCACCACCTGGTAGATCTCATAATAATCGCAGCAATTCTCCAGGTTCACACACACCTTGGGGTTCTGATGGCCAATCATCCAATCCAGACAACGGAAATAAGAGGGGGTTGACAGCTGGACTTATAATAGGCATTATTTTGGGTTCTTTGCTGGTGGTTCTTTTGGCTGTGCTTGTACTTGTTTTCTGCATTCGAAAAAGGAAAAGGAAGGAAAATGCTGCAACAAATTCTGTTGGGAGTCTTCCTGTTATCACCAAGAAAGGTATACCGTAATTCTCTTTTGAAGGAACTTCATCATTCAATAATACTAATCTAACCTTTGGCAAGAAGATTATTGTTGTTCTTTTATTTTATTTTTGAATTTTTTTCTCTTTTGCTTGTTATTTAGTCTTTGATAACTTTGTTTATTACAATAAGTCCTAGGTACTTACAAATCAATCATGTAATAATTCAGAATCTTCATATTCTAAAATAACTTGTTCGCTAGGCAAGACTTTCATTCTGCTTGTGCTTGCTGGACAAATCTGATCTTATCGTAGAGCTTGATCTAGTTTTTATACCTATTATTTTTGCACCTGTATACCTTTTTTCATGGCTTTATCACACATTATCTTGGTCTTTCACTTTTTGTGTAGTAAAATTATTGACTCCTTTGTACGTGTACACTCATTGATCTTGGATTCACTTGATTGTTCCATCATTGATAAATTTTGTGCTTCTTATCATCCAGTACCATCTCTAGCTTCAATATTTACTCCTTTGCACTGCTGCACCCGTTAATCTTGCTGCACATGATTGAACATTCATAGACAACTATCTCATGTTTCCCTTGATCAATTTGACTGTAGCTTTAGAAGGATGTGCATCATTCTTAATTTAGTATACTTTTTCTTTTCTGCTACTTATTCACTGTAGTTTCAGCTGTACTCAGTTCCAATTAGATTGTTTATATATTGCTAACCATGATGTAGTCATAAACGTAAAGGCTAGAGCTATGATAGAGCTTTTGTTTCCAAGTTTTCTTTTGGATAAGGTGAATCAAGAAATTTGCTAATCAACACTAAATTGGGGTCTGTAAATGGCTCACTGGGACGATAGCTCAGGCCAAGAATTTTCTGTCATTCAATACCTCATCAATTGCTAGAGCGTGTTGGATTGAGAAGAATTGTTCAAGCGTATCAGATGGGAATGATTCATATGGAAAAAGACATTCAGTTTTTGTCCTTTTTTCTTCTAACCTAACTGAAGGAAAATAGTTTAGTTTTATAATCCCATCCAACTAAAGAAGACATAATTTTCTCTAGTGAGATCACTAATGCTTTGAGAAGCAGTTTGTTGGTTCATCAAGAAACATAAATGAAATGATGTGTTGACTGCTGTGACTTGAGGTACTGTAGTATTAAATCTAGGAACATTGGATGACAAGAAAAAATATATTATTTTTGAAGAACCACAGTTTGAGCAGCAATCAAACAGCACATTATGCAGTCAATATATATATATATATATATATATATATATATATATATTGTATTTTTACTTCAAAAAGAGAACTACTGCTTGAAAAAGCAAATTATTGACGTACCCATAAGCAAACTCTTTCAGAATTTAGGGCATTAGCTTTAACATTGGTTAAAAACTAGACCAGTGATCATTTAAAGAATTTTCAACTTGAATTGAACAAATTCTTTTCTTTTTATATACAGAAGAATCAGGTTCTAAGTTGGGTACAGATAATCATGTTCTGATTTGAAGAATTTTCTAAGTTGGCTGAAAGTTTGCGTTATGATTTACTTTGTAGTGAATACAGAGGTTCAAGAGCAGCGGGTAAAACCCACCACAACTGTAGCAGATTTGAGGCTACCTCCTTCAGAAAACTTGATGTTTGATAGGTTTCAAGGGAAAAATGGATCCGCAAAGATAGTCAAATCTCCTATAACTGCTACTCCTTATAGTGTTGCTTCTCTACAAACAGCAACAAACAGCTTCAGTTAAGAAAATCTTGTTGGTGAAGGTTCTGTTGGTCGTGTTTATAGAGCAGAGTTCCCCAATGGGAAGGTAATTTCATTTTGTTGTGCTTATGTGCTTGTGTCTGAATATATGTACCAAATCTTTACGTTCACTTAGTAATTCAGCAGGATATACTTACCATATGAAATCTCATCGCTAAGACACCAGAAAGGCTACAAATTGGTAGCTGAGAAGTGAAATAAGACGTTATAATTTCTTAGTAGTTCTATTGTTAGATCCAAATACTTTATACTAATAACACTAGATGTGGATAAACTTGATACCTTTCTCAGCTCAGCAAGCGCATATATTCTGCATAAAAAAGGTTTATATAAGTATATAAGGGAAATTGAGGAGAAACTGTTACATGTTCATTTATTAGCTGCAAAGTTACTTACTGTACACTCTGTTTTGGATCAGCTATGTGAATTCTGCTTAGCTTAACCGAAGACCATGTTTTCTATTAATTAAGCTTATTTGCCTTTTTTATCTCAGCATTGTGGTTTTTCATCTTCTGCACCTTCAAGTTGTCTTTTAACTCTGAGAACTAGAATTGCTAACTCAGTTTTCTTCAAAAATAGGCATACAACATTGTCAACCTTTTACAGGTTTATTGTTACAATTAGCAAGCGCAATCATATGCTTAGGGCATTAAAACAGTTTAAGTTCAACCCCCACCTGGTTTCTTAGTATTACGCTTTTGTAATGCTGCACTTGATATATTATATCTGTTGAGTGCTTGTCATTTATTTGCACTTGAATACTACATCTGTTGAGTGGTTGTCATTTATTTTTTGCTTGAGTGAAAGTTTAATGTTTGTCCCATGTGATGAGCTTCTTCAGTTCTAAGAAATCCTTTTCCTGCAAACATGGTCAATTTGTTTCAAATGGAATTGATAATTTTAACATTTTTGTTTCTCTAGATAATGGCCATCAAGAAGATTGACAATGCAGCATTATCATTGCAAGAGGAAGATAATTTTCTTGAAGCTGTTTCAAATATGTCACGCCTTAGGCACCCAAACATTGTTTCGCTAGCAGGTTATTGTGCAGAGCATGGGCAACGTCTTCTGGTTCATGACTATATTGGAAATGGGAGCTTGCAAGACATGCTCCACTTTGCTGATGATAGGAGCAAGATGCTGAATTGGAATGCACGTGTCAGAGTAGCACTTGGCAGTGCTCGCGCTCTTGAGTATGTCATACATTTACAAATTGAAGTCTCTCCCTATCACACTTGCAGAAGTTTCCATTCTGATCAGCATCTTTTTCTCTCAGGTACTTGCATGAAGTGTGCCTACCTTCTGTTGTTCACAGAAACTTAAAGTCGGCGAACATTTTACTTGATGAAGAGTTCAATTCCCATTTGTCGGACTGTGGCCTAGCTGCTTTGACACCAAATGCAGAGCGACAGGTAAATTGATGGGGCAGACAACTGTTAACATTCAAATTTAGCTGCATTGTGCTGTCGTCCTGAGGGTCTCCTCGTATAGGTCTGCATCACAGAAATAGTAGTCCCTTGGTTCAACTTTGACATAATCTATGCTAAGATCAATATTAATTTAGAAATAAGGAGATTTGGTACATTGCTTTTTAAAGTAGGCTCTCATTTTAGGATGTTTTGAAAATGATAATTGAACTTAAATTTGGGGTAGAGGCATTAAGTTTTAGTCTCTAAATAGGAGGGAGAGGGAGGGAGGAAGGGAGGGAGGGGAGGGGAGGGGAGGGGAGGGGGGGTGGGTTGGGGGACATTTTCGAGTAGGGTTATTGAGATGTCAAAGCACATTTAGTTGGCTTAATAGTGAAGTGCTCTGTGAATAGCATCTATGGCAATTGTCAAACTTTTCCACGGAATTAGTCTATGCCCGTCCCTGGAAGAAAACTCTCGTTTTCTTGTGTAGATGTGCTTGACATGAGCAAGTTCTCTTGATCCCTCGCTCATTTTCTTGGTATGTACGTTTGTTTTATACGTAGTTCCTATCTTATATAACAGGTATCATCAACTCAAATGGTCGGTTCATTTGGGTATAGTGCTCCTGAATTTGCCTTATCTGGAATATACACTGTAAAGAGTGATGTATATAGCTTTGGAGTGGTAATGTTGGAGCTGTTGACAGGTCGCAAGCCGTTGGATAGGTAAAAACACATTGATTTTTTCTACGTTCTTAAAATATTTGATGTTTCGCTCAATCCCTTTTTGTTATTCTGCGTTGTAGCTCAAGGATGAGATCAGAACAGTCACTTGTAAGATGGGCTACTCCTCAACTCCATGATATAGATGCCTTGGCGAAAATGGTTGATCCTGTACTGGATGGCATGTATGCAGCAAAGTCTTTGTCGCGGTTTGCTGACATCATTGCCCTCTGTGTTCAGGTAAAGTCAAGCACTATAGTTTAGATTCTTTAAATTAATCTTGTGTCCTATAACTAGGCAGTTGTATAAGCTAAGTTTCAGTTTCTATCTTCTAATATATCATAAGGTAAGTTATATGGACTTTTGGATAGAGTGTCTGGTTCTACACACGAGTACTCCTCAATTTTGTCAATTTACAAAAGTGTCCAACGTCCTTACCCTTGTCCGGGTATTGAGTGTTGGACACGGTACATGTAACATAGAGCATAAGTTCATAATACATCCACCTCCCACTGATTCAATTCCCCACATAAACTTCATACTAATGATTTGATAAGCGCATAAGTTCATAATACATCCACCTCCCACTGATTCAATTCCCACATATACGGAATGATTTGACGCATAGTTTCCGTACAGCCCGAACCTGAGTTTCGGCCTCCGATGTCTGAAGTTGTGCAAGCACTGGTTTGGTTAATGCAAAGGGCAAGCGTAGTGAAAAGATGATCAAGTGACGAATCAGGCTTTATATACAGAACACCTGATCATGAAGCATATGAGATGTCATATTAACTATCCAACCATACTAAAGCTATCTGTTATCTCTGAAAAGATGAGAAATATCCTGATCAAGATGGGAAGAATTTGTACTTATGCAGGTGATATCCGCAAGCCATGGTCAGAGTTGAGGTATATAAATTTATTGAAGATGCTTTTACAATATATTTATAAGTTATAACCACCTATTGAAAGGTTTATTGTATTTCCAATATACTTTTAATGAATAATTTTTTTTTCTGATTTATTATGCAATTATTTTGGAGTACATAACTACTCCATCCATTGTAAAATTATTTTTAGTAAGTTGTCAAAAGATATATATATATATATATATATATATATATATATATATATATATTTCTATTTTATTTTAAGAGTATAAAGTGAAATAATATTTTCTAATTTGTAGCTACTTTTTTTATTATCAGATTTTTTTTTTTTTTGAAATAGTTCAAAAGATTGAAATATATTAAATCTATAGATTACAAGTGATGATTGATAAAAGAATATAAGATGAGCATATTCCCTTCAAATAGTTAAAATATAAAACATTAAAAGGTTACATTTAGAAAAATAAAACAGTTTTTAAAAAATTGTCATTTTAGAAATGTATCTCTACTACTGAATTAGAGGGAGTACAGGTCAAGGCAAACTAGCTTCTTGGTGTAATTAAAGCCATGAATCTGGATATAGCTCGGAACAAAGTCACAAACTACACCATTAAAAAGAAAAACATCTGTTAACCCTTTAAATTGGAAACTAATTAATCAACAAAAATCCCAACCAAGATGTAACAGTGATGTGGCATCTAGTGCAAACAATTAATCAGACCCTAGTCATATTATCAGAAGCCATCGGGGCAGAAATGGCAGACCACACATTCAGCCAGAATGCTGCTAATCTTAAAATGAAGACCATGATTTTAATAAATGAAGTATTCGAACGAGAAACATCAAACTTAAATGCACAGTGCAGTTTCAAAATCAAAAAAGTTTCCAGTCTTTTTGATCATAGAGTTAACAGCTGAATCATCTCTTCCTGCACAAGTACTTGGTCACTTATTAGCATACTTAGTCAATTACATACATGTAAAAAACAAAGCATTCCAAAATTGCTAAAAGCACCAGCCTGAGCAAAGAGCAACAGGTGGTCTTTTGCATCTATACAACATAAGCAACTGTTTTGGAGCAAACTACATCACCACCCTCCAAATGCGTTCATGTCTTCTGGCGTTTCGACTCCACCTGTCGAGATCAGAGGCAGGCTTTAGTCAAATATACAATAAAGAATTGAACAAAAATGACAAGGATTTTCTCCATTTCAATCACGCCATTTTGCATGTTTTAAACACTAGCTACATTTCAAAAGGATTCAAATTAGTTTCTTGCATAACTAATACATTACACATGATGACCTAATATAAGTTAATGAAAAGAAAAAGAAAATGAAGTCATGCATATTTTGCATGACAGAAAGGCAAGACTTTGAGGTTGAAGTTTGCCAAGGGAATTAGACTGCACATGCTCAGGACACCACAAGAACAAACCATAGGTTGAAGACAATATCCAATATCCATTATCCAGATATTTTAACTTTAAGACCAATGGAATATATTGCCTATCAAAGAAATATAAATCAACAAACTTCATGAAGAAAAAGAATGTATACTATCAACATAAATTTTTGTGCAAACAACCATTCATAGTTTCATACACCAATAAAAATTACCTACTTGAGGCAAACTTTCAGGATTATCTTACTTTGCCCCGCCAACAATTGACTAAACTTACAGAAGTAACTATTCAGAGTCAAACAAAAGACGGAGCCAGAAAATTTTCTTTAGGTGGCCATATAAATTAAATGCACTAAAAGTTCTATACTATAACATCTCAACTTAACTCAACAACCCCTTTTAATCCCAAATAGGCTGAAAATGAATCTCGTATAACATAAAAGTAGAAAGACAAGGGAAAAAAAGAAGAGAAGATAATAGCATCTATAGACTGATGTCAGATAAACATCTAATTTAAAACAAGGGGTCAAATCTAATTACCTCTACATTTTCTATTTGTCAAAGGTGGGAAAGCTCCTTGGCTTTAAAGTTGTAGTCCTATTAGTTTTAATAAATTTTTTAGCCAAGTCTACTCTTATCTCACCTTTTACCAAACTAAGGGGGTCATTTGACCACCTTATCATACAAGTGCATCCAGACCTTGTATAGATACATGAATGGAGAGACATATCAGGGAAAATAAATAATCCAGAACTTCCACATCGAAATTACTGAATAAACCTTAATAAACTACCACATAAAAACAGAAGACAGACTTGATACAATATCCCTAATAGGTTCGGTAGTGTCACAAAATGGCAGGAAATAATTCATCTGAAGATGGAAATAAATATGAAGCTTGTGATGTAGAATATATATTTATAATACAAAAGTAGCCATCTAATGATCGATAATCTTCAAGCTTGACAAAAACTTATGCCCCGCTAACATAATGTGCAGCAATTTTAGTCAATTAGTCCTAAGCTTCTCCAAAATCTAGGGTGTACACATGATGAGTGGCAAGTGTAGTTGCATAAAATCGTATTAGAACCTAGACACTAAAAGTAACATTGTAACTAGAACAACAGTCCTCCAGTAAACTAGACCTTGACCTGGTCAAAAGTCAAAAGTAGTAGTGCAATTCCATATATGCTTACTCTGCCAAAAACTTGACACCCAATTAGGTGCAACAGGAATCATTAGACCTTTTTATTATAATCCAGTAATTTATGATCATCCTAGCAACCTAGCATCCTAGTATCTTTTTAAATGCAAAATTAGCCCAAAAAACCATGTGCAAGATGAACAATCACCCATCTAACAACAAAATGCTCATCACGTGCTATACCAATAGAGATGCCCAAGGGTATTTCAAAGATAAATGCAATTTTCAACAAGATGCTGGCACCACTAAATTATATTAAAAGAAGGTACAGAGAAAGTAGTTGAGACTTTCCCCAAACCTCATTATCGAACCACTTTTATTTATTTTTTTGCTAATTTGGGGGGAGGGGGTTTGAATCTAGGACCTCTTGCTTAGCAAGAGGCCTAGAGTACCACTGAGCCAAAGGTTCTCGGTGTTATCGAACCACTTTTCTAATGCAAGTAATATTAATTTTACTATCACTCAGATAATTTGCACATGCATTCAAAAACATATTTTATTAACTACAATGTTATAAAGTTCTTAGAGTCTTGCATATATTTTTATACGATTACAAATTTTATAATACACTCATTCATAAAGTTTAGATTTTAATATAGAAACATGCAGTATCTGCCTACAGTATAAATATGATCACTGGCCAACAGAGACAAACTTTAGCAAGCAACCTTCTCTTGAATTAATCAAAACATTGATCCTAAAAGTATTACATATCACATACTCACCGCATGCAACGCAAGAAGCGTTTGAATATAACTCTGTTTCAAACAATTTTTTTCTTTCCTTTTATCAAATATGTAAAACCACTAAAAATAACACATTCATGCTACCAATCAACCTCGTATACATCTTTCTATATTATCAAGGAAACACACAATTTCTTTTGATGCTCGAGTGCTTATTATGTAACACTCCATCATGCCACGCAGACACAATGGGATTTGGGTGAGTGTTGAAAATGAAAAAGAGCTGAGGACTGTTTGCATAAAAATATACATTGTGAACCTATAAACGAAAAATATATTATGCAATATGATCATCAACACCCACATTGTGCCTACACCCTGCTATTTATTCAATTTAAAAATCAAATATTACTACTTTTTTACACATTTTTCATTTTTCAATGTTTGATTTCCATCTATTTGACGTTTAATTCATACTCAATCATGTTAAAATTACATCGGCCTATTTCATTATTTTCTAAGCATACATTAGTTTCCAGCATCCGTTGAAGGAAACAATCTCTTAATTGCTTTGCTAATGTATTTGACCAAATGTTGCATACAAAAGAACACTTCTTAATACCATTCATTTCCATCATCCTTGAAGTTACACACCCACAAAATTAGCCAAGAAAACAATCAGTAACTATATCTTCTGATGTGATATCTTCTGATGTGATGTAGATCATTGTACACCAAACTGCAAAAGGTCATAAAGACAACACACATGCAACTTTAAACAAGGGGAAACAGTCAATAAGTATCTCACCTTGACATTAGTCAATGGGGATGCAGAAACTGCCTCCTGAGATTTTTTTGTATCATATTCAGAACATTCAGCACACACGAAATGATCTAATTTCTTTGCTTGGTCAATACTCATCTCCAAACAAGTAGGATGATACCTACAAGGACCACAGTGAAAAACACAATGTATATAACAGCTTATACACACAAGGAAAGTTAAAAGAAGATGAAATCCAAAATTGGTGGAAAGGGAAAGGGATAGCAACACAAAACAGAACTTCTATAGATTAAATCCCTCATCCATCTGAAACATAAAATTTTCTTCGACAAATTTAGCACACTTTTGACCAGAGAATATCCATATGGTCGAATCCAAGATGAGTTTATGTAGCAACAATCAATCTTATCTTCACCTGCTACTCGAGACGAGTGGATAGTAAAGATCTCTTAATGGCCTGTGCTTTTCAAACAGGACCATGCACCAAATAATGCATTTAACAAGTTGAAAGAACTGGAAGCTTTCTATCAAAAAGGGAAAAAAAAGAATAAAGAGCTTGAAGCTTCTTTCTTTCCTTGTAGTTAGGGGTGCTCAAAAAATTCAGTTTTTTCAGTTTTTTACCGAACCGGTTGAAACCGGTACCAGCGGTACCGGTTTTTTTTGTTTCGGTTTTTTCGGTACCGGTTTTTCGGTTTTTTTATACTTTTCGGTACCGGTAATGAAAATTTTGAATTCGGTAAATACCGAAAAACCGAAAAAAAAACGAAAATTTGAAAAAACCCACGTTGTGTAGTTTGTCAGAGGATGCAAGAATTAGGAAAAGTGGATTATGCACTGGCAAGGCTGGGTGGATTATTCCATGTGGACTAAATAATGTGGGTGGGTCTGAACTCTGGAGTCTGGACCTCTTTACAATGGGTATGTGGACTTTAGCGGTTTTTTATATTTATCACTTCGTGGTTAAATTATATTTTATGGAAACACATAACTTTGGAATGAAAATGGAAAAGAGATGAAATTCTATTTCTTTATTTCAATACCTTTATGATGTTTGTATTAGATATAAAATGATTTGATTTGTATCAGCTCAACTAAAAGTTCGACACAAAATATAAAAGATTCAAATATGAATAAATTTTAAAATTTCATAATGTACTTGAACTTTTTTAAATTATAATAATTTTATGTTCGCTCGAAAAGTTTAAACTATTACTGGATTCAAGATTGTTCTCTATTCGTTATCTCTCAATCAAATTTTATATTATTTTAAATTTTATAAATTAAATATGAACATCTCATTACTCACTTTACTCAATTCATTTACACCCTTATTTATTTGTATATAAATAATTAAACCAAGAATGCTTTAGTATGAGCAATAAGACGTACCAATTAAAGTCGGCGATTTTGACTTTTAAGGAAATGATATACCTTCCCCAACCATTGAAGTCAATCTCGTTAATAATGCAATGTGATCGAGCTATAATTAAGAATAATGTGTTCTACATGTGACTAACCAGCAAGCAAGTATGCCAAATAAAAGAGCAGACAATCACCTCATGACTAGCAATACAAAAAACAGAAAATGTGATACGTGAGAAAAGAGAGGGGAACATGCATGTAGATGAAGAGCTCAAGACATACTGACACACTTCCTAGTTCATATTGATCTTACCAGAATCAGGATTGCCACTTGGGCATGTGGAATTTATAAAATTTATAAACTTATAAATATAAAATTTGTTAATATAAAAAAAAATTATTTAATTATTGCGGTATAACCGAAAACCGAGCCGAAAAAACCTATACCGATTTTGTACCGAACCGGTACCGAAACCGGTTATTCGGTACCGGTACCGGTTCTTGATTTTTCGGTACTGGTTCAGTTTTTTGGGTACCGGTTCGGTTTTTTACCGATGAGCACCCCTACTTGTAGTCTAAATTTGGTTATTGAGAGTGACTGAAAATATTTTTCTGGATTTTTCCTTCTATTTAAAAATTCTAAAATCTAGTGATTTACAGATTTCCCAGACAATTAAAAGAGATATAGGAAGTCCAAGTATTACTTTTTCAAACTTGTCTTGTTAATTTTGATCAAAATTTGATACCAAGTAATTGAGAGAATCGAACAAAAACATTCTTTAACAACTGATAAGTAAGCAGACCAAACTCATGAAACAACCAGGCAGCATTGGAATTTATCTTTTCAATTGTAACACATCAAAAGAACCAAAGCATGAACCCAAAGATATAATTTTTCTGTTCTGCAATTTCTTCACAACAAAGTTAAAACAGAAATACTAAAAAAATCATAAAATTTAACCAAACATAAATGTTTATACCAGTCTTTGCATCCATCACACTGTATCATCAAATCATCTGGGTTATACGGCATCTCGCACTTGCAGTACCTTCAAATTAAAAAAAAAAAAGTTGTGAACCGTGTGACCAATAAACAGACTTCAATCAACAATCAAGCAGAGTCTCACGACACTCACACTGCTACACGGTCAGGCATGAAAGCTCCAGTGGCAGCTTTGTACTCAAAGCGACAGTAGTAATCCTCGGCTCCAACATCCTCAAGCTTGCTGTAATCCTTGAACGAATGAACAATGCACTTGCCTTCAATGGTGTGAGCACTCTGAGTATCATGGTGATCTGACAGGAACAACTCTTTTGAGCCATGAAACTGTCTTCTCCCACCCATCGATTCCTCTGGCCGATAGTACCATCTTACTCTAACCTTCACCTCACTCTTGTTATCAGCTTCTAGTTTCTCCACACGAGCTACATAGGGTGGCATATCAGTTTCCGAGGATCTCATCAACACACAATCTCCAGCTACAAAACCACAGAAATATAATTCCTTTTTATTTTGATGTATTTTCAGCAACAATCCCTATATATGCATTTGCTCAATATAAATACCCACCTCAAGAATCTCAACAGAAAAACAAAAACCCCCTATACATATTTATTTAAGGTCCTATAAGCTACCAACGGTTGCATAATCAGAAACACCCTGCTTCAAAAACATCACAAACAACTAAAACAATATTTTAATAACTCAAAATGTGTCTATATCTACATAAGTTTTAGAGATTAGACAAACACAACTATGCATGTATGTAGGGATGCACAAAAGTCCCGCAACCAACGGCCTGGTCAAAGCTCAGCCTAGTCAAGGCCTGGACTGGTCAGGCACGGCCCGGAAGGTTTGAAGATGCCGCTCTTTTAAGACAAAAATCTGGTCTGGCATGGAAAAAAGCTTGGAAAAAAGCTTGGTCTGACCTAGCCTTGAGCCTGGTCTGATTCTGTATCCCGTTATTTATAATTTTATAATTTTTGAACTTTAAAGTTATAATTATTCATCAATGAAGTCTAAATTTTTACTTATTTATTATTGTAATTTATAAATTATAACACATTAGTTTTAATTAATACATCAATAAAATTTAAAGTTTTAATTATTCATTCTTAATTTCTTGTAAATACATTTAATTAATATACATCTTCAATGGATAGAACTAGTTAGTATATTTAATATTAATAATAAGTTAGTTGCTTAGTTGATTAAATATTAATATTAAGTTAGTTTATTATAAATACTAAATTACTAATATTTAACATTAAAATTTTATTAATATTCCTTGCTACTTTTAATGTTAAATATTAACATTAATTAATACATCAATAAACAAACTTTTAAAATTAAATATTAATAATAAGTTAGTTTCTTGTAAATACAGTAATTTGGATATGCTAAATTCTTAGGGGATTTATGATTTTGGTTATTTTTCAGGTATTTTATTGTAGCAATTTAAAGAAAAATTCCATGAATATAACTATGTAAGTGTTTAATGACCATAATGGAAAATATATGTGTATTTAAACTTTACAAAATATATGTCCAACTGATCCTAGTACTAGAAGAAAATAAAATGGAAACTATCTTTATATTCAAAATATAAAAGTGTAATCTATAGTAAATTTTATTTTGCATCTGTGTAGATACAAACTGATTAGATATACATTTAGGAAATCAATTTGATTTATACTACAGTTACATCTAAATGACATTTTCCTTTAATTTAAGAGAAATATATTTATTTTGTTCTAATCATCCAACTTATATTGGTGTGCAGTAGAATGTTAAAATAAAATAAATCTCAAAAATCTTCCATCATTTTTACAAAATTTTATTAATTTATATTTTTAATATTTAATATTTAACATTAAAAGAAGAAAAAAAAAGAGAAGTACTAGACCGGCATAGGCTTCGCCTGCAGACCTAACCAAACCACATCCCATCAGCCAAGGCCTGGCCAAAGCCCAAGGCTTGGCAGCACAGGCCAGGTCTGGTCTGGTCTACATGTAGGTGAATGAGGTCAAACTAGTAATCTATGGCTGCATCTTCAAAAACACAAAAATCAACCCAAAACAACTCAAAAAACTCAAAAATAAAAATAAATAAATAAAACCCCAAAAGAAATTCAACAACTCAAAATGTACAAATTAATATAAACAAATACCCATCTTCAGAAACCTCAACAAACAAAAAACCCAAAACAAATTCAACAACTCAAAATGTACAGATACAAATATAAAGCAAAACCCATCTTCAAAAATCTCAAAAAAAAAAAAAACACAACACAAAACAAAACAAGTTCAACAACTGAAAATGTACAAAAAAAGATAAATGCATGTATGTTCAATCGGTGGCCTCCTTGTCCAAGGTCTTCATCGGTACAAAATCCCAGCTTCAGAAACCACATTTTATATAAGAAAATGTGAGTTTTATGCAAATAGATTACCTCTGACAACTTTGTTCGTGCCTTTGATTGTGTAGACGTCCAAGTCTCGTTTGGTCTTCGCCATTGAAATGTGTCGTGGTCCAAAGAATGAGCTTTCTTTCGAGACTAAAATATGTATATATTAGAGCGAGAAAGAGAAATGGATGGAATAACTTATAATAAATATATAAAATTGGTGTGGAGATGGACTGTTTCAATGGCGGAATCGAAAATCTAGGTTCATTGTTGGGGATGATTTGGTGAACTTCGAGAAGGGTCCATACAACTCATCTGGTGATGAAAATGGAGGTGTAAAAACCCTAGATTTTTGGGATAAAATAGATATGGAAATAAAAACCCTGATAAAAAAAAATCGCATCTATCTATAATCTATATTTATATCCATATGTCCATACGATTTATATATCTCTACATCTCTCTATTTACTTTTTATTTATTTATTGTTTAAATAGAAATAATTATGTCAAAACTAACGATTTAACCGTCGAAATTATCATGTTTTATTAAATTTTTAATTGAATTTTTAATTTTTTAAATTAATTCACCATTCTAAATTTTATTTTTAAATTGAGTTATTCTGTTAAAAAAAAAATTGACAAATATTAATTTTTTATAAACCTGACGCTGACATTAATTTTTTATTTTCAAATATTGATTATGTGACAAAAAAAAAAGTAAGGGTCAACATCTGATTCTCCTCCGGTATACTCAACATCCATCCCATTACTGTTGAGCAGCAAAACCCCATGACTGGTCCCCGCCGTCACTCTGCCACAGGAATCCGGCGACCGGACGTCTATGTAAAATGGGTGGGACCCATATAAATTAACATCGGGATTTAAGCTCCCGATGTCGGCATTCCACAGAGTAAGGGTCTGATTGTGCACGAGCTTTAACGATTTCTTTGTGTGCTCACCGGGCCCGTACAGAGAGGAGCGATCGGAGGGGAGAGAGGAAGAGATTTGAAGAAATTGGTCTTTGAAAATGAGAAATGTGTTGATGGGATTTGATAGGTCCGGTGAAGTGTTGAAGAGGGTGTCGCCGGAGGAGCGGCGGGTGACGGTGAAGCCAAATGGGACGGTGTTGTGGAGGGTGAAGATGAAATCTGAGTTGGGGTTGGAGAGATTGTAGTTTTCCGACAGTGGGAGGTGGTTTTCCGGTGGTGGTTGGTGGGTGGGGAGGGGTTGGCGGGGGAGGATCTCTCAGTTATCTCAACAAGAATTCGATAATGCAGAAATTTACCTATTATGAGAAAACTTCGTTAGAATTCAGATAGACGGAAACTTCAGAAATTTCAGATCCAAAGCGGAATGTTGATGTCTCCCATATACAAAACCACAATCTCAGATCGGAAAATGCGAAGTGATTAGCCCAAGTTCATCGAGGAAATCAATGGGTCGAAAAACCAATATTATAGTACTATAATATTGAATCTCTTTGTTGTTCCAATGTATCGGAGAAAACAAAAAGGAGTTTCTCTCCTCTCTCCTCTATATATAAATATGTATATATTTTCCATGTCATTTTCTTCTTTTTTTTCCGTCAACGTCAGCGTCACATAGATAAAAAATAAACGTCTGTCAACTTTTTTTTTAACGGAATGACCCAATTTAAAAATAAAACTTAGTTCAGTGAGTTAATTTGAAAAATTAAAAGTTCAATCAGATATTCAATAAAACGTGCCAACTTTGATGGCTAAATCATTAGTTTTGTCAAATAATTATCCTAAATTATCTTTTTTTTATTTCGATGATCAAATTTTCAATTTTTTCAATCAGATCATTAAATTATCAATTTTTTTTTTAATTTCGTTCAATTGAACATGTCACGTCATAAATTGATAACGTGACCAGCTAACTAGGCTAATCAATATCTATGCGTAATTAAAAAGTAGGCTTAAATATAAATTATTACTCTGAATTATTGACTTTTTCTACTTTGGTGATTGTATATCTTTTAATTATTTCAACCAAATGATTAAATTATTCATTTTTTCTACTTTGCTTCAATTAAAATTTTTACATTATAAATTGATGACGTAAAACACCTAGGATGTGACCGATGATGTGTTAAAACAATACTCATTTTATAATTAGTTTAAATCATTTTATAAAAAAACTAAATAAGTATAAATATAATATTATATTATAATTTAACAATAAAACTAAAAATAATTTAAAAATGAAGCATCTATTTAAGAGTTTTTTATTAAAAAAAAAACTAAGTAATAATTTTGAAAATATTACTTATCACTATCATTAACACCTAAATTTTCAAATAAAACAGAAGGGAAAAAAACTATTTATAATTAATTATTAGATATCATCTTAATTACAACTATCATTAACTATTTTTTCCCACAAAATAAAAAATGGTATTAAATTATCAGAACAGAATTTACACGATTACTTTCCATGTACTTGAGCTCTTAATTAATGGATGGAGAAAACCAAATAAAAACTAGTAATTTAAAAGTAAATAACTCTCACCATTTTTCCTATGTGAACCCATCATCTTCAACTTCAATTGAACTAAAGTGTAAAAAATTGAAAAATCGATCACCAAAGTCAATAGTTCAGTTTAGTAATTTATATTTAAGACTAATTTTAATTACACGTAAACATTGATTAGCCAAGTCAGCAGGATCACGTCATCAATTTATGACGTGACAGGTTTAATTGAACGAAAATAAAAAAAATTGATAGTTTAATGACCTGATTGAAAAATTAAACGATTAATCATCAAAGTGAAAAAAGGTTAATAGTTTAGTGTAGTTATTTATATTTAAGGCTTTATTTATTTATTTGTAAAATGAAAAGTTATATTTTTGAATGTGTAAAATGAAAAATTGGACTGGTCTCTCAAATGATCTAATTTAACCACATATTAATTTCTCAGAAAACAAAATTCACATATTAACTATTTATTTCTAACATTTCAAAATTATAAAATATAATATTTACACTTTTTCTAGAGTTTTTATTGCTGATTAATCATGAGAGTGATTAAAATTGTATTTAGCAAACACATGTTGTAATTGGATAGTGGTATCTTTATTACTCTCTCCGCCTAATTTTACTTGTCTTAGTTTGACAACACTTATTAAGAAAAAATTTTATCTCCAAATTATTCATCTTAATTACTCTATTATCATCTTTTTTATTTTATTTAATCTCCTAACTTTTTTTTGGAACAATAAAATAGAAGAAAGAGAGTGGAGAAAAAAGAGTGTGTTATAATTTTAATAGTGCTACTTTTTTTTAATATATGTCGTGTTGTTTTCAATGAATTTGTTTTAAAGTTAAATAAGGATATTATTAAAAAAGTAAAGTCAAAAATAGTATTAAAAAGGAAAGAGAACAAATCGATGTGAATAAATCAAAAAAAATTAGGAAAAATAAACTTGGAGGGAGAGAGTATTACTTTTAATCTTTTTGATCCTTGAATCTTATTTACAAAGAATGACAAGCCAAATCTTTTTCTCTCTACAAAAAACCACAACCTTCATATTATATTTTTAGATTTAGCGAGGGTCTCGTCTCTATATTAAATAGACTCTCTCCCAAGTTTTTTTTTTATTGTTCTCGTTTTTCTTCTTATTGGGTTTCTTTACCTTTTATGGGATTTTATTTATCCTAAATTAAAATTTTTCAATATATAGAGTATCCTTTTTTTTGGAAAGTAGTATGCCCTCAAGCCGATCATATTAGATGTGATAAATATTTACTTTGTAATCCTATTCATTTATTAATAAAAGAATTTATTTATTTAAAGACATTCTTTATCCATGTTTAATTAGTTGAATTAAATAAATATGATAAACTTATAGTTTTGAAGCAATACTTTTAGAATCATGATGCTAATGAGATCTAAATTATAGCTCAAAACTAGAATGTTACTAATCGTTGGATCACTAATGTGGGGTTGCTGATTCCGGATAAATTAGTACATATTATGCTTGCTCTGTTGAAGAGAATGATAGATCTCATAATCATTTTTTTGTAGACACTAAAACAACTGTGTAGATGCTTATTGGAGAATAAGTTCACTGAACGTGACTCGCTTAAGAAACACCTAATGGAGTTTTACTTACCTGACAATAGGAGTTTCTATAGTAATAGTAGTACAAGTGATTCTTGGATTTGAGATCATCAAAGTACATTACGTATTATGAGTTATACTTTGTTATATTCCTTAAAACTCTTACAGTAAATAATAGGATATGTTCGGATATAATAAAGTGTACACGAAGGTAGGTAAATGATCAACAAAGGATTTGTTAGGAATTTGTTTGTAGATTAAAAGGTTGTTTTATCGAGGGGGAGATTATTTAGAATCTACATGAGATTATAAATGTATAAGATTTGACGATGAAATACTTAAAATATATTTGTATGCATAAATTTTGTAAAAGTCCTTAACTGAGATATCTACATACAATGACTTATATTAGAGAAATATCAAACATAAAGGAGTTTGGGAATTAATTAGGGGTGATAACCGAGCCAAGTAGTTCGGTACTCGACTCGAGATCGGCTCGAAAATATGATCCAAAGCTCGAATTCGAAGTTGATCCGAGTCTAATCTGATCCATACTCGTTTTACGCTTAATGATACATGAGTCGAACTCGAAAGGACCAAAGGTTCGCTCAGTATTAAGGTTCGAGTATTTCATTTTTCTCAAACCATACTCGATACACCTTTCGATGGATCATATTCGAAAATTGGTCTGATCCATGCTAGTAAGCTAAATATGTTATATTTATATCAATCTTTATAATTTATAAAGTGTAGTATGAAATTGTGTAAACTTGTACTTGAATAAATCAATGAATTAAATGTCAATTTATATTACATTCTTTATAATTTTAATACATAAATAAAAGTGAAAAAGTTTTATATATAAATATTAATTAAGTAATCAATTTAGTATGTAGTGGTTCATTTTTTAAGTGAAATAGTTCATATTCGAAGCTCAATTTGAAGGCTTCATGAGTAACTCGCTTTATAAACGAATTAGTACTTACTGAGCCGAGTAGGTCCGAGTAATGATCCGGAGTCGAATCTGACGCGAAAATATAAATTCTTTATCGAATCCGAGTCGAATCCGAGCTCAATTTTTTTGAGTCGAACCGAATCCGAACATGAAAGTGTTCGCTCAGATTCGGCTCGTTTGCACCCCTAGAATTAATTAATAAAAGTACTCTCATATATCCTAATAAGATTAGGAGGCTAATTAATTAAAAGAGTTTAATTAATTATTCCTAATAAGATTGGGAGCCTAATTAATTAAAAGAGTTTAATTAATTAAAATAAAACCTAATTCCTTAATTGTTAAGAAGGGTTGCCTATGTAAGACCCCAAATTATTAATAAATGAAATTTATTTTCCTCTATTTATTATTTTGAAATAGTAAGGGTTGATTTGATTAATGTGGATAGTTATGGGTAAAATACGCAAATATTTCGAATAAGCAAGTGGTTATAAAATATTCATTATTGTCGGGAATATTCGTTTGGTCGTGGAATATTAAATACTTATCGAGAATATTAAATGCATTTACAGTAGCCTCTTTTGTGGGCCCATAACGGAAAGCGATTGGATGAAGAAAACGACAAATATAAGTTGTTTATAAATAACGCCGTAATTATTATCAATTATCTTTGTTGAAATACCGGTTAGTTAAAACACACTAATACGCGTTGTTGATCGGTAGCATGCAGTATTGCACCAATTATTGATTCTTACGTGAAAGGCACTACTCGATAATTATTACGATAATTACTATTCAATATTTTATTTTATTGATTCAATAATTCTTTGCATTGATATTTTATATTCTTGTTGTTTCAATAAATTGTCATTACACAATATTTTCCATTATCTGAGAACAATAATTCATATTATCTGAATAATATTATTGGATAACATTATTGGCAATGTCTAAAAAGTTCTGTTCAAGAAGAGGTTTGGTCACCTAATCATTGCCAAGAAGAGAGAAATTCTTATTGAAAGCCCCTCTTTCTGAGAACTACACGTTGCCAAGATCTTTGTGATTCTCAGAATATTATTTGTGAATAATTAATTATTGATTTATATGATGAGGAAAATATTGATTTTATGTGGATATAGATGGAGAAAATTTTAAAATGACAATTGTTGAAAATTAATATTTTATCATTTTCCGATAAAATAATTCATTTAAATATATTATTTTAATAATATATTAACGGTGATATTTTATAATGAATGTGGGATCTTTGAGTATATGAGGAGGAAGAGTATTTTTGTGGCATTAAATGTTTAACACATATTTTGTGTGTTGGTGGACACAATTATTGAATGAAATTTGATTATAAACAAAAAATCGCTTGCTTTGTGGATTTCGGTTAATTTCTGCTTGGAATTTGGAAAACTTTCTTCAGTAAAGTTGTAGAGAATTGAATTTCCTATAAAAAGTTGCGAGATTCAAATTTTCTGATAAAAGAACTATTTATTGTGAATTATTGAAGTTTTAGATATCTCGGGTGTGAATTGATTTTTGAGTTTAAATTATTTTTGTTAGAAAAAGCGTTTTTGTATTTTTTTGGACATCATTAACATGTGTGGCTGGTGTTTTTGACCAAAAGGTGGGCTAAGGAAAATTTGTATAATTATATTAATATTATATTCAATTTTCTGCTTTGGTGTTCTAAGCGATTTCCTATAAATAGGTCTTAGGTTAGAATTAAAAATCACACTGTAAATCAAGTTTTCTCTCTCTATATTATCGGCGTATTCTTGTGAGTATTTTGAGTATACTTTGAGTATTGCTATACTGGTGCAAGTTCAAGTCATAGCCTATATCCTGTTTCAACTAAAATCTTGTCTTTTCGAGGTAAGGGATGTTATTTTCTTCTCAAATGATATTATTTCTTCAATATCATTATCTTTGAAATATTAGTTGGAACTTTTATCAAATTTGGAACTTTTTCATGTCGGGGTTACTATTCATGAGTTACTATTCACGAGTTCTTTATTCATGAGTTACTATTCAGCGAAGTTACTATTCACGAGTACTATTCACGGCGTGATGATATTTTTTGGGAAATTTCTATCTTTTGGTGTTTGAGTTACTATTCACGATACGGCCTTATTCACGATATCTGACTATTCATTCACGAATCGGCACTATTCAATTTAAAAATGAAATTTCTTCTTTTTCGTCCAAAATATCTATTATGGATACTAGCTTTGATTGTATCCATGTTTTGATCATTCTTGAATTTTACTCCACTCGATTACTTATGAAGTATTTTTGAACTTGGATTGTTTAAAATACTGAATCCTTAATATTGTTCTTTTGTTTCACTTTGGATTCGCTTTTCTTTAAAATATTTTCATCATCCTCACCCTAAATGATGATATTATTTCGAATATCTTTGGCACCAGAGTGCAAAAGATGAATGATTTCTTGATGAATATCTTTGGCCGTAGTCTGAAAGATGAACAGTGTTGAGATGAACACCATGACCGATTAATATCTTTGGCGTAGTGCAAAGATGAACAGTGTTTAGATGAACATGACCAATGATGAATATCTTTGGCTTCAGTAGTGCAAAGATGAATATTTGATTCGGATATATATTGATTGATGTTACGGGATAAAATATCGACGATGAACTTTTAAATTCATATATAGAAGATAGTAGTTTGCATTCTCTACTTAACTCTTCTAATGAATTATTATTTCATTGCGAATATTGGTTTAAAAACTTGTTGTCTATTGTATTCTATTAATTTTTTTTCTGTTGAAGACTAACGATAATTTGTTGTATATTATCTTAGTCATAATATTCTTTACTGGGCTAGTTGAGCTCACCCTTTTCCTTTTTGTTCCATTTTTCTTCTCAGGAGGTGAGAATGTAACGAGTACTAGTCGGGGTATGGAATGAAGGTTCTAGAGAGAGTTGTTTAGTAGTCCTCACCATTTTTGTAAAATAATGTATCAATAATTATGATGGGGATTTATTTGCGTGTGGATATTGTCTAGATGGCAATATCTGTATTTAAACTCACAGTTTATATGTTGTAATAATAAAGTTGTAGTTATTTCTGTACCATGTATTTGGCGACTCAGAATGGGTTGGATGGAATGGACCTATTTTGGGGGCGTCACAGCCTACATCTATAAATAAGAGGAGTCTTATTATGGGTGGTGTGTGTGGTTGACACTTTCACAAAATACGTGAATACGTAATTTCAATAGTTGGGAAAAGTACACCTTTTTTTATGAGAGATAGAAAAACTAGAGTTTTGCCAAATACTTATCTTCTTGAATCTTTCTTCTTCCTTGGTGGATCATCTCTAGAGGCCAAACACTTGGGTGGCTAACATTAATCAAAGGAAGGAACCAAATTCGGTGGATTCAAGTTAAACGCAAAAGGATTTGGAGGTGAATTTGTACTTGAGGAAGCTCGAATCTCCAAGGGTATAATTCTTGTTCTTTATCTTCTCGTTTAATTAATAATTGTGCATAAAGGATGATCCGGGTGTATGGTTTGTAAAATTTTAAAACTCTATTTTATCACGTTTTTGCTTATTTTGTGCAATTTAATTGCGTTCATAAATATTACAAACCTAACATCAAGCACTACGGGTCAAGGATATTCATTAGTATCACATCCACGAATTATCCGTGCACTACGGGCCAAGGATATTCGTTATTATCACCAATGGTCATGATCATGACAATAATTGTCCATCAATTCACTACGGGCCAATGAGGACTTTTACCACATCATTTGTAACATTACAGGTCATGATTATACCAATACATAATTCCTTGTCATAATCATACCAATCAACAATCCATCTATGCACTACGGGCCAAAGATGACTTTCATCACAATATAAGCATGATGATGATGACAATGATATAAGAATTCAATCAAACGAGATCAATGATAAATATTAAAGATTTATAATTCAATTTATCTAGAGTTTAAGAATGTCTAAATTGTCAACATGATAACTGCTTTGTGGAGTAAAATTCAAGAATAATATTCATGTAAAAATAATTTAAAAAGAAAAGAAATTAATTTTTGTCATGAATAGTACCTCGGGAGAATAGTACCCCGACATGAAAAGATTAAAATTTAACAAGAATATTCAGAAAAATATTTTTGTGAAACGATACTAGATGAAGCGCAAATTTCAAGGATATTCTACTAATTTCAAGGAGTATAGAAGCAATACTTATCAACATAAGTGTAGAATTAGGAATATGAAATGAAATAATATTACTTATATACTACAGAGTATGGAAGAAAATATTATTTCTTACGAATATTGAACAAAAATATTATCCCTTACGAATACAAAATATAATATCTCTTACGAATATGAAATAAATAATACCTCTTACCTTAGTAGAAGATTGGATATTGCAATAGTTTAGTAACATAATACTCTTCTTCTTTCTCTCTGATTCTCTCTCTCTCTCTCTATAGCTTTCTCTTGTGAGTCTTAGTGAATTGGTGAAAATGAAAGAATAAATAAGCTTCTATTTATAGAAGATTTTTAGATTAGCCCTTGCAATGTGAAGAGGCAAGTGGCTTGACTGTGACGCCCTCAAAACAGGTATACTTCACCCATCTTGAGTCACCAGATACATGGTACAAAACTCAACTACAAACTTAATTATACAACTGTCGTGTAAAATACGTCAAAACATAGCTGAGAGTTTAAACACGAATATTGCCTTCTAGACAATATCCACACTCAATGGAGTCCTCATTACAATTATTATCACACTATTTTATAAAAATAGTGAGGACTACTATAGCCACCATCTCGGACCATCACTCTATTCCCAGGCTCGTCCCCAATTTATATATTCTCATTTCACAAGAGAACAAAGAAAAAGAAAGGGTGAGCTCAACTAGCCCAAAGAAGAAATATTATGACTAAGATAATGAAGAATAAATTATCCTTAGCCTTCAACAGTATAACAACTGATAGAATACAATAGACAATAAGTTTTAGATCAACAACTGCAGCGTGAAATAAACAATCCATTAGAAGAGTCAAGTAGAGCATGATATCTACTATCTTCTATGATTTAAAAGTTTATCATCAATTTTATCCCTGTAATACTCATCAACAGTTCTTTATTATACCCAAGACAAATAGAACTTTCATCACCTGTCTTCACCTAAACCACTAAAGATGTTAGTTAAATTCACAATTCATGTTTATAATAATGTGAATCAACAATTTCTCCTTGCCACAAAGACTTAATAGAACATTTACTCAATATCCTTACCCCAAAGACTAAAGATATTCAAATGTAATAACAATGATCATACCAATCAGTTGTCTATCTTTGCACTACTGGCCAAAGATATTCAACTATAAAACCAATGATTATGATCATACCAATCAATTGCCTATCAGTGCACTATGGCCAAAGACATTCAACTGTTAACTAATGGTCATGATCCTTCCAATCACATCATCGAATTATCCCTGCACTACGACCAAGAATATTCATTAGTATCACAAGTGGTCATGATCATGTCATACACCTGTCCATCTTTGCACTACGGGCCAAAGCTATCAATTAACAGTTCATCTTTGCACTACGACCAAAGATATCAATCAACAGCTCATCTTAGCACGTAAGCCAAAGATATACTACTGTAAAACCAATAATCAACAGTCCATCTTTGCACGTAAGCCAAAGATATACAACTGTAAAACTAATAATCAACAGTCCATCTTTGCACGTAAGCCAAAGATATACAACTATAAAATCAATAATCAATAATTCTTCTTTGCACGTAAGCCAAAGATATACAACTGTAAAACTAATAATCAACAGTCCATCTATGCACGTAAGCCAAAGATGACTTTCATCACAATATAAGCATGAGGATGATGACAATGACATAATAATTCAATAAAAGAAGTTCAAGGATAAATTTTAAAGATTTATAATTTAATTTATCCAGAAATTAATAACGTCCAAATTGTCAACATGATACTGCTTTGTGGAGTAAAATTCAAGAATAATATTCATGTACTAAAAATAATTTGGACAGAAAAGAAATATATTTTTCGGGTGAATAGTACCCCGTGAATAGTACCCCAACACGAAAAGTGCATCAAATACCCGAGTGTGAGTAATTGGGTGAATAGTAACCCATGAATAGTACTCTGGCACGAAAAGTGCCCCGAATACCCGAGTGAATAATACTAGAGTGAATAGTAACCAGGTAAATAGTAACTCATGAATAGTAATTTGTAAAAGAAAAATACCAAAGAAAATGATATTCCATGATGAGTACAAAAGAAATGATATCTCATACGAGTATAATAGAATATACGAAATTGTAAATGGATTTTCACCCGCCACGCACGCAGTAATCCACGTAGATGCATCATTTCCACAATTTAATAAAGAATGAATACAAAGATCATTCACCATGCATGCGAGAATCCACATAGTCGAGTTATTCCAATGAATAATAAAGAATGGAAAAATGTAAGAATTCACCATGCATGCGATAGATCGCATGCATAAAAGGTTATTCCCAAAATGAATAATAAAGAATGGAACGGTCATGCGTAATCCGCATGCATGTGATATTGCAATAGAATAATAAAGAATGGAACCAAGTCACGCGCATCCGCGCGAGCATGTGATATTCCAATGTAATAATAAAGAATGGAATAACAACGAATTCACCGTGCATGCGATAGATCCAGCATATGATAGGTTATTCCAACAGTAATAATAAAGAATGGAATAACAAAAGAATTTCATCATGTATGCGGTATTGCATGTATGAAAGTTATTCCAACATAATAATAAAGAATGAAATAACAACCATTACGAGTATTGAAAGAAAATAACTCTCTTCATGAATATGAAAGAATAATATCCCTTACCTCAAAAGAAGACTGGATACTGGAATAGTGAGGTAGCAGACTTCTCTTTTTCTTTCTCTTTATAATTTCTCTCTATAATAATTGCTCTATAGCTTTAGTGAATTGGTGAAAATAATGAAGGAATGAGCTTCTATTTATAGAAAAATATAGTTTCCATAATTGCACAATTTGGGACTCAAAATATTATAGTATAATACCTTCATCTTTTTCTTCATTTTTAATTTAGTCCTGCAAGTATTATCAAACTTGCATCACCTCCCCTAATAGTAAATCATGTGAATCAATAGTAAATCATGTGACTCAATATTTCTAAACATGTAAAAAAATTAATTATAGTATAGTACCTTCAACTATACCTCCATTTTTAACTTAGTCATGCAAGTATTATCAATCTTGCACCAACTCCCCTAATAGTAAATGAATGTGAATCAATAGTACATAAATGTGAACAAATAGTTATAATCATGTGAATCAATAGCAATTAATTGCTCATTTATCAGATTAATTACATGATTGATCAATATAACTTCCAGACATCAATTATTATCGAAATAAATATCGATTTCCACTAACACTAATAATCCTAACACAATGGAACTATCAATTTCATCTTTAATCAACACGAACTTATTCATCATTATTATAACTCATAATATTTAACAACCAGTCGCTTCGTGAAAGAGGGCTTTCAGATAAGGATTTCTCCTATCAAGCCATGCAATTAGATTATCTAACCTCTCCTTGACAGAACTTCTAGACATTGTCAATATTACAAATAAAAATATGAATAACTTTGTCGTCTCAATTATTGAATTAATAATATAACATATTATAAAGATGATACTGTGACAATAATTGAATCAATAATATGAGAGATATGATGCAGCAATTACTATAGCAATAATTGAGTATAACTGAGTGACTTTCTTACGTAAGCATCAATAATCAATACCGTATGCTACTATGCAACCAAGCGTATTACTGTACTTTTATCACCGATTATTTTATGAAAACTTTCTTACTTTAAAAATTTTCAAATATCACCCTTAACTTTAAACTTTTATCAATTTAACTATTTACCAAAATAAAAAATTGAATACTTTTATTTTATAAAATTCAGGAACTCACAATCTCCCCTCCTTATGAAATTTCGCCCTCGAAATTTAAGTACGTACCTGGTATGTCGAAGAGATGAGAATACCTTGCTTTCTTTTTGGATTGTACCTTCCCGGTTATTTCCTCTCTATTATGATTTTCCCATTTCTCATCTCCTGTATTTCAGATATCATTCTAGACTATAGTTTCAAAATAAGGGTTAATTGACATATCACATATGTGACGCCCCCAAACCTGGTATACATCACCCATCTTGAGTCGCCAAATACATGGTACAAAATTCAAATACAACTAAATTATTACAACAGTCGTGTAAAATACGACAAAACATAACTGAGAGTTTAAACAAGAATATTGTCATCTAGACAATATCCACACTTAATAGAGTCCTTATTACATTTATTATCACATTATTCCATAGAATAATGAGGACTACTAATGCCATTTATCCTGGATCATCACTCCATTCCCCGACTCTTCCCAGCTATATTCTCATTTCTTGAAGAGAACAATGAAAGAAAGGGTGAGCTCAACTAGCCCAGTAAGAAATATTATGACTAAGATAATGTAGAATAAATTATCCTTAGCCTTCAACAGTATAACAACTGATAGAATACAATAGACAACAAGTTTTAGATCAACAACCGCAAATGAATAAGCAATCCATTAGAAAGAGTCAAATATAGAATAAAATCTACTATCTTCTATGATTTAAAAGTTTTTCATCAACTTTATCGCTGAGACTCAGCTTAATAAATAAAATTGAATCATCCCTGTACCACGGCCAAGGATATTCATGTAATCATCAATGGTCATGATTATACCGAATAATCCCTGGTCATAATCATACCAACAACTGTCCATCAATGAACTACAGGCCAATGAGGACTTTTACCACATCATTCGTTACATTACGGTCATGATTAAACCGAATTATCCCTGATCATAATCATACCAAGTCCATCTTTGCACGTAAGCCAAAGATGACTTTCATTACAATATAAGCATGAGGACGGTGACAATGATATAAGAAAAAATCAAACAAAATCAAATCCAACGAAATCAAGGATAAATATTAAAGACTTTAAATTTATTCAGAGTTTAAAAATATCCAAATTGTCAACATGATATGCTTTGTAGAGTAAAATTCAAGAATAATATTCATGTACCAAAAATAATTTGGACAGAAAAGAAATATATATTTTCGGGTAAATAGTACCCCGTGAATAGTACTTCAGGAATAGTACCCCGACATGAAAAGTAACCCAAATACTTGAGTGAATGATATTAGAGTGAATAGTAATGGGGTGAATAGTAACCCGTGAATAGTACTGCGGCACAAAAAGTGCCTCGAATACCTGAGTGAATAATACTAGAGTGAATAGTAACTCGTGAATAGTAACTCGTAATAGAAAAATACCAAAGAAAATGATATTTCATGACAAGTACAAAAGAAATGATATCCCAGATGAGTATAATAGAATATACAAAATTGAAAATAGATTTTCACCCGCCACGCGATAGAATTCACGTAGATGCATCATCATTTCCATAATTTAATAAAGAATGAATATAAAGGATCATTCACCATGCATGCGGTAATCCACATAGACAGGTTATTCCAATAGAATAATAAAGAATGGAATAACAAAAGAATTCACTAGGCATGCGATATACCTCATGATGTGTTATTCCAACGTAATAATAAAGAATGGAACCAGTCAAATGCGTAATCCGCCGCATGCATGGATATTCCAACAGAATAATAAAGAATGGAATAACAACGAATTCACCGTGCATGCGATAGATCATTGCAAACAAAGTTATTCCAATGTAATAATAAAGAATGGAACCGTGTCAAATGCGTAATCCGCACAGCATGAGTTATTCCAATGAATAATAAAGAATCGAAACTAGGTCAAATGCGTAATCCGCATGATGTGATATTCCAACAGAATAATAAAGAATGGAATAACAACTCTTACGAGTATTAAAAGAAAATAATTCTCTTCATGAATACAAAAGAATAATACCCCTTACCTCAGAAGAAAACTAGATACTGGAATTGTGAGGTAGCAGACTTCTCTTCTTCTTTCTCTCTGTAATTTATCTCTATAATAATTGCTCTATAACTTTAGTGAATTGATGAAAAATAGTGAAGGAATGAGCTTCTATTTATAGGAAAATATAGTTTCAATAATTGCACATTTTGGGGCTCAAAATATTACAATATAATACCTCCCTCTTTTTCTTCATTTTTAATTTAGTCCTGCAAGTATTATCAAACTTGCACCACCTCCCCTAATAGTAAATCATGTGAATCAATAGTAAATCATGTGACTCAATAGTTCCAAAATGTGAAAAAAAACAATTACATTAGTACCTTCATCTATACCTCCATTTTTAATTTAGTCATGTAAGTATTATCAATCTTGCACCAACTCCCCTAATAGTAAATCATGTGAATCAATAGTACACATATGTGAACACATAGTTATAAGTATGTGAATTAATAGCAATTAATTGCTCATTTATTCAGTTAATTACCCGATTGGTCAATATAACCTCCAGACATTAATTATTATCGAAATAAATGTCAATTTCCACTAATACTAATAATTCCCACACAATGGAATTATCAATTTCATCTTTAATCAACACGAACTTATTCATCATTAATATTATAACTCACAATATTTAACAACCATGTCATTCCTGTGAAAGAGGGGGCTTTCCGATAAGGATTTCTCCTTATCATGCCGCAATTAAGTGACCAAACCTCTCCTCGATGTAACTTCTAGACATTGTCAATATTACAAATAATAATATGAATAACTTTGTTGTCTCAATTATTGATTTAATAATATAACATATTATCGTATGATAATTGTGATAATAATTAAATCAATAATATGAGAGATATGATGTAGCAATTCTTGTAGCAATAATTGAGTATAACCGAGTGACTTCTTACGTAAGCATCAATAATCAATACCGTAAAGCTACTATACAACTACGCGTATTCATCGTACTTTTACTACCGGGTAGTTCAACAGCTTTTAACTCAGAACACTTTCGCCGTTATTTTTATAAAAGATAATTATGTCGCTTTCTAACTACGACAATACTTTTGTTATGGGGTCCACTAATGATTGTCTTGGTCATCGGGATATTCCCCGATAAAAAGAATATTCCCCGACCAATCGAATATTATATAACAACTTGTATACTTTGTTAAATTTATAAATATTACCCACACCTATAGCATTATATCAAATCCACACCATAATATTCAAAAAAATATTTTGAGAAATTTAAATCTTTATTCATAAAATTTGGGGTCTCACAATCTCCCCTCCTTATGAAATTTTGCCCTTGAAATTTACGTACGTACTTGGTATGCCGAAGAGGTGAGGATACCTTGACTTCATTTCATGTTCCAACTCTTGAGGTATAACCTTTGAGTGTCAAATATAATCCTTCTTATCCAAGATTTTAACACGTATCTCATCATACGTTAAATCTTCCGCTATCTCGTCTAGTTCTAATTCAATAATGTGGTTCGGGTTGTCCACATAATTACATAACATCGATACGTGAAAAATGTTATGAACATGCAACATACTTGATGGTAAAACGAGTCTATAGGCCACAGTTCCTACTCGATCGAGGATTTCAAATGGGCCAATTAAATCGAGGGTTAATATTTCTTCTTTTCATCGACTCTTGCTTCTAGAATAACGCCTTCTTGAACCTTCTTCTTCACATTCATCAGCTCTAGGTGTGTAGTTTGAACGGCTTTAACTTTATCGATTAAAGTCGATTCTAATCGTATATTCGTTATCTTCACGTGGGTCCCTAGAGTCTTTAACTCTATCTTTATCATTTGTAAGTCATATGAAATGGGTCTTTGTGTTAACAACATCGCACTCGTAAACGCATACGATCTTTTACTCAACACGTCAGCTACCACGTTCGTTTTCCCACAATGGTATTGAATGGTACGATCGTAATCTTCAATAGCTCGAGCCAACGTCTTTGGTGCAATATACGATCATTTTAGGTGAAGAAATATTTAAGGGTTTTAGAAATGGGTTTTGTACTGGGGTCAATACAAAATTCGATTTCACGCTCTAGGGGTAGGCTAAGAAGTCTTCAAGAATACGCCAGGAAATTTATTAACGATAAAAATATCATTCAAAACTGTGACTCTCATCCAAGACTTGGATAGTACGTCACATTGATACCTATCAACTTGCCACTGTTATTCACAGCTTCCCCTACAGAAAGTCTAGCTTCGTTGCATTCCACACAAGGAAGTCAACAACGAAAGGATCGGGGCTCTTTACTTATGGCTTGATATAACAGTGATTAAATTTAGTGGTTTTGTTGCTTGAATTCGCATGATAGGTTGGTTAAGAATATGAAAGCTAACAACCTTACGAAAAGTATGATGGGTAGTTAACCAATCGATTCTTAAAATCACATCAAAGGAAAGTATTTTCAAAGAGATAAGATCGACAGGTAACGCAAAAGTGTCGATTTGAATCAACAAGATTTATAACCAGTGGAGGTAACGAAGGTTTCTACTAACGAAGTTTCAACCAATAAGTCAAAGTCTAACTTCTCTGGGTTCAAATTTAAAAGTTGAGCGCAAGCAAGAGAGATAAAAGAATGGGTAGAACTGGTATCTAATAAGGTATAGACTTCACAAGAATTTATAATTAACTAACCCGTGCTAACTTCGTTCGGGTTACTCGCTTTTTAAAAAGTCACAAAAAATGCTCTCCCTGAAACCACCGACTTTGTTTTGTCCGTATCCACCTTTGGTGCCACCGTCCCAACTGGACTTGACTTTGGTGCACAACAAAATCGGGCTAGGTGACCTTCTTTTCCACAATTGTAACATGCTTTGGACTGCATCACGTAGTTTGGTTTGATATGTTCCTCCCCTCCGCATTTGTAACATACGACCGGCGGTCGTTCTCCTTCCTTAACAACAAAAATCTTTGGTCTTGACGCTCTTTCCATCATTATTGAATCTCCTCTTCTTGAAATTTCCACCTCTATTATCTTGGCCATGATTACCACCGAAGTGGTTACCATTCTTGGCATGATAATTTCCCCCACGATGGTTATCATTGTTCCGATGGCCGTTGCCACCGGTACGATTATTATCGTGTTGTTGCTCGTTATCTTTTGGTTGGGCTGGCTCATTATCGCATTCCAATAACTGAGCCCTATTCACTACATTTAAATATAAATAAAGTTTATGAGAAATGAGGTATTGACGTATATCGGGTTTCAAACCTCTTAAAAACATTCGCGTCATTCGCTCTTCATTATCGACCAAATGGGATACAAACCGGGATAACTCCACAAATTTAGCCTCGTATTGCGACACGGTCATATTGTTTTTCTCCAACTTCATGAACTCCACCTCCTTCATGTGACAAATACTTTTGGGAAAGTACTTATCGTTGAATAGCTCTTGGAACTTCTCCCAAGACATCTTGAAAAGTCCAGTCGGGTAATGCTTTTCTGATTCCCACATTATTTGCCTCTTCACGTAATATAAAGGTGGCAAATGGAACCTTTTGCTCCTCGGAGCATCCCAAGACATCAAATATCTTGGTGATCTACTTTAACCACATCTTCGTCTTAAGTGGTTCTGGCTTTCCCAAAAACTCTGGCCTGAAAGTAGTATGCACACAAGCCAATCATGTTTGATGATAAAGCATATACTTTGTAATAATCTTATTCATTTATTAATAAAATGTATTAATTTATTAAAGGCTTTTAATTATCTACATGATGCTGTTTTATAATATATGATAAACCCATAGTTTTAAGCAATGCTTTTAGAATAATGATGATGATTATTCTAATGAGATCTAAATTCTTAGAAAGCTTAAAACTAAAATAGTTCCCAATCGTTGGATTACTAAATTGGGGATTAGTGAATCCGGATAGATTAGTACATACGTTGCTTACTCATTGGATGAGGATGATTGATCTCATGATCATTTGTGTGGAGACACTAAAACAAGTATGTAGGTGCTTATTAGAGAATAAGTTCACAGAACGTGGCTCGCTAAGGAATACCTAATGGAGTTTTATTTGCCTGTCAATAGGAATTCCTGTAGTGATAGTAGTACAAGTGATCCTTGGACTTGAGATCATCATAGTATCTTGTGTATGATGAGTTATACTTTGACTTATTCCTTAAGACCCTTAGGGTATATCAAAGGGTATGCTTGGGTATAATAAGTTGTACATGGAGATAATGTTTGATCAATAAAGAATCTACCGCTTCTAGTAAAAGAAGAGATATGTCCTATGTGATTCGATAAATGACAACTCAGTAGTCCTTGGCCAAAGCAGAATGAAATTAGAAAGGAGTTTCTAATTTGCATTATTTGGAGTTGTGCATTTAAGGATCGAAATACATATAATTAAATAAAATAAGACTTGACAGTAATTCCATGTCTTATATTTAATTGGGATATTGTATGGAGGAAGGATTGAATTGTACGGTAACTATTTACTCAAAGGTTCTTTTATGATTAATGTTGAAATCTATATTATCTGGAAAGTCGTTGATCGCTAGGGAGGCTTATCCCTATTGTAGAATAAATATTATTTATTTAAATAAGATTGGAATTGTTCTAATTGATTTATTCACAACCGGTTTAATATGGAGAACCTAAAGGGTCACACCATAAAAGAAAAAATACTTATTTAAGAAGTTAATGGCATAATCGTAATAATAAGTTAAGTATATTTAATTTAATCTATGGTGATAGAATAAATTAAATAGCTTAATATTATTATTTAATATTTTGGAAATATTAAATATAAATTAATTAGAAGAGTCTTATTATTATTATTACTATTATTATTATTTAATTCCTAAAGGAGTTTGGGAATTAATTAATAAAAGTACTCTCAAATATCCTAATAGGATTAGGAGGCAAATTAATTAAAAGAGTTTAATTAATTATCCCTAATAAGATTATGGAGCTTAATTAATTAAAAGAATATAATTAATTAAAATAAAACCCAATTCCTTAATTGTTAAGGAGGGTTGCCTACATATATAAATAAGAAGAGTCTTATTATGGGTGTGGGGGTTATTGACTTTTACAACAGACGTAATTCCAATAGTTGGGAGAGTACGCCTTTTTCTATAGAGATAGAAAACTAGAGTTTTGCCAACCACCCATCTTCTTGAATTCTTCTTCTTCCTTGGTGGATCACCTCTAGAGGCCAAACACTTGGGTGGCTAACGTTGATCAAAGGAAGGGACCAAACCCGGTGGATTCAAGTTGAACGCGAAAAGGATTGGAGGTGAACTTGTACCTGAGGAAGCCCGGAATTTCAAGGGTATGATTCTTGTTCTTTCCTTTTCGTTTAATTAATAATTGTGCATAAAGGGTGATCCGGGTATATGGTTTGTAAATTTTTAAAACTCTGATTTTACACGTTTCCGCTTATTTTTGCAATTTGATTGCGTTCATGAATATTACAAACCTAACAGTGGCATCAGAGCCAAACTTTTATGCTAATTATTAATTGTTCAGATTTGATATGTATATTGATATGTGTTTAGAACAATTTAATTGGGCATAATTTGTTGTATAAAATTTATAAAAAAAAAACGCGAATTTTCACTTCTGTGCATGGTTCACTGAGGTAACGTTTTTATTTTTATTTTTATATATATATATATATATATTACTTGTTTTACGTGTATCCTGTAAGTGTTACCAAGTCTTTCATGATTGATATATTATATATATAATAATGTTGCGAAATCATGGTTGAATCACGTGAATAAGTGTGATGTGCGGCCAATTTTATTTGGAATTGGAGTCTGAAAGGCTCCACGCATATATATATATATATATATATATATATATATATATATTATTTCAAATTATTTTATAATTAAAATAAAAGTTTATTTTAATCTTAAAATAAAAAGTTTATTTTAATTTTAAAATTAAATTTCATGCTAACTAATTAGAGTTGGAATTGGATTCCATGATAACTAATTGGAGTTGAAATTGGATTCTATATTTTCTTAAATAAAGGAGTTTATTTAGATATGAAATAAGATTTCATATTATTCAAATAAAGGAGTTTATTTTTGAATAGAAAAGTGAATCCATTTTTCCTTAAATAAAGGAGTTTATTTAGATATGAAATAAGATTTCATATTATTCAAAATAAAGGAGTTTATTTGTGAATAGGAAAGAGAATATGTATTTCCTTAAATAAAGGAGTTTATTTAGATATGAAATAAGATTTCATATTATTCAAAATAAAGGAGTTTATTTGTGAATAGAAAGAGAATTCGCGTTTCTTTAATAAAGGAGTTATTTTTTTACATGGAATTGGATTCCATAATTAATTAAAATAAAAAGTTTATTTTAATTAAAGATTTTGATTAAAATAAAATAGTTTATTTTATTCAAAATTAGATAAATTAAAATAAAATAGTTTTATTTTGATTTAAATTTGGATTAAAATAAAGGAGTTTATTTTAATTCAAAATTAGATTTTATACTAACTAAATTTGCCCATTAAATGATATCAATATATATATTGAATGTTTATTATTCATGAGATGAATGTTATTTATTGATGCATATAGTGATATGTATGATAATAAATGGGATTGATTATGGACTATCGACCAATGTGATTGGATTTTATTTTAGTTGGATGCTTGAATGTATGAGTTTTATTAAATGGGGTCTCGTACCTCGCCTAATTTTTTTTAATATAAATTCTATCTCCTTTTCTATGTACTTCCCTCGATCGCCGATCAAGGTTTCTATTTATTTTAAATAGTTTTGTAATAGGAATAGTTAGAATTAATTTTGAAGAATTGGAGATCAAGGAGCAAGGAGCACTTGAAGACCCGTTTGTAATGGAGTCCGGGTTTAAATGTAATAGTTATATTTAAATTTAATTCTTGCACCCCTAAGGTTTGACCTTTTGGTTCACTTGGTGGCTCTAGTGAACCCAAACTAGAATAAAAGTCCATAATCAATCCGGTAGAATATAGTATTCTATATGTGCATGCTTGTATTATATATATTATATATTATGCAAACATGCTTCGCATGTTAATTAATATGACGCGTATTTTATATATATATGTGCATGTGCGCTAAACAAGATGAAACAAATTAATAACAAACCCCTCAAATATTTTATATTAAGTCCTAAGCGTTCAAAGATATTTGGAATATCGAACGTCGCCTTCTAGCATGATAAAATTAATAGAGTATTAAATATTTAATATGAGTTTGTTGTGTCACCACAAGGCAAGTATTAAGTATTTATGATGTTAATTTATCACATTTGATGCTTATAAAGAAAATTGAACAATATTGTTTTGTTGTGTCACCACAAGGATGATATTTTTCTTTTTGAATATATGGAGTGCTAGGTTGGACTTAACTTGGATCATTTTAGTTCGGATGTGCACACACTTGACCATTATGATCTAAGAGGCAAAATACAAGGAGTTGCTAGTTGATGTAATTGACAAGAGTTGTCTACCTATTTATTTATATATAGTTTGTTGTGTCACCACAAGGCTATATACATTTGAAATGGGATCCTTATTCTCACTAGCAAATCTTTAATTAGATTTTTATTTAACTATATATATTGAGGGTAATATAGTTTGAAGAAAATAGTGGGAGATACCAATTTAAAACAAGACCTAAATTATTTTGGTAATTAATAAAAGAATGTATGTTAAAATGTTGTTAATTACAAATTCATTTACAGAATTTTACAATGTCTAAATCACTATCACTGCGTAGCATATTAGATGTTAAATTAACCGGACCGAATTAAATGGATTGGTTAAGGAAATTGAGAAAAGTTCTCATGGCTGAAAAACTATCTTATGTCCTTAATACGCCTATCCATGCAATTGTTGTAGACAATGCCTCTGAGGAAGAGATTGCTACTTTTAGAAAGTGGCAAGATGATGCACAGTTGGCTCAATGCATCATACTCGCATCCATGAGTAACGAGCTTCAGCGTCAGCATAAAACTATGGATGCTCCTACTATATTCCTGCACATCAAGTAGTTGATGAAGAAGAAAGTAGGACTGATAGATATCAGATATCTAAGGAGCTCTTTCGATCTAGAATAACTGATGACACTACAGTAAAGACAAAAGTTCTTAACATAATCAATTTGATTGATCAATTAGAATAACTGGTTTTGTCATGGATGGAGAGTTGAGCCAAGATTTGATCTTGCACTCACTCCCGGACTCCTTTCACTATTGTTGTGAATTTTTCGTATGAACAAGCTAGATATCAGCTTTGCTGATTTGCTTAACATGTTGAAAAATGTTGAGAGTCACTTTCCAACCAAGAAAGACCATGTCTTCTTTGGTAGGGGCCAAAAGATCTTCCGAAAAGAAGAATGATTCAAAGAAGGTAAACGAAAGGCGTAAACAAAGGATAATAAGAACAAAACCGATATGGATAGCAAGGAGTTTACTTCCACCGCAATAAGCTCCGGACAACCGGAAAGAAACTGCAAGAAGCATCTTACGAGGCTAACCAAAGAAGCTTAGTGAAGTTTTGCCATAAAATACAAATTTGTTCATGATTTAAAATAAATTTTTCTTTAAGTTAAGGTTCTACTTGGGTATTGGATACCGGCTTTGGTTATCATAAATATAGATTTATGAAGGGACCAAGCAGAAGTAGAAAGCTAAACAAAGATAAATAATCCTATGTGTGGGAAATGAAGCAAAGGTTGCTGCATTAGCCATATATAGAAACTTATAGTTAAGCGTTGCCTACGGGCAAGTCTATTAAGTCAATAAGTTGTTATTGTATTCCAGTTCTCGTTAGAAACATTATTTCCATTTTATTGTTGGACAATGAAATTTTTGGTATTATATTTAAGAACAATTGTTGTTCTATTTATAATAATAATGTTTTGATGTATCTGAAAGAAAAATCGTACCTTGTTGGACATGGTGCGGTCCATAATGATTTTACCGACATTTCAGTATCCCTCTAGGATCATGTTTTAGAAATGGTTGCATATCTACGAAAAGGTAACCTCAAAATTCGGCCCCAAGACTCCATAAAAAGTTATGGACAGGGAGGATTCCTAATCTTAAGTATGTTAAGATAAGGGGTTGTCCAACTTATATGAAAAGGTTTCAAAGGATAAGCTTGGGGCAAAATTTGACAAGTACAGATTTGTGGGACATCCTAAAGTAAGTTTAGGGCATATGTTCTATAATCCTACTTAGCAAAAGGTGTTTGTTGAGAAACATAATGCCTTCTAAGATAAAGATGTTTATCATTGAAGGGGTTAGTGGGAGGATAATAGATCTTGAAGAGTTCAAGAACCACAAAACACTATAAGTCAAATAAGAGGAACTCGTAGATGAATTCTATTGTACCACAAATAAATCGTAAATCAAAATAATCTTGAAGATACCTAGGAGGTATGGATTCATCATGGATGATGATGATGAGGTACGCATCATAGAAGATGATGATCTAGAGTTACATACGATGAGGTAAGAGTTCTAGTGTGTACAAAAGGGTCAGTGGGAGCGTCATGAAATTTCTAGTATTATATATTGATATACTACGAATGAGGAATAACATACCAATGCTACAATCAGTAAAGATAAAGTTGTCTAAACATTCCTCCATGAATGATTTGGGAAGAGTATCTTAATTGGGGATGCAAATCTATATAGATAAATTTAAAAGGATGCTCGGCTTAACCCAAGGAACATATATTCATTTGATGCTAAAGTCGTTTAGCATGGCAAACTCCAAGAGATATCTCATGTTGATGAGCCCTGGAGTGTATCTCTCTTAATAGTCCCCATAGACTCCTAAAAGAGAGATCGCATGAGTAACTATCATGTATGCAATGAAATATACGAGACCTGATGTTGATCAGTCATATTCTAGAGAAGATCACTGTCAGACAGTGACAAACATCTTAAAGTACTTTATTGGCACTAAGGATGTGATCATATATATGGTGGGTCTAAATTAAAACTAGAGGGCTTAATGACTCAAGTTTTTCGAGATGCACTAAGACGACATAAAATCCACTTTAAGGTAAAAGCGTTACCTTGAATGGTGGTGCGATGAATTGAAAAGGTTTCAAACAAAGAAAGAGTTCTGGTTTAGTGATAAAGACAAAGTATATAGCTATAAATGAAGCTGCAAGTTGATTGTTTGGATGAAAAGTTCATTACAGAACTAGAAATAGTTCCTAAGTCTCATCTGGGATCTAAACATGTGTTGTGGCACTTTCATTTGATTATAGGAATCATTGAAAGATGGGAAAATACTATAGAGATAGTGAACTCTCAAGAACAACATTACATATCCATTAACTAAAGCTTATCCAACAGCAGGATAATCGTCACTTAGAGAAGAAGGGTATGAGATACCATGATGATTGGCTTTAGTGCAAGTGGGAGATTGAAAGTAGTATGCACACATGCCAATCATGTTTGATGATAAAGCATATACTTTGTAACAATCTTATTCATTTATTAATAAAAAGTATTAATTTATTAAAGGTTTTAATTATCTACATGATCTTTGTTTTTTATAATATGTGATAAACCCATAGTTTTAAGCAATGCTTTTAGAATAATGATGATGATCATTCTAATGACATCTAAATTCTTAGAAAGCTTAAAACTAAAATAGTTCCCAATCGTTGGATTACTAAATTGGGGATTAGTGAATCCGGATAGATTGGTACATACGTTGCTTACTCATTGGATGAGGATGATTGATCTCATGATCATTTGTGTGGAGACACTAAAGCAAGTATGTAGGTGCTTATTAGAGAATAAGTTCACTGAACGTGGCTCGTTAAGGAATACCTAATGGAGTTTTACTTGCCTGTCAATAGGAATTCCTGTAGTGATAGTAGTACAAGTGATCCTTGGACTTGAGATCATCATAGTATCTTGTGTATGATGAGTTATACTTTGACTTATTCCTTAAGACCCTTAGGGTATATCAAAGGGTATGCTTAGGTATAATAAGTTGTACATGGAGATAATGTATGATCAATAAAGAATCTACCGCTTTTAGTAAAAGAAGAGATATGTCCTATGTGATTCGATAAATGACAACTCAGTATTCCTTGGCCAAGGCAGAATGAAATTAGAAAGGAGTTTCTAATTTGCATTATTTGAAGTTGTGCATTTAAGGATCGAAATACATATAATTATATAAAATAAGACTTAACAGTAATTCCATGTCTTATATTTAATTGGGACATTGTATGGTGGAAGGATTGAATTGTACGGTAACTATTTACTCAAAGGTTCTTTTATGATTAATGTTAAAATCTATATTATCTGGAAAGTCGTTGATCGCTAGGGAGGCTTATCCCTATTGTAGAATAAATATTATTTATTTAAATAAATTATTAGTTTAATTTATTTATTTAAATAAGATTAGAATTGTTCTAATTGATTTATTCACAACCGGTTTAATATGGAGAACCTAAAGGGTCACACCATAAAAGGAAGAATAATTATTTAAGAAGTTAATGGCATAATCGTAATAATAAGTTAAGTATATTTAATTTAATCTATGGTGATAGAATAAATTAAATAGCTTAATATTTATTATTTAATATTTTGGAAATATTAAATATAAATTAATAAGAAGAGTCTTATTATTATTATTACTATTATTTTATTTAATTCTAAAGGAGTTTGAGAATTAATTAATAAAAGTACTCTCACATATCCTAATAGGATTAGGAGGCAAATTAATTAAAAGAGTTTAATTAATTATCCCTAATAAGATTAGGGAGCTTAATTAATTAAAAGAATATAATTAATTAAAATAAAACCCAATTCCTTAATTGTTAAGGAGGGTTGCCTACATCTATAAATAAGAAGAGTCTTATTATGGGTGTGGGGGTTATTGACTTTTATAACAGACGTAATTCCAATAGTTGGGAGAGTACGCCTTTTTCTATAGAGATAGAAAACTAGGTTTTTGCCAACCACCCATCTTCTTGAATTCTTCTTCTTCCTTGGTGGATCACCTCTAGAGGCCAAACACTTGGGTGGCTAATGTTGATCAAAGGAAGGGACCAAACCCGGTGGATTCAAGTTGAACGCGAAAAGGATTGGAGGTGAACTTGTACCTGAGGAAGCTCGGATCTTCAAGGGTATGATTCTTGTTCTTTCTTTTTCGTTTAATTAATAATTGTGCATAAAGGGTGATCCGGGTATATGGTTTGTAAATTTTTAAAACTCTGATTTTACACGCTTCCGCTTATTTTGCAATTTGATTATGCGTCATGAATATTATTAAACCTAACACTACCGTCCCACTCCTTGAACTACTTAGCAAAGCGACCACCAAATGTGGGTTGCCATTATTTCCACCTGCATTATGAACAGGAGTTTCTCTCGTCTGATGTTGCATGAATTGCATAAAGCCTCTGAACATCCCATCGTTCATCATCTGATCGGTGTTATTATTTACCTGAGGATTATTGTCTTCCTATTGCACATTATCTTGGGTATTAATCTGTGGTGACTCAACGGTCTCATGTGCTTCATTGCTTATCTCAACATTTTCGGATGCCATTTTCAAATATTGCTACAAAACAAGGGTTAATTAATATATCACATATTATCCCTATAATATGACCGATCAATTAAATATCAAATAAACTTAGGTAGGTCATACTAGCGAAGGAATTCCCCGTCTCTCCCCTCCTAGTTCTTGTCTCACATCTCATCCAAGGATCATATCCCTAAGCTTTGATACCAACTGTGACGCCCCCAAAACAGGTATACATCACCCATCTTGAGTCGCCAAATACATGGAACAAAATTCAAATACAACTTAATTATTACAACAGTCGTGTAAAATACGACAAAATATAGCTGAGAGTTTAAACAAGAATATTGTCATCTAGACAATATCCACACTCAATGGAGCCCTCATTACATTTATTATCACATTATTCTGTAGAATAGTGAGGACTACTAATGCCATTTATCCTGGACCATCACTCCATTCCTCGACTCATCCCAACTATATTCTCATTTCCTGAAGAGAACAATGAAAGAAAGGGTGAGCTCAACTAGCCTAGTAAGAAATATTATGACTAAGATAATGTAGAATAAATTATCCTTAGCCTTCAACAGTATAACAACTGATAGAATACAATAGACAACAAGTTTTAGATCAACAACTGCAGCGGAATAAGCAATCCATTAGAAGAGTCAAATATAGAATAAAATCTACTATCTTCTATGATTTAAAAAGTTTTTTATCAACTTTATCGCTGAGACTCAGATTAATAAATAAAATCGAATCATCCCTGCACCACGGCCAAGGATATTCATGTAATCATCAATGGTCATTATTATACCGAATAATCCCTGGTCATAATCATACCAACAACTGTCCATCAATGAACTACAGGCCAATGAGGACTTTTACCACATCATTCGTTACATTACGGTCATGATTATACCGAATAATCTCTGGTCATAATCATACCAAGTCCATCTATGCACGTAAGCCAAAGATGACTTTCATCACAATATAAGCATGAGGATGATGACAATGATATAAGCAAAAATCAAACAAAATCAAATCCAACGAAATCAAGGATAAATATTAAAGACTTTAAATTTATCCAGAGTTTAAAAATATCCAAATTGTCAACATGATACTGCTTTGTAGAGTAAAATTCAAGAATAATATTCATGTACCAAAAATAATTTGGACATTAAAGAAATATATTTTTCAGGTAAATAGTATCCCGTGAATAGTACTTCAGAAATAGTACCCCGACATGAAAAGTACCCCAAATACCCGAGTGAATGATACTAGAGTGAATAGTAATGGGGTGAATAGTAACTTGGGAATAGTACTCCGGCACGAAAAGTGCCCCGAATACCCGAGTGAATAATACTAGAGTGAATACTAACTGGGTGAATAGTAACCCTTGAATAGTAACTCGTAACAGAAAAATACCAAAGAAAACGATATTTCATGACGAGTACAAAAGAAATAATATCCCAAATGAGTATAATAGAATATACGAAACTGCAAATGGATTTTCACCCGCCATGCGGTAATCCACGTAGACAGATCATTTCCATAATTTAATAAAGAATGAATACAAAGGATCATTCACCATGCATGCGGTAATCCACATGTATAAGTTAGTTATTCCAACGAAATAATAAAGAATGGAATAACAAAAGAATTCACCGAGCATGCGATGATAGGCATGCATGAACGAGTTTATTCCAAGAGAATAATAAAAAGAATGGAACCCAATCATGCGTAATCCGCATGCATGGCTATTCCAATAGAATAATAAAGAATGGAACCAGGTCATGCGTAATCCGCGCAATCGCATGCATGTGATATTCTAATAGAATAATAAAGAATGGAATAACAACAGAATTCACCGAGGCATCGATAGAATCGCACTTGACGACGAGTTATTCCAATAGAATAATAAAGAATGGAACCAGGTCATGCGTAATCCGCACAGACAGGATATTCTAACAGAATAATAAAGAACGGATCCAGGTCATGCGTAATCCGCACAGACAGGATATTCTAACAGAATAATAAAGAATGGAATAACAACTCTTACGAGTATTGAAAGAAAATAATTCTCTTCATGAATACGAAAGAATAATACTTCTTACTTTAGAAGAAAACTGGATAATAGAATAGTGATGTAGCAGACTTCTCTTCTTCTTTCTCTCTATAATTTCTTTCTATAATAATTACTCTATAGCTTTAGTGAATTGGTGAAAAATAATAAAGGAATGAGCTTCTATTTATAGGAAAATTTAATTTCAATAATTGCACATTTTGGGGCTTGAAATATTACAGTATAATACCTCCCTCTTTTTTCATTTTTAATTTAGTCCTGCAAGTATTATCAAACTTGCACCACCTCCCCAATAGTAAATTATGTGAATCGGTAGTAAATCATGTGACTCAATAGTTCCAAACATGTGAAAAAACAAATTACATTAGTACCTTCATCATACCTCCATATTTAATTTAATTAAATGCAGTATTATCAATCTTGCACCAACTCCCCAATAGTAAATCATGTGAATCAATAGTACACACATGTGAACACATAGTTATAAGCATGTGAATTAATAGCAATTAATTGCTCATTTATTCGGTTAATTACCCGATTGGTCAATATAACCTCCAGACATTAATTATTATCGAAATAAATGTCGATTTCCACTAATACTAATAATTCCCACACAATGGAATTATCAATTTCATCTTTAATCAACATTAACTTATTCATCATTAATATTATAACTCACAATATTTAACAACCAGGTCATTCCCAGGAAAGAAGGGGCTTTCCGATAAGGATTTCTGTGAGATCCCGAATTTTATGAAATAAAAGTATTCAATTTTTCTATTTTGGTAAATGATTAAATTGATAAAAGGTTAAATTTAAGGGTTATATTTGAAAAAATTTCAAAGTAAGAAAGTTTTCATAAAATAATCGGTAGTAAAAGTATAGTAATACGCGTGGTTGCATAGTAGCACACACCTGTATTGATTATTGATGCTTACGTAAAAAAGTCACTCGCTTATACTCAATTATTGCTACAATAATTACGATCATATCTCTCATATTATTGATTCAATTATTGTCACAAGATTATCTGCATAATATGTTATATTATTAAATCAATAATTGAGACGACAAAATTATTCATATTATTATTTGAAATATTGACAATGTCTAGAAGTTCTGTCAAGGAGAGGTTTGGTCACCTAATTGCGCGCCAATAAAGAGAAATCCTTATCGGAAAGCCCCCTCTTTCCTTGGAACGATCTGGTTGTTAAATATTGTGAGTTATAATATTAATGATGAATGTTATTAAAATTGAATTTGAGTTCTGAGTTGAATTTGGAGACGCGACGTGATATTTGAGTCCTAAACGATGAAATTAGTAGAAATAGACTATAAACACAAAATTTGTCTTAAGTTAATTTTTTGTCGTCAAAAGTCAACAATTGACTTTTTTCAAAAAAGTCAAACTTCAAATTTCAAAATAAAATTTTTGAGAAAATATTTCCATTGTGTTGGGATTGTTAGTGTTAGTGGAAATCGACATTTATTTTGATAATAATTGATGTCCGAGGTTATATCGACCAATCCCAGTAATTAATTGAATAAATGAGCAATTAATTGCTATTAATTTACATGATTATAACTATTTATTCACATGTGTGTACTATTGACTCACATTCATGTACTATTAGGGGATGTGGTGCAAGATTGATAATACTTGCATGACTAAGTTAAAAATGGAGGTATGATGGAGGTACTATAATCGTAATTCGATTTTTTCACATGATTATAACTATCGAGTCACATGATTGTACTATTAATTCACATGATTTACTATTAGGGAGGTGGTACAAGTTTGATAATACTTGCAGGACTAATTTAAAATGAAAAAAGAGGAAGGTATTATAATTGTAATATTTCGAGCCCCAAAACGCAAATTATCGAAACTATATATTTCTATAAATAGAAGCTCATTCTTCCTTCATTTCTCACCAATTCACTAAAGCTATAGAGCAATTATTATAGAGAAAAAGAAGAAGAGAAGTCTGCTACCTCACTATTCCAGTATCTAGTTTTTTCTAAGGTAAGGGGTATTATTCTTTCGTATTCATGAAGAGAGTTATTTTTTCTTTCAATACTCGTAAGGGTTGTTATTCCATTCTTTATTATTATGTTGAATAACTGCGCTATGCAAGTACCGCATACATGGTGAAATTCTTCTCGTTATTACATTCTTTATTATTATGTTGGAATATCCTCGTCTGTATTTTATTACACATGACACCGGTTCCATTCTTTATTATTCTCGCTGAATAACCTCGTCTGCATTTGATCTATCGCATGCCCGGTGAATTTCGGTTGTTATTCCATTGTTTATTATTATGTTGGAATATCCCACATGCATTTTATTACGCATGACCGGTTCCATTCTTTATTATTCTGTTGAGAATATCCGTCTCTGCATGCGATTACGCACGACCGGTTCTATTCTTTATTATTCATTGGGAATAACTCATCATGCGGTCTACCACATGCATGGTAAATTCTTCATTATTCCATTCTTTATTATTACATTGGAATAACCTATCTATGTGGACTCATCATGTGCATGGTGAATGATCCTTCGTATTCATTCCTTATTAAATTGTAGAAATGATCTGTCTACGTGGATTACTGCATGGCGGGTGAAGATCCATTTATAGTTTCGTAATTTTTCTGACCCTAAAAAATTCTGGAAAATTTTGAAATGATAATTTGACGAATTTTCTATATTGTGTCCAAAGATGGCGATTTTTGGATGTATAAATTAAGAGTTATGGATTTTATGAAAAAAGACTATTTTAAAAGTAAACCCTTATAACTCCTTGTGGTTAACTCCAAAATTGGTGAAATTTTTATTGGGAGTACATGTATATAACATGAGTATACCCTGTAAATTTCAAAATTTTTGGATAAAAGTACAATTTATGATAAATGTCTAAATATTCGGTAGTTTTGGCCATATGAAAAATAGTAAATGAATTATAAAAATTCTGAGAAAAATATATGTTCAATATGGGACTATATTCTATTAAATCTCAGAAAAGAAATATTTTTGGGACTGATTTGGTATTTTTTATGAAAATAAACTAGTTATGAGTAAATGAATTAAATATGTTATGTGAAGTAACAAAATTGAAAAATAGGATTTTATCGCTTGGGAATCCTATATAGGGTATATGCAGATTTTTGGTGAGGGATTTGATCATTGGTGATGAAATCTTATGAGTATGGTAGTTTTGAATGATTAAATGCATTATTTGATAAAGTGTAAACAATTGAAATAAATTGTTTATAAGTTTAAGAAGTGATTAAAATATTGTTATAATATTAATAATATTAGATTATGAGTTTATTAAGTGATTGATAATATTTGGATAAATTTAAAGTCTTTAATATTTATCCTTATTTTCGCTTGATTAATGCTTATATCATTGTCATCATCCTCATGCTTATATTATGATGAAAGTCATCTTTAGCTTACGTGCAAAGATGGATTTGTTGATTATTAGTTTCTGATTTGCATATCTTTTGCTTACGTGCAAAGATGAACTATTGATTGATGAGTATCTTTGACTTATGTGTATAGATGAACTGTTTATTGGTATGATTATAACCAGTGATCATTCGGTATGATCATGACCTGTAATATTATAGATGATGTGGTAAAAGTTCTCATTGGCCCGTAGTGCATTGATGGACAGTTATTGGTATGATTATAACCAGGAATTATTCGGTATAATCATGACCATTGATGATTACATGAATATCATTGGCCGTAATGCAGGGATGATTCGATGATGTGGATTATTTATTAAGCTGAGTCTCAGCGATAAAATATTGATTATACACTTTTAATTCGTAAAAGAAAGTAGATATCATGCTCTACTTGACTCTTCTAAAATACAGTTGTATGTCTTTGGCCTGTAGTGCAAAGAATAAATTGTTAATAAATATCTTTGGCCGTAGTGCAAAGATGAATTTATTAGTATGATTATGAGCAGGAATTATGATTTGGTATAACCATGATTTTTGATGTTTCAGGTGAAGATATGTGATGAAAATTATCTTCGTCCTAGGTGCGAAGAGGAATTTAGAATCACAATTATGATTATAAGTTATTCATATGATTGTGGACATGAATTGTTGATTGATGTTATTGGGATAAAACATTATTGGTGGACTTTTAACATGGAGAAGATAATAGACCTGATGGTCTATTTGACTCTTCTAATAGATTGCTCGTTCCGCTGCAACTATGGTTGAAAAGTTTTATCATCTACCATATGTTCTAAATCTCTAATTTATTATTGACGAAGGCTATTGATAATTTAATTATCTTTAGTCATGATATTCTTTACTGGGCTATTTTGGTCACCCTTTGCTTTACAATTCCTTTCAGGTAATAAGAGTGTAGCTGGGTCGAGCGGGGATAACAGGGAAATAGTGTGATGGTCCGAGACTGTCGAAGCTTCTCAATACATTATAAAACGGCATGACATGCAACAGATAATTATATTGAGGACCTAAGATGTGTGTGTCGTATTTTATACGTCACTTAATAATTGATTTTGGCGGACAACAATAGGGTAATGAGAACCTGACTTTAAAAGCGTCAAAAGTGCACCTCATTAGAATGAATATGCTAGTAATCTTCTCATTCTTCTTTGGGGTCTTAAAATATTTGCTGCTATATTTTATATGGTATTGTAACAATTTGAGTTTGGATACTGTCTACGAGATAATATTGTATTAAAACTCACAACTTATCTGTCGTCGTACTCAGCACGACAGTTCAACAGTTGTATAAATGAAGTTTGTATTTGATTTTTATAGAGAGATATCTGGCGATTCAGAATGGGTCGTGTGGACCTATTTTGGGGGCGACACAATTTCTCCTTATTGGCGCGCAATTAGGTGACCAAACCTCTCTTTGATAGAACTTCTAGACATTGTCAATATTACAAATAATAATATGAATAACTTTGCCGTCTCAATTTTTGATTTAATAATATAACATATTATGCATAATATCTTTGTGACAATAATTAAATCAATAATATGAGAGATATGATCGCAATTTATCTTGTAGTAATAATTGAGTATAACTGAGTGACTTCTTATGTAAAGATCAATAATCAATACCGTGTGCTACTATTCAACCACGCCAGACATCGCATTTTTTTATTACCGGGTAGTTTAACGCTTTAATTCGGTAACACTTTTGCCGTTATTTTTATAAAAAGATAATTACATCGTTTTCTAACTATGACAATACTTAGTTGTGGGGTCCACCAATGATTGTGCCATCGCATTTGGATATTCCCCAGAAAAAAAGAATATTTCCCGACCAATCGAATATTATATAACAACTTGCATACTTTGCAAAATTTATAAATATTACCCACAACTATAACATTATATCAAATCCACACCATAATATTCAAAAAAATATTTCGAGAAATTTAAATCTTTATTCATAAAATTTGGGGTCTCACAACATATTATCCCTATACTCTGACCGACCAATTAAATACCAAATAAACTTAGGTAGGTCATACTAGCGAAGGAATTCCCCGTCCCTCCCCTCCTAGTTCTTGTCTTACATCTTAGCCAGGGATCATATCCCTAAGCTTTGATACCAACTGTGACGCCCCCAAAACAGGTATACTTCACCCATCTTGAGTCGCCAGATACATGGTACATAACTCAACTACAAACTTAATTATACAACTGTCGTGCAAAATACGATAAAACATAGCTGAGAGTTTAAACACGAATATTGCCTTCGAGACAATATCCACACTCAATGGAGTCCTCATTACAATTATTATCACACTATTTTATAAAAATAGTGAGGACTACTATAGCCACCATCTCGGACCATCACTCCATTCCCCGACTCGTCCCAGCTATATTCTCATTTCCTGAAGAGAATAGTGAAAGAAAGGGTGAGCTCAACTAGCCCAGTAAGAAATATTATGACTAAGATAATGAAGAATAAATTATCATTAGCCTTCAACAGTATAACAACTGATAGGATACAAAAGACAATAAGTTTTAGATCAACAACTGCAGCGGAATAAGCAATCCATTAAAAGAGTCAAGTAGAGTATGATATCTACTATCTTCTATGATTTAAAAGTTTATCATCAATTTTATCCCTGTAATACTCATCAACAGTTCTTTATTATACCCAAGACAAATAGAACTTTCATCACATGTCTTCACCTGAACCACCAAAGATGTTAGTTAAATTCACAATTCATGTTTATAATAATGTGAATCAACAATTTCTCCTTGCCACAAAGACTTAATAGAACATTTACTCAATATCCTTACCCCAAAGGCTAAAGATATTCAAATATAATAACAATGATCATACCAATCAGTTGTCTATCTTTGCACTACTAGCCAAAGATATTCAACTATAAAACCAATGGTTATGATCATATCAATCAATTGCCTGTCAGTGCACTACGGCCAAAGACATTCAACTGTTAACTAATGGTCATGATCCTTCTAATCACATCATCGAATTATCCGTGCACTACGACCAAGAATATTCGTTAGTATCACAAGTGGTCATGATCATGTCATACACCTGTCCATCTTTGCACTACGAGCCAAAGCTATCAATTAACAGTTCATCTTTGCACTACGACCAAAGATATCAATCAACATTTCATCTTATCACGTAAGCCAAAGATATACTACTATAAAACTAATAATCAACAGTCCATCTTTGCACGTAAGTCAAAGATATACAATTGTAAAACCAATAATCAACTGTCCATCTTTGCACGTAAGCCAAAGATATACAACTATAAAACCAATAATCAACAATTCATCTTTGCACGTAAGCCAAAGATATACAACTGTAAAACCAATAATCAACAGTCCATCTATGCACGTAAGCCAAAGATGACTTTCATCACAATATAAGCATGAGGATGATGACAATGACATAATAATTCAATAAAAGAAGTTCAAGGATAAATTTTAAAGATTTATAATTTAATTTATCCAAAAATCAATAACGTCCAAATTGTCAACATGATACTGCTTTGTGGAGTAAAATTCAAGAATAATATTCATGTACCAAAAATTATTTGGACAGAAAAGAAATATATTTTTTGGGTGAATAGTACCTCGGCACGAAAAGTGCCTCAAATACCCGAGTGTGAATAGTAATTGGGTGAATAGTAACTCATGAATAGTACTACAGCACGAAAAATGCCCCGAATACTCGAGTGAATAATACTAGAGTGAATAGTAATCGACTGAATAGTAACCCGTGAATAGTAATTCATAAAAGAAAAATACCAAAGAAAATGATATTCCATGACGAGTACAAAAGAAATGATATCTCATACGAGTATAATAGAATATACTGAAACCGCAAATGGATTTTCACCCACGCGCAGAATCCACGTAGATGCATCATTTCCACAATTTAATAAAGAATGAATACAAAGGACCATTCACCATGCATGCGATAATCCACATAGATATGTTATTCCAACAGAATAATAAAGAATGGAATAAAAGAAGAATTCACCATGCATGCGATAGACTGTACAGACAGGTTATTCCCAACAGAATAATAAAGAATGAAACTAGGTAATGCGTAATTCGCATGCATGTGATATATTCAGTAATAATAAAGAATGGAACCAATTCATGCGTAATTCAAGATGCATACGATATTCCAACAGAATAATAAAGAATGGAATAACAACAGAATTCACCAGGTATGCGATAGACCGGACAAACATGTTATTCCAACAGAATAATAAAGAATGGAATAACAGAAGAATTTCACCATGTATGCGGTACTTCACATAGATAGGTTATTCAAACATAATAATAAAGAATGGAATAACAACCCTTACGAGTATTGAAATAAAATAACTATCTTCATGAATACGAAAGAATAATACCCCTTACCTCAAAAGAAGACTGGATACTGGAATAATTAGGTAGCAGACTTCTCTTCTTCTTTTTCTCTATAATTTCTCTCTATAATAATTGCTCTATAACTTTAGTGAATTGGTGAAAAATAATGAAGGAATGAGCTTCTATTTATAGGAAAATATAGTTTCCATAATTGCACAATTTGGGGCTCAAAATATTACAGTATAATACCTTCATCTTTTTCTTCATTTTTAATTTAGTCCTGCAAGTATTATCAAACTTGCACCTTCGCTAATAGTAAATCATGTGAATCAATAGTAAATCATGTGACTCAATAGTTATAAACATGTGAAAAAATTAATTATAGTATAGTACCTTCAACTATACCTCCATTTTTGACTTAGTCATGCAAGTATTATCAATCTTGCACCAACTCCCCTAATAGTAAATGAATGTGAATCAATAGTACACACATGTCTATATTGCAAATAATAATATGAATAACTTTGTCATCTCAATTATTGAATTAATAATACAACATATTATAAACATGATACTGTGATAATAATTGAATCAATAATATGAGAGATATGATGCAGCAATTACTATAGCAATAATTGAGTATAATTGAGTGACTTTCTTACGTAAGCATCAATAATCAATACCGTGTGCTACTATGCAACCAAGCGTATTACTGTACTTTTATCACCAATTATTTTATAAAAACTTTCTTACTTTGAAAATTTTCAAATATCACCCTTAACTTTAAATTTTTATCAATTCAACTATTTACCAAAATAGAAAAATTGAATACTTTTATTTTATAAAATTCGGGATCTCACATTAACGACTGGTAATGTGAAAAGAAAAGTGGTTTGACGTCTGTAATGTGAAACAACAAGTGGTTTGACGCTTGTAATGTAAAATAACAAGTGGTTTGACGTCTGGTAAAGGCAAGTACTATTAAAGAAAGTGACTTTTAGATGATGACATACGGGTCCCATAGAATAAACCAAACTTACAACAAACGTCTCATAACAGACTTCTTATTTATATCAAAGATTGAATAAATATTTACCACAAATCATTTTATCTTTAATTAACACATTTTTAATCTTTCAATAATTATTCATCATTAATATTATAACTCATAATATTGACAATTAGATCATTCCCAAGAAAGAGGGGGCTTTCCGATAAGGACTTCTCCTTATTGGCGCGCAATTAAGTGACCAAACATCTTTCCTCGACAGAACTTTCTAGACATCGTCAATAATGCAAATAATAATATGAATAAATTTGTCGTCTCAATTATTGAATTAATAATATAAAATATTGTGCAGATGATACTGTGATAATAATTGAATCAATAATATAAGATACTATGCAGCAACTACTGTTGCAATAATTGAATAAAACTGAGTGACTTCTCACGTAAGCATCAATAATCAAAGATATTGTACAATAATGTGTGCTACTGTGCAGCCACACGTATTACTATACTTTTATCACTGAGTATTTCAATAGTTAAAGGTCTAAGTTTTGTCGTTATTTTATAAAAATGTTATTTTTGTCGCTTTCTATATCTGATAGTTATTCCGTTGTGGGGTCCACCAATGATTGTGTTGTCGTACAGATATTCTCCGAAAAAAGAAAATTCCCCGACCAAACGAATATTTTATGACAACTTGCTTACTTTACAAAATTTATAAATATTACCCACAACTATAACATTATATCAAATACACACCTTATTATTCAAAATAATATTTAGAGAAAATTAAATCTTTATTCATAAAAATTGGGTCTTACATGGGGTTATCACAACAATCCTTTTTTTTCGTTGTTCATGTTGAAAAATTACAAAAATAATTTTTATCCCACTGAAAATATCACATTTTGTGCAATAGCTCATTGAAGTTAAAAAAAATTGTAATTCTATAACAAAACTAAAAAAACGCTGCAATCAACCCATTCCGTTAAATTCCCCAAACATCCGTTAACATACATGATAATCTCATGCCCCTCTTTATCTCTCTAAAATCCTCTTTATTTGTCTACAATCTCTCACCATTATTGCTTTCTCTTGGAATTGATGATTGTAATTTTATAAATGGCAGTAATCACCACTGCTGGACCAATGACCATTGCCGAAATCCACCATCACATCACCTAATAATTGACAATCTGATCGACGAAACCAAGAAATAAATTAAAGTACTAAATGATCTAAATCTTATCTTCAACGAAGCCCCAATATATATGGATAATGATTCATGACATATATTTGCTACGGATCCTTATAGGAGGTTATACACCATCAAATCATCCGCTACTATTCTGTTACTAATAGTAGCGGACGCTAATCAAAATAACTGTTTGACTTTATTGACTAGAGTTTCAATAAATTAATTAGGGTTTAGGGTAGGGTTTGTTAACTTATTTTTAACTAGGTTTATCGTTTATTAATTTATTAATTTCTAGTTAATAAACTCTAAACCCTGATCAGTAAACTGTCAAGAATAGAAGGCAGTGAGAAGAATGCATAGCCATTATTCAATCAAGTTAACAAAATGCAATGTTTGTTTCAATTAAAAGCTATTTTACCTAGGAATTGATGTAAAAGGGGATCTAAAAATTTATGAATATATCCTTTTTGGTTTTTATGTCTTCTTCTTCAATTTTTCTATCAGTTTATTAGAGTAATCATATCAAAATGGTATCAGAGCATCTCCTGGGCTAACCATGGCTGACACTTCTGCTAAAGTGAGTCTTCATAAGCACGGGAAGAAGCTCAAAGCCTCGGAAGGAAGGATGGAGCAGATGCAAGAACTGATGGCTAAGAACCTTGAATAAACGTCGACACAAATGGGTTTAATGGGAGATCAAATCTCTCAAATCAGTCAGAGGCTGCAAACCACTAGTGAGGAAATAGCTCAGAAAGTTACATAGGCAATAAAAGCATTTCATCGTTCAGAGAAGGCGAAATCTGCTGCCACTGAGGTTCACACACTCACTTCCCACTCAGCCACATCTTCTATTCCTGTGGATCCATCAACCCCATCTCCCCTAGTAAAAAATCTCATACCACCACTAAAATTTTGTACGACTACTACCTTCCTTACTACGCACAATACCTTTACGCTAACCTTGAATTCCAGTACTTAACCAACTATTAGCATCCAAAACCAACACTGTGTACTGTTTAACCCTTATACCCAACCTTCATCCATGGTTTCAGTACCTGATCCAACTGTTCGAAGCCCGACTATGACTCTAAATAGTCCAAACACCATCAGACTTCCACCATACACCATGCATATGCTAGGTTGGAATACCCATTCAAATGCGCCTCGGACTATAGGAACTACTTTCCCAATTATTGCTTCCAATTTAGTAACAAACCCAGCTATATAAGCTTATAATTATTCAAACCAACAAAATTCTCCCCTTCTCAACATGACATATAGCCCCTCAACACAACATATACCAATCTACACTACCAGTTATGGACTACCAAATTCTAGCACAAAATATACATCTGCAATTCCCCCATATAATTCCTCCAATTATGCACAAATTCCTATTACAACCCCAGTATACCATGGCCCTAATTACCCCCCTCATTTTAATGGAACCTATCCCTGGTACCACACTCCAGAAGGACCCCATTCCAAACCTACAAATAGCCCTTTTCCACACTTTCCCATGCCTAAAATGGACTTTCCACATTTTGAGGGAAGAGAACCAAGAGGATGGCTAAAAAAGTGTGAAAAATTCTTCCAACTTAATGCCATGTTAGATCCTAGGTCTAAGGTATTATATGTTGATCTCTATTTGGAAGGGGAAGCTGACGTCTGGTATCGATACCTACAAAAAGAAAAACCTTGGTTATTGTGGGATGAATTTGCGTACTATATTTGTCAATGATTTGCAAAAGGGGGACATGAAAATCTAATAGGGCAGTTTAATAAGCTAATTCAAAGAGGGAAAGTAGATGATTACATAAGGAAGTTTGAGGAGCTGAAAACATATATGCTAACCCAAAATAAGGGGAGTACTGAAGAATATTTCATTAAAAGCTTCCTCAGTGGCTTAAAGGAAGAGATTGCCAATGCCTTGTACATGGTGAGACCATAATCTCTTAGGGAAGCTGTGAGACCCCAAATTTTATGAAATGAAAGTATTCAATTTTCTTATAATTATTCTATTTAGTAAATGGTTAAATTGATAAAAGGTTAAAGTTAAGGGTGATATGTGAAAATTTTTCAAAGTATGCAAGTAGTTATAAAATATTCGTTTGGTCGGAGAATATTCTTTTTATCGGGGAATATCCGTAGGACGACACAATCATTGGTGGACTCCACAATGGAAGTATTGTCATAGTAAGAAAATGACAGAATTATCTTTTTATAAAAATAATAGCGAAAGTGTTACCGTTAAAATTGTTGAACTACTCGGTAGTAAAAGTACAGTAATACGCGTGATTGCATAGTAACACACGGTATTGATTATTGATGCTTACGTGAGAAGTCACTCACTTATACTCAATTATTGCTACAGTAATTGCTACATCATATCTCTCATATTATTGATTCAATTATTGTCACAAAGAGCATCTCAGATAATATGTTATATTATTAAATCAATAATTGAGACAAAAAATTATTCATATTATTATTTGCAATATTGACAATGTCTAGAAGTTCAAATGAGAGGTTTGGTCACCTAATCATGGCTACTAATAAGGAGAAATCCTTATCTGAAAGCCCCTCTTTCCTTGTAAATTCACACGTTGTTAAATATCGTGAGTGATAATATTAATGATGAATGTTATTAAAAATCAAATTTGAGTTCTGAGTTGAATTTGGAGATGCGACGTGATATTTGAGTCCTAAACGATGAAATTAGTAGAAATAGACTATAAACACAAAATTTGTCTCCGGGTTGATTTTTGGTCAAAAAAAACAAATGACTTTTTTCGTAAAAAGTCAAACTTCAAAATTTCAAAATGAAATTTTTGAGAAAAATATTTCCATTGTGTTGGGATTGTTAGTGTTAGTGGAAATCGACATTTATTTCGATAATAATTGATGTCTGGAGGTTATATTGACCAATCGGGTAATTAATCGAATAAATGAGCAATTAATTCCTATTAATTCACATGATTATAACTATTTGTTCACATGTGTGTACTATTGATTCACATTCATGTACTATTAGGAGAGGTGGTGCAAGATTGATAATACTTGCATGACTAAGTTAAAAATGTAGGTATAGATGGAGGTACTATACTGTAATTCGTATTTTCACATGATTATAACTATTGAGTCACATGATTGTACTATTAATTCACATGATTTACTATTAGGGGAGGTGGTGAAAGTTTGATAATACTTGCAGAACTAATTTAAAAATGAAGAAAAAGAGGAAGGTATTATACTGTAATATTTTGGGCCCCAAAACGTGCAATTATCGAAACTATATTTTTCTATAAATAGAAGCTCATTCTTCCTTCATTTCTCACCAATTCACTAAAGCTATAGAGCAATTATTATAGAGAGAAAGAAGAAGAGAAGTCTGCTACCTCACTATTCCAAAGATTCTAGTTTTTTCTAAGGTAAGGGGTATTATTCTTCGTATTCATGAAGAGAGTTATTTTCTTTCAATACTGTAAGGGTTGTTATTCCATTCTTTATTATTATGTTGAATAACTCTGCCTATGCATAAGCACCGCATACATGGTGAAATTCTTCCGTTATTACATTCTTTATTATTATGTTGGAATATCCTCATCGTGTGGGATTACATACGACCGGTTCCATTCTTTATTATTCTCGCTGGAATAACCTTTATCTGCGGTCTTCATCGCATGCCCGTGAATTCTGTTGTTATTCCATTCTTTATTATTATGTTGGAATATCCTGTCTGTGTGGATTACGCATGACTTGGTTCCATTCTTTATTATTCTTCTAGAATATCCTATCTCATAAGGATTACGCATTTACGGTTCCATTCTTTATTATTCTATTAGAATAACTCATGCTGCATGCGGTCTACCGCATGCATGGTGAATTCTTCTGTTATTCCATTCTTTATTATTCTGTTGGAATAACCTGTCTATGTGGACTACCGAGAAAAATAGTAAATGAATTTTAAAAATTTCGAGAAAAATATATGTTCAATATGGGACTATATTCCGCTAAATCTCAGAAAAGAAATATTTTTGGGACTGATTTGGTATTTTTCATGAAAATGAACTAGTTATGAGTAAATAAATTAAATATGTTATGTGAAGTAACAAAATTGGAATATAGGATTTTATGGCTTGGGAATCCTATATAGGGTATATGCAGATTTTTGATGAGGGATTTGATCATTGGTGATGAAATCTTATGAGTATGGCATTTTTGAATGATTAAAATGCATTATTTGGTAAAGTGTAAATAATTAAAATAAATTATTTATAAGTTTAAGAAGTGATTAAAATATTATTACAATATTAATAATATTAGATTATGAGTTTATTAAGTGATTGATAATATTTGGATAAATTTAAAGTCTTTAATATTTATCCTTGATTTCGTTTGATTTGATTTCGTTTCATTATTGCTTATATCATTATCATCCTTCTCATGCTTATATTGTGATAAAAGTCATCTTTTGCTTATGTGCATAGATGGACTTGGTATGATTATGACCATGGATTATTCGGTATAATCATGACCGTAATGTAACAAATGTTGTGGTAAAAGTCCTCATTGGTCAGTAGTGCATTGATGGACAGTTTTGGTATGATTATGACCAGGGATTATTCAGTATAGTCATGACCATTGATGATTTAATGAATATCCTTGGCCCGTAGTGCAGGGATGTTTCGATGATGTGGTTTATTTATCAAGCTTAGTCTCAGCGATAAAATAAAAAAAATTGATGAAAATATTTTAAATCATAGAAGATACTAGATATCATGCTCTACTTGACTCTTCTAAAATACAGCCAGTATGTATTTGGCCCCAGAGTGCAAAAGAATAAATTGTTAATGAATATCTTTAGTAGTAATGCAAAGATGAATTTATTAGTATGATTATGAAAGCAGGGAATTGTGATTTGGTATACCCATGATTTTGATGTTTCGGTGAAGATAGGTGATGAAAATTATCTTTGTCCTGGGTGCGAATAGGAATTTAGAATCACAATTATGATTATGAGTTATTCATATGATTATGGGCATGAATTGTTGATTGATGTTACTGGGATAAAACATTATTGGTGGACTTTTAACATGGAGAAGATAATAGACACATGGTCTATTTTGACTCTTCTAATGGATTGCTCGTTCCGCTGCAACTATGGTTGAAAAGTTTTATCATCTACCATATGTTCTAAATCTTTGATTTATTATTGACGAAGGCTATTGATAATTTAATTATCTTTAGTCATGATATCCTTTACTGAGCTATTTGTGCTCACCTTTTGCTTCACAATTCCTTTCAGGTAATAAGAGTGTAGCTGGGTCGAGCGGGGATAATAGGGAAATAATGTGATGGTCCGAGACTGTCGAAGTCTCTCAATACATTATAAAACGATATGACATGCAACAGATAATTGTATTGAGGACCTAAGATGTGTGTGTCGTATTTTATACGTCACTTAATAATTGATTTTGGCGAACAACAATAGGGTGATGAGAACTCGACTTTGAAAGCGTCAAAAGTGCACCTCATTAGAATGAATATGATATTAATCTTCTCGTTCTTCTTTGGGGTCTTAAAATATTTGCTGCTGTATTTTATATGGCATTGTAACTATTTGTGTTTGGATACTGTCTACGAGACAATATTGTATTAAAACTCACATACTTATATCTGTTGTCGCATCGCATTTACGCTCAACAACAGTTGTATAAATGAAGTTTGTATTTGATTTTTATAGAGTGATATCTGGCGACTCAGAATGGGTCGTGTGGACCTATTTTGGGGGCGTCACAGAAGCCATTAATCATGCTAGGAGGCAAGAGGTTTTTTTAGAATATCTAGACAGAAGGACACATGGAACATCCAGAATTGGGGGAAACAGTCAAATACAAAGGGGCAAACTAAACCTTGTTATGAACAAGGAAACATTCCAGCCAGCTAGGATAGGAGCAGGGCATAAATCTTTTCCAATTAAGAGATTAACTACAACAGTAATGGCAGAAAGGAGGAACAAGGGCTTATGTTACAATTATGATGAAGTATACACACAAGGACACAAATGTAAACAAAAGAACATCTACCTCATGATAACTGATGAAGAAGAAAAAGTACTTCAAGAAGAACCAAACCCTGAGTTAGCAATTATTATACAAGGAGAAGAGGGGAGAGATACTACAGATTGAGGATGATTTCGAGTTATCATTTCATGCCATTACAGGGACTCACAAGCTTCACACTATCAAACTGTAGAGCCAAACTAAGAACAGGAACATCAGCATGTTATTAGATAATGGGTCCACACATAATTTTTTATCACAAGCTTTGGTTAAGGAACTTCAATTATCTACCGAGCCCTACACTCCAATTAAGGTCACAGTTGCCAATGGTGAATACATAAAATGTGATAGAAGGATTGGCCAGTTTAAGTGGAAATTAGCCCAAGGGGACTTCTGAAGCCCTATGTATGTTATTCCTCTAGGAGGATATGATGCATTATTAGGGGTCCAATGGATGCAAACTGTTGGAAGATTGCATATTTAAAATTTGATGTTGAAAGTTAATATTCATGATTATATGTAAAGTCCTTCAAAGGAACACATGTACAAGGACTTAGTGATAGATCAAACTTGTTAGGTTGATCTGGACTTTAATGTTTATCATTCTGTAAATGAATGTATAGGAGAAAAGATCAAAGCTGTTAGGTTGATCTATATCTTGAGATGTAATAGATAGGCTTCAACTGAATCGTAGTCTATTAAGCTGATAAAGATATTGTAGAAGACAAGGCAGAATCGTAGAGCATTGAGAATCGTAGTGTATCTACTTTGAAGGGCCTCTCTGAAGTCGTAGAGTAGGTCAAACGCTTGCCGAGCTAAATCAGAGGTCGTAGAGTGCTCTCAAAAGCGTAAAGTCTGCAAGTCAAGTAAGTGAAGATCATAGTGTACTAGTACTTAAGAGAAATCATAGTGTTCTCGTTTAGCAGCATCAGATCAAGCACCAAGGTGGCAAGACACCACGATTAGAATCGTAGAGCTTCATCTGTCTGTGTCAGAAGCATTGAGCCTCGTCCATTTGTTTAAAGATAAATCACAACAAATATGGAATGAGCTATAGACGTTGAAGACCTCGGGAGTCCCAATGACACAACAGTCATCCTTAGTATATAACAAAGAAATGTATTGAAGAAGCTAAGGAAAGTACTCTGGCTCAGCAGAAAACACCTTTTCAGGTGTTAGGTGAAACAGCAGTCTGCTGTGTAAGTGGGTCAGTCTGCTAATCAGAAGTTGTGCAAAAAGTCTCCATCAAAGCTCAAAATTGTCAAATACATTTAATGCTTCAGCGGATGTCTTCAACGGATACATTTCAAAGACATCATATATACAAAGCTTCAAAGAGATGAAAGAATCAAGCAAGCATCGAACAAAAAACGTCAAGAACACTCAACGCTCAACTCTACGATCCGAAAAGAAAGCTTGTTTCACCACTACCATTCTTTCAACTCAAGATTAACTAAGAATCGAGTAGTAGCACTATTCAAGAACTTAACTACCATCAAGTGAATTAAAAAGTTCCAAGTCATAAGGACTTAAAGAGTTCTAAGTGAACTGAGAAGTACCAAGTCTGCTGGACTTGAAGAGTTTAATAGTGAACTAAGAAGTTCCAAGACTGCTGGTCTTGAAGGAATCTGTGAGATTCAGAAGTTGTAAAGATATCCTTAGTGGATTTCTTACTCGAGGAGTAGAAGAGTGGATTAGGAGCTTTGAATGCTTTGAACCACTTAAAATCTTTGTGTCTCCTATATTCTTGTCATAACTACTATAACTGCCATAACTACTTTACTCCTATTAACTCATTATATCTTTAAGGGAAAATAAACAGATCTTAATTCCGTTGTGTTTAAATTATTATCATAACTAATAAGTATTTTGATTAAAAGAATTTTTAAAAATATCTATTCAACCCCCCTCTAGATAACTATTGTGCCTCTGGGAACTAACACAAACTATCAGTCCCATTAGTCTTGACTATGGATAAAGAGAGGTCATAATACATTGGAAGGGAAAAAGGGTAGTCTTAGAAGATCGTGGGGATACAGGACAATACTACACAGTACAAACAACATAAATGTTTAAGTGGAAACCCAACGAAGAGACTTACTTTTTGGTTCAATTAACATCAATGGAAGGGGTCCTGAAATCAGATAATCCAGTTCCAGAAGTTGTAGAACAGTTGGTATCAACTAATAGTTACATCTTCCAAGAACCCCAAGGCTTACCTCCTTTAAGATGGCAGGATCACCACATACGAATTATGCCTGACTGCAATCCTGTTAATGTCAATCCCTATAAGTACCCCTACATACAGAAGACTGAAATTGAAAGGATGGTCAAGGAGATACTTGATAGTGGAATTATCAAGCAAAACACTTCCCCCTATGCTTCTGCAGTATTGTTCGTAAAAAAGGAGGACAACTCATGAAGGTTTTATGTTAACTACAGGGCTCTAAAAAACATAACCATCAAAAATAAGTTCCCTATTCATCTTATAGAAGAAATATTGGATGATCTGAAAGGAAGAAAATTATTTACTAAGTTAGACCCGGGGAGCGGTTATCATCAAATTAGGGTAAAATCTGAAGATACTCAGAAAACAACCTCCAAGACTCACCAAGGACACTATGAATTTCTTTTCATGCCCTTCAGCTTGACCAATGCACCTGCAACCTTTCCATGCCTAATGAATGGGGTATTTGGCCCCTATCTAAGAAAGTTTGTATTGATTTTCTTTGATGACATCTTGATATATAGTCCTTCATTAGAAAGTCATAAACATCATTTGTAACAAGTATTTGATGTTTTAAGGCATAATAAGTTTTGTGTTAAGAAGGCCAAATGCACCTTTGCACAACCACAAGTGGAGTACTTGGGACATGTTATCTGTGACGCCCCCAAAATAGGTCCACATGACCCATTCTGAGTCGCCAGATATCACACTATAAAAATCAAATACAAACTTCATTTATACAATTATTGAACTGTCCTACAGAGTACGACAACACATAAGCTATGAGTTTTAATACAAATATATGTAACTCTCATGGTGCCTCGACCACAACACCTTACAATGGTATTTTACATAAAAGTACAGACAATAACTGTTTTAGAAATTAAAATCTTTGGAAAATACTCAAGGAAACCTTTGTACATTAGAGGCCATGCATCTAAGTTATGATAGATATCATACGACTTGAGAATTATCCTTGGTTGACCCAATAGACCCCAAAGAAAAATGAGAAGATTACTTTCATGTTCTTTCCAATGGTGAGTCTTCTCTTGACATATAATTATCTCCATTGTCTCCAATTGAGAATTATATCTCAACCAAACACCAAGATTATATAGGTACTGCTCATAGATATAATCAGCAAGTGCATGTGCACAACCCTGACTTATGATAACACGAAGTCGTCTGTCATTAAACATCTTGTATGATAGTGGAAAAACACCCTTCAAAGTTGGGTTCACCTCTCCCTATTCGGTTCACCAAAATCAACGGTTAAAATGACGTATAAAATACTACACACTTATCTGAAAGTCTCAATAAAATTATTTCCATACTGTTTTAGGGGAAACCTCAACAGCTATAGACCACCGTTCTAATCCCCTGTTACCCCCGCTCGACCTAGCTACACTCTTATTACCTGAAAGGAATTGTGAAGCAAAAAGGGTGAGCACAACTAGCCTAGTAAAGAATATCATGACTAAAGATAATTAAATTATCAATAGCCTTCGTCAGTAATAAATCAGAGATTTGGAACATATGGTAGATGATAAAACTTTTCAACCATAGTTGCAGCAGAACGAGCAATCCATTAGAAGAGTCAAATAGACCATAAGGTCTATTATCTTCTCCATGTTAAAAGTCCACCAACAATGTTTTATCCCTGTAACATCAATCAAAAATTTCTGTCCACAATCATGTGAATAACTCATAATCATAATTGTGATTCTAAATTCCTCTTCGCACCCAAGACGAAGATAATTTTCATCACCTGTTTTTACCTGAAACATCAAAAATCATGGTTATACCAAATCACAATTCTTGTTCATAATCATACTAATAAATTCATCTTTGCACTACGGGCCAAAGATATTCATTAACAATTGATCTTTGCACTACAAAGACATACAACTGTATTTTAGAAGAGTCAAGTAGAGCATGATATCTACTATCTTCTACGAATTAAAAGTGTATTATCAATATTTTATCGCTGAGACTCAGCTTAATAAATAATTCACATCATCGAATCATCCCTGCACTACGGCCAAGGATATTCATTAGTATTATGACCACGAATTATCCATGCACTACGGGCCAAGGGTATTCGTGTTTTCAAAAATGGTCATGATTATACCGAATAATCCCTAGTTATAATCATACCAACAACTATTCATCAATGCACTACGGGCCAATGAGGACTTTTACCACATCATTTGTAACATTACGGGTCATGATTATACCGAATGATCCTTGGTCATAATCATACAAATCTACAGTTCATCTATGCACATAAACCAAAGATACTCATCAATTAATAGTTCATCTTTGCACGTAAGCCAAAGATATACAACTATAAAACCAATAATCAACAGTTCATCTTTGCACGTAAGCCAAAGATATACAAATCAGAAAACTAATAATCAACAAATCCATCTTTGCACGTAAGCCAAAGATGACTTTCATAATAATATAAGCATGAGGATGATGACAATGATATAAGCATTAATCAAACGAAATCAAAGATAAATATTAAAGACTTTAAATTTATCCAGAGTTTAAAAATATCTAAATTGTCAACACGATCATCGCTTTGTGGAGTAAAATTCAAGAATAATATTCATGTATCAAAAATAATTTGGATGAAAAGAAATATATTTTTCTCGGTGAATAAGACGTAAATGAATAAGACTTCATTAATAGTACTTCGAGAATATTATCTTGTGAATAGTACCCCGACATGAAAAGTACCCCAAATACCCGAATGAATAATATTCGAGTGAATAGTAACTGGGTGAATAGTAACTCGTGAATAGTACTCCGGCATTAAAAATGCCCCGTATACCCGAGTGAACAATATTCAAGTGAATAGTAATTGAGTGAATAGTAACTCATAAATAGTAACTCATGAATAGTATTCCGATATAAAATTATCAATAATTATCAAGAAAGCTCAGAATAATATTTTCATGAAAAGATACTGGATGAAGCGCAAATATCAAGGATATTCTACTAATTTCACGGAGTATAGAAGCAATACTTTAATAGAATGAGTGTAGAATTAGGAATATGAAACAAAATAATATTACTCACATACTATAGAGTATGGAAGAAAATATTATTTTCACGAATACTGAAAAATATAATATCCCTTATGACTGTTGAACGAAAATAATATTCCTACGAATATTGAACGAAGATGATATTCCTTATGAATATTGAACGAAAATAATATTCATATGAATAATAAAAATAATATCTCTTCGTAATATAAAATAAATAATACCCCTTACAAATATTGAATGAAAATAATATCTCTTCAGAATATAAAAAACATAATAACCCTTACAACTGTTGAACGAAAATAATATTCCTATGAATATTGAACGAAGATGATATTCCTTACGAATATTGAACGAAAATAATATTCATACGAATACGAAAAATAATATCTCTTCAGAATATGAAATAAATAATACCCCTTACTTCAGAAGAAGACTGAATACTGGAGTAGTGAAGTAGCAGACTACTCTTCTTCTATCTCTCTATAGTTTTTCTCTATATAGATTCTCTCTCTATAATTTCTCTTGTGAGTCTTAGTGAATTGGTGAGAATGAAGGAAGAATGAGCTTCTATTTATAAGAAAATATAGGTTCGATAATTGCACGTTTTGGGGCTCGAAATATTACAGTATAATACATTCATCTTTTCTTTTATTTTTAATTTAGTCCTGCAAGTATTATCAAACTTGCACCACCTCCCCTAATAGTATATCATGTGAATCAATAGTACAATCATGTGACTCAATAGTTTTATACATGTGAAAAAACTAATTACAGTATAGTACCTTCATCTATACCTCCATTTTTAATTTAGTCATGCAAGTATTATCAATCTTGCACTACCACCCCTAATAGTACATGCATGTGAATCAATAGTACACACATGTGAACACATAGTTATAAGCATGTAAATTAATAGCAATTAATTGCTCATTTATCCGATTAATTACCTGATTGGTCAATATAACTTTCAAACATCAATTATTATCTAAATAAATGTCGATTTCCACTAACACTAATAATCCCAACACAATGGAACTATCAATTTCATCTTTAATCAACACGAACTTATCCATCATTAATATTATAACTCACAATATTTAACAATCAGGTCGTTCTCAGGAAAGAGGGGGCTTTCTGATAAGGATTTCTTCTTAATGGCGCGTAATTAGGTGACCAAACCTCTTATTGACAGAACTTGTAACAATCCAAGATTTTATTTGTAATTTAAAATATTTATTAAATTAAATAAATATTTTATTGATGAAGTTGTTGTTTTAGTAATCTAAAATATTTCTTAAATTAAATAAGTAATCTATTTATGTGGTTGTTATTAGTGGAGATGTGTGAATTAAATTTATTAGATAATATTCTAAATTAAATTAATTTATAATTTAGAGAATTGTAGCATAACATGAGATGTTATATTGTTATTTTGATATGTTATATTGTTGTTTTGATTTAATAATTTAAGATGGTATGTTAATTATTAAATAAAATTATAATAAAAATTATAATTTTGTAATATTTTTTAAGTGAGTATTTATTTAAAATGTAGTATGTATAATTATTTTATTTGATTAATGTTGGATATGGAAATCCAAATAAGGCATATGTCGTTATAAAGTATAAACTAAATTGTTTATTAAAATAAATTAAAAGAGTTTAATTTAGTTTTTCCCAAACAAAGGCTTAAATATATTAAGACTTTATTTTTTTAAAGACTTTTTTGCCAAACAAAAAGCCTTATGGCTTTTGGATTTCTTAATATTTGAATTATAATAATATAAATAAAATAAATTAAAATAATAAATATAATATATTTATAATCTATATCGTTATATGTTATAACCGATTAGGCTTATTATGGCCATATCGCTTTTCTTTTTATTATTTCGCATACATGGTTATCAGTTTTGGGGGATTATACGCATTCTAGTTTTGCTAAGCCTGAGAATTTCAGAGAAAAGCTAAGAGAGAATTGAGAGAGAGAGAGGGAAAGTAAGTGATTTCAAGGTGATTATCAGTTGATTAGCAAGGATTGTTTACGCATAAGAAGGTATTTCTTTATAATTTTTATATCTTATGTATATATATGTATATATGAGTTTTACGGCATATAACTTCAAGTTCTGTGAATTCATCTTTTTAGAATTGTTGATATACAATTGATTACTTGTTATCAGATATGTTTGTGATGATTAGAACTAGTGTTTAGATAAGAATTTTATGTTAACTACGCTTAAAAGAAAGAAGTAATTACAAAGATATGTATTTTACATACGGCTTGTGAAAAGTACCAATTTTAGTGGCCAATTTGTACGTTAATCATGAATTGAGGCTTGATTATGCTAGTTCATTAAGAAACGAAGAAAGCGTAGTTTGAACGAAGTGATTTGGTGAAGAATTAAAATCACAGTGATGATTTTTGTAAAAGATGTCAAAAATGGTGTTTTTGTTTGAAAACATGGAATTTGAGGAATTAAGTTAGTAAAAGTTGTTGTTAAATTGTTCTATATTGATATATATGTGAGGAAACATGTTTGTAATAGTTTTATATCATTTGTTTGTGTTAATTTCACTGTTTGGTGGGTGAAATTCGTGTTAGTTGGGCTAAAATCGGCTATTGTTCATGCCGTTTACGCTTATCTGCACCGCACCTGCCGCTACACTGCTCCTGGGCTTATGTATGGCGCAATTGCGCGCATATAACCGATCTAAGGCAGTGACTTCTGCTGCTGCTGCAGACCTGGGATATTGACACTATAACTTGGTCTAATGATGTGTTAACTTAATAAACATGGAATATGGAGGTTAAAACAGAACCATGTCATGTCATTGATAATTTCAAAGTTGTAAAAGGTTTTATAAGTTAGGAATGTGATATGTTAGGACTTAGTGTACAAATTGAAGGGTGACTAAGTCTTATGATGTTAGCACTTGTGGTTTCGGAAATGAACATTAAGATATGGAATGTGATTAATATAAAACCAATGAGTCTTGGGAAGACTTAATCACTTGATTGATTTTCAAGTTCGATTAAGGAGAAATGTAGTATTGATTAATAAGAGTTGAAAATGTGATTTGGATGCTAGAAGTCTAATGTATGTGTTACTGAGTTTTCAGATTCGGCTTATGTGGTTTATTTATATGGTTAGACCTTAAACTAAAGGTTATAACGTAACTAAGATGATAAGTGAATCTATGAGGTTAATGTATTAGGCTAATTGATGTGATAATCCTAATGGTATGTGTAGGACATTGGAGTACGTGAGTTGTAATTGTATAGCTTACGCAAGAGGCAAGTTCCCTAACCTTTGCTACTTTATTATTCAGCAATGTTTGTGACGCCCCTAAAATAGGTATACATCACCCATCTTGGGTCGCCAAATACATGGTACTGAAGACAAATACAAACTAATTATACAATAGTCGTGTAAAATACGACAAAACATATGCTGTGAGTTTTAATACAAATATTGTCATCTAGACAATATCCACACTCAAAATAAGTCCTCAATACATTTATTAACACACTATTTCATAGAATAGTGAGGACTACTAATGCTATCCTCTGGACCATCACTCCGTTCCCCGACTAGTCCTCGCTACGCTCTCATTTCAAGAGAACAAAGGAAAGAAAGGGTGAGCTCAACTAGCCCAGTAAGAAATATTATAACTAAGATAATGCAAGATAAATTATCATTAGCCTTCAACAATGTTAAACTGATAAAATACAATAGACAACAAGTTTAACTACAGCGGAATAAACAATCCATTAAAAGAGTCAAGTAGAGAATAAAATCTACTATCATTTATGATTTAAAAGTTTTTCATCACTTTTATCGCCGAGACTCAAATTTTAATAAATAATCCACATCATCCCCGCACTACGGCCAAGGATATTCATTAGGGTCACGACCACAAATTATCCATGCACTACGGGCCAAGGATATTCGTGTATTCATCAATGGTCATGATCATGCCATAAAACAATTCATCTTTGCACCCTTGGCCAAAGAGAATCCATAGCCATAATCATACCAAAAATCGTCCCATCAATGCACTACGGCAAATAAGGACTTTTTCACATCATTTGTAACATTACGGTCATGATTATACCGAATAATCCTCATCATAATCACACCAAGTCCATCTATGCACTACAGAATACGAGATGACTTTCAACAAAATATAAACATGAGGATGATGACAATGATATAAGAATTCAATAAAACAAGTTCAAGAATTAATTTATCCAGGAACTAATAACATCCAAATTGTCAACATGATACTTCTTTGTAAAGTAAAATTCAAGAATGCTCAGAAGAATATTTTTATGAAAAGATACTAGATGAAGCGCAAATATCAAGGATATTCCACTAATTTCATGGAGTATAGAAATCAAAATTTTAACCAACTGAGTATAATAAAGAATGGAATAACAATAGAAATCACCATGCATGCGATACTTCGCATAGACAGGTTATTCCAACAGAATAATAAATAACGGAACCAGGTCAGGTGAAATTCACACCGATAGGATGTTCCAACAAAATAATAAAGAATGGAATAACAACAGAAATCACCATGCATGCGGTACTTCGCATAGATAGGTTATTCCAACAGAATAATAAATACAGAATAATACATAATGGAACCAGGTCAGGTGAAATTCACACCAACAGGATATTCCGACAGAATATTAAATGCGGAATAATAAATAATGGAACCAGGTCGTGTGAAATTCATAACGCAATGTGATATTCCGGCGTAATATTAAAGAATGGAATAATAGAAGAATTTCACCATGTATGCAAAGATTTTGCATTTACAACGAAGTTATTCCACATAATAATAAAGAATGGAATAATGTAAGAAGATCACCAAGTATAGGGTAAACCGTATATACAAAGTTATTCCACCAAGTATAGGGTAAATCATGATATCTGAGTTATTCCAATGTAATAATAAATAATGGAATAATGTATGGATTTCACCAAGTATAGGGGATTCCATGATACAAAGTTATTCCAATGTAATAATAAAGAATGAAATAATGTAAGAATTTCACCAAGTATAGGGGATTCAGCATGATACGAAGTTATTCTAATGTAATAATAATGAATGGAATAACAGAAGTTCTCTTCATGAATACAAAAGAATAACACCCCTTACCGTAAAAGAAACTAGATATAAAAGTAGTGAAGTAGCAAAAAACTCTTCTTCTTTCTCTCTATAATTTCTCCCTCTAGAGTTTCAGTGAATTCGTAAGAAATAATGAAGGAATGAGCTTCTATTTATAGAAGAATGGATTGAATAGTAACTAATTCTGAATCTGGTCTAGATTGATTTACTTTTAAACCAGACTATCCAGATTAAAACTTAAAGCAAATTCATTCATACTAATTCACTATTAAAACTTTAAACCAAATGATCCATACCGATTCACTATTAAAACTTTAAACCAACGATCCATATTGATTTACTAATATAAATTCAACCAACTATTCAAAAATTAAGAGCACAACTCCTCATGGAATAATATTGTACCCAAAAATAATTTGGACCGAAAAGAAATATATTGTTCGGGTGAATAGTAACTTATGAATAGTAACTCGTAAATAGTAACTCGTGAATAGTAACTCATGAATAGTAACTCATGAATAGTAACTCGTGAATAGTAACTCATGAATAGTAACTCGTGAATAGTACTCCGACACAAAAAGTGTTCCGAATACCCGATTGAACAATATAACCTCTAGACATCAATTATCATCAGAATAGATGTCGATTTCTACTAACACAAATAATCCCAACACAATGAAATTATCAAATTTATCTTTAATCAACACGAACTTATTCATCATTAATATTATAACTCACAATATTTAACAACCAGGTTGTTCCCAAGAAAGAGGGGGCTTTCTAATAAGGATTTCTCCCTATTGGCGCGCAATTAGGTGACCAAAACTCTCCTCGATGTAACTTCTAGACATTGTAAATATTGCAATTTAATAATATGAATAATTTTGTCGCCTCAATTATTGATTTAATAATATAACATATTGTGCGTATTTGACACCGTGATAATAATCGAATCAATAATACGAGAGATATGATGCAACAATTCTCAGTAGCAATAATTGAGTATAACCGAATGACTTCTCACGTAAGCATCAATAATCAATACCGTAGGCTACTATATGCAACCACGCCAGATTCTCGCATTTTTACTACTCTAGGGTAGTTCAACAGCTTTAACAATAATACTTCACGTTATTATTTTTATAAAATATTTTTATCATTTTCTCAATCCGACAATAATTCCGTTATGGGTCCACTAATGATTGTGTCTTGTCGCATTTAATATTCCCCGACACAAAGAATATTCTCCGACAAATCGAATATAATAAAACAACTTGCATACTTTGCAAAATTTATAAATACTACCCACAACTATAACATTATCTCAAATCCACACCATAATAAAAAAAATATTTCGAGAAATTTTAATTTTTATTCGTAAAAATCTGGGGTCTCACAATGTTACTTTTCACTGTTATGTTATGCTTATGCAAATTCTCTATTTCTAATCTCTTGTTTAACGATTTATTGTCATGCAAGTTCTTTAATCCTCATTTATTGTTGAGCAAGTTAGTTAATCTTTGTTTCTTAATTCTAATCGAGATTACCTTGGTTATTCAAAGTCTGTAATCATTTATTGTTGAGCAAGTTAGTTAATCTTTATCTCTTTATTCAAAGTCTGTATTATTATTGTAAGAAGTTTGTTTATTCATCTACTAATAACTGTTGTTTGATCTTCGTTTAATATCATTGTACTATCTTACGTTATTGTACCAAACTCTAAGTTGCTTAGCGATTCTTTACGGATTCAACTAATCCTTAGTTGATGAATGTTCTAAACTCTAAATTACTCTTGAAGTCTACCCACACCAAACTTCATTTGGTTTGTTTATGTACTCACACAACTTTGAAAGCATGTTGTCAATGATAACATTTGTTCAACTTAGAAATTGTTAATACTCTAACCCTTATTGATTCATCGATATACCTTGTTCATGAAGATATTATAGTCAAACCCTTGAATAGTTATTGGTTCCTATCTGATTCAACCAGTACTTGGTTGATGAGCGTTCTAAAAATCTAGACTTCCTTTGAAGTTAATTCCCAACCAAACTTCCTTTGGTTCAAAACATGATAATCTAAGCTGAGATGAACAACCCTATATCAGGGGATTATTTTAGAGCTACGCAATAGCGTTAAAATGTTTGCACAATACATAGTTCAAAGGGTTGATCACCTGGAGTACGGAATGATGGTCCATATAGTCGTTAGATCATTAAAGGTTCTTGAGAAACACCGCGAACCTAGGACATAGATGATGATTATGGTCTTTTAGATCATTAAAGGTTAAAGTAGAAATACTTGAAAATCTAGAATAGAGTTCGTGGTCTTGTGACCCTCAGTGTATTCTTTGATGTTGTTATCTATTGTTAACTTAAACGTTCATTATTCCTTTGAACTCATAGCTGTTGAATTAAAGTTTATTGTTCCGGTAAGAATACTTTACAATTGAAAGCTCAGTTAATTGACATTCATAAAACGTTATTATATATTATCCTTCTTGTGAGCAATTATTTGCTCACTCTTGCACAAAATAATGCAGATGAAGTTACGAAGTTTGAAAAGCTTTCTACAAGCAAGGGCAAGGACAAAGTGCTTGATTAGACGATAATGTTTAATTTATCTTTTATTTGTGAAGCTTATGTAATAGATTTAATTATGATCATGTTTTAATTTTCCGCTGATGATTGTAATAAAGGTTAGATGACCTGGGATTTATTTGAGACTATGTAACCCTTTAATGGGAGATTTATTGTTTAAAATTTTGAGTTTAATTATATCCTTTGTTTATGGGTAGTTAGTTATGATTTATTTAGAAAGTGAACACCAAATCTGTGGGATTGAAGTGCCCGGATTTGGGGGTGTCACAGAACTTCTAGACATTGTCAATATTGCAAATAATAATATGAATAACTTTGTCGTCTCAATTATTAATTTAATAATATAGCATATTATGCAGATGATACTGTGACAATAATTGAATCAATAATATGAGAGATATGATGCGAAAGAATTCTTCGTAGCAATAATTGATTATAACTGAGTGACTTCTTACGTAAGCATCAATAATCAATACCGTGTGCTACTATGCAACCACCGTATTACTGTACTTTTACCACCGGGTAGTTCAACAGTTTAATGGTAAAACTTTCGCCGTTATTTTTATAAAAAAATATTTCTTTCATTTTCTAACTACGACAATACTTCCGTTGTGGGGTTCACCAATGATTGTGCCGTCGTACGAATATTCCCTGATAAAATGAATATTTCATGACCAATAGAATATTCTCCGATACAACGAATATTTTATATCAACTTGCTTACTTTGCAAAATTTTCAAATATCACCCTTAACTTTAACCTTTATCAATTTAACCATTTACTAAATAACATAATAATTATAAGAAAATTGAATACTTCCATTTCATAAAATTTGGGATGTCACATTATTAGTGAGCAAAGGGTTACTGCTGATAAGAACAAGGTGGAAGCTATGATGCAATGGTACAAGCACAAATCATTAAAGTCACTAAGAGGGTTCCTAGGCCTTACAGGTTACTACAGGAGGTTTTTGTAACACTATGGAGCTATTAGCAAACCATTAACTAATTTTCTAAGGAAAGGGGCATTTAATTCTCTAAAGCATTTGTAATTGAAATGGATGCTTGTCACACAGGTGTAGGGGCAGTATTTATGCGGTTGCTCTGTTTGTGATTTCATGTTTAGAGTTCTTAATTGGTTGACTGTTTTCCTATTTTCGGGATTTAAGGCATACCATTAGCCTTTCTAAGTAAGGTTTTGTCTACAAAACAATTGGGTCTCTCAACTTATGAAAAATAGTTGTTAGCTATCATTATAGCAGTGCAGAAATAGATAACATACTTGTTGGGACAACAACTCGTTATAAAAACTGACCATGAAGCATTGAAATACTTCATGGAACGAAAATTAATAACCTTGGTACAGCAGAAATGGATCTAAAAAATGTTGGGTTTTGATTATATCATACAATATAAGAAAGGTAAAGATAATCTGGTAGTAGATGCATTGTCTAGAAAACATGAATTAAAGGGAAGTTGTGTAGTGATACAATCAGCTATTCCTAGTTGGATTATTGAAGTTGCTGACAACCTAGTGGGTGATAAAGAAGCACATAAACTTATGGCTCATATACCGATAGACTCCACTAGTTATCCTAATTACAAGGTTTAGGAAGGAATACTCAGAAAGGATGGAAAGATTTATTTAGGCAGCACTGGAGACCTGAGGAAAAAGTTCATGGAATAGGTTCATAGCAGTCTTGAAGGGGGGCATTCGGGGGTCACAGCATCAGTCAAGAGGGCTGAGCTATTATTTTATTGGCTTACATTGAGGAAGGATTTGATAGAGTTGATTGAAAAATTGTGAGATGTGCCAGAGGAATAAAGGAGAACATGTCCCAAGTCTGGGACTCCTACAGCCTATACCCATTCCTAGCCAAGCATGGGAAGTAATAACTAGGGATTTTGTGGAAGGTTTACCTAAATTAAACGGAAAGGATACAATTTTGGTGGTGGTTGACTAGCTCACTAAGGGATGTCATCTTATGGCTCTCACACACTCATTTACAGAATCCCAAGTAGCACAAATGGTGCTAGATTCATTTGTCAAACTACATGATCCCCCTAATACCATTATCTCAAATAGGGATAAGATATTTGTGAGCACTTTTTGGAAAGAACTATTTAGGGCCTTAGGAGCCCAAGTTAAGCTAAGTACAGCTTACCACAAATGGAGAGAGTTAACTAGTGTATCGAAACGTATTTACGATGTATGATAAATACTAAGCCTACACAATGGAGTAAATGGTTACCTATGGTAGAATGGTGGTACAATACCTTATTCCACACAGCCACTAGAATGACTCCCTATAAGGCCCTTTATGACATTAACCCACCTGTTGTCAATTATCACCAAGCAAGAAAAAGCAACAATCCTTTGGTAGCTGATTTTTTTAGAGAAAGGGAGGAAAACCAAAAACTACTAAAGGACAATTTGCATAAATTTCAAGAGAGAATGAAGCTATATCCAGACAAGAAAAGAACTGAAAGAGAGTTTAATAAAGGAGATGAGGTGTATTTTAAATTACAACCCTATCGAAAAATGTCAGTTTCACAAAGAAAGAACTTCAAGCTATCTGCAAAGTATTATGGACCTTACACTGTGACTCAAAGAATCGAAAGGTAGATTACAAGTTACAGCTTCCTTCCAGTGCCAAAATACACAATGATTTTTTATGTCTCACAGTTAAAAAAGAAAATTGGGGAGACTAAGGTGGTTCAAACCGAGTTGCCACAAACAAACAATGCACAAGAATTACGACCAATATTTATAGCCATTGTGGATAGGCGATTGATAAAGAAGAGACAACAGCCAACAACCATGGTTTTGGTCCAATGGTCTCATAGAATTCTCGAAGATGCGACATGAGAGGAGTGGAGCAAATTGTAGGAACAATATCCAGAATTTAATCCTTGGGGACAAGGATCTCTTCAAACAATAGGGAATTGTCAAGAATGGAAGGCAAAGGAGAAGAAGATATAGCCGTTATTAAATCAAGTTACCAAAACGCAGCGTTTGTTTCAATTAAGAGTTGTTTTACATAGGAGTTAACAATAGACGCGTGTCTTTCTTTTATTGGTAAATGTTGTTAAAAAAAGCATGTTAGAAACTGAATAAAATGGAAACCTAAGTGATGTAAAAGGGGATCTGAAAATCTATGAATATTTTCCTTTTGGTTTCTTATGTCTTCTTCTTCAATTTTTTTTATCAATTAATTAGAGTAATCGTATCATAAACCCTAAACTCTAAATTGTAGTACTAAACGATCTACATCTTATAGAGCGGATTGATTGCAAATTTAAGTTCAATCGGTCTATTGCATTTATTTTTAGTTCAATGACTTATTGCACAAAACGTGTCAATTATGTGACGCCCCAAAATTCGGTCTATTTTCACATCCAGATTTCGTACATCATGGTCCCATCTCTTATGTAAGACCCCGAATTTTATGAAATAAAAGTATTCAATTTTTCTATTCAGTAAATGGTTAAATTGATAAAAGTTAAAGTTAAGGGTGATATATGAAATTTTTTTTCAAAATACGCAAGGGGGTATAAAGTATTCATTATTGTCGGGGAATATTCGTTTGGTCGTGGAATATTCTTTCTCTCGTTTGGGAGTATTCGTGATGACGGCAAGCAGCCTATTTGTGGGGACCCATAATGTAATAACCGCTTGGATGAAGAAAATGACAAAATTAAGTTTTTATAAATAACGACGTAATCGTTACCGTTAACACTGTTGGAATACCCGGTTGGTAAAATAAAGTAATACGCGTTGTTGCACAGTAGCACACGGTATTACACAGTATTTTTGAATTATTGATTCTTACGTAAGAAGGCACTACTCAATAATTGTTACATAATTATCGCTCAATATTTTATTTTATTGATTCAATAATTGATGCATACCGATATTTTATATTATTGTTGTTCAATAATTGTCACCGCACAAAGATTCTCATTATCGATCAATAATTCATATTATTTGAATAATATTATTAGATAACATTATTGGCAATGTCTAGAAAGTTCTCACAAGGAGAGGTTTGGTCACCTAATTGCGCCAAGAAGGAGAAATTCTTATTGAAAGCCCCTCTTCCTGAACCTACCGGGTCATTGTATTATTATGATTCTATAATATTATTTATGAATAATTAATTATTGATTTATATGACAATGAAATATTTATTTGATGTGGATATAAATGATGGATTTATTTATGTGGTTATAAATGAAGGAATTAATGTTGAGGTATTTTATCGAGATTTTGCCTGGATTGAGGTATTAAAAGATCAAATCGTTGTTCTTCTTGACTTTATTATGTGAGTTATAATTTTTAATCGACCGCTGATCGTTGGGATTTTTGGATATGTTATACATATATAAGTTGAGTATATGTTCACAAATTTTGAACCGCTAAAATGAACGATATATTTGTTATGAATTTTAAGAGGTGACTGATTCGTAAATTAGGTTATAAATGATTTTGGTGGAAAATTCTAGAATTGGTGGGCCCCACTTTTAGTTGGTGAGAAATGTGCTCAATTGAATTTTCAAATGTGGTGGGTGGGAATAGTAGCGAGTAAAGCCATCAAAGTCATAGTGTTAAGTCTGCTTTGCCATGCTAACATTTTCCTATAAATAGAGGGCTAAGTTAAATTGAAAATCACACCGTAAACAAGTTTTCTCTTTTCTCTCTCTCTATATTATCGAGCGTATTCTTATGAGTATTTTGAGTATACTTTGAGTATTGTTAGATTTGCAAAAGTTCCCTTCAAAGACTATATCCTGTGTTTCAACTAGAAGTCTTGTCTTTCGAGGTAAGGGATGTTATTTTCTTCTCGATGATATTATTTCTTCAATATCATTATCTTTGAAATATTGGTTGGAACTTTTTATCAAATTTGGAACTTTTTCATGTCGGGTTACTATTCATGAGTTACTATTCACGAGTTACTATTCATGAGTTACTATTCACGAGTTACTATTCACGAGTACTATTCATGAAAGCGTGAAGATGTTTTTTTTCATGGAATTTCTATCTTTTGGTGTCTGAGTTACTATTCACGATACTAAGACTATTCACGATAATGACACTATTTATTCACGAATACTGCACTATTCAATCAAAAATGAAAATTTTTCTTTTCATCTAAAATATCTATTCGGATACTAGCTTTGATTGTATCCATGTTTTGATCATTCTTGAATTTTACACCACTATGATTATTTTTGAGGTATTTTTGGACGTGGATAAAACCAATGCAAAGATGAATGATTTCAAGAATATCTTTGGCACCTGTAGTGCAAAGATGAATGTGTGTTTAAATGAACATGACCAATCGAGGAATATCTTTAGCCATGGTGCAAAAAGATGAATTATTGATGAATATCTTTTGCTCGTAATGCAAAGATGACTGTTGTTGAATATCTTTAAATTTAAGAGTGCAAAGATGAATTATTGATGAATATCTTTTGCTCGTAATGCAAAGATGACACATTGTTGAATATCTTTAGCTTTGTAGTGCAAAGATGAATTATTGATGAATATCTTTGGCTTGAATGCAAAGATGACCTGTTGTTGAATATCTTTAGCTTTGTAGTGCAAAGATGAATTATTGATGAATATCTTTGGCTTGAATGCAAAGATGACCCGTTGTTGAATATCTTTAGCCATAGAGTGTAAAGATGAATCTGTTGATGAATATCTTTGGCCTATGGTGCAAAGATGAATTTATTAGTATGATGATTATGAATGTGGAACTGTGATTTGGTATAACCATGATCTTTGATGTTTCGTAAAGACAAGTGATGAAAATTATCTTTGTCTTGGATGAGGAAAGGAATTCGTAACTACAATTACGATTATGAAGTTATACACGTGATTGTGGGATGAAATTGTTGATTGATGTTACAGGATAAAACATTGTTGGTGGATTTTAACATGGAGAAGACAATAGACTTTATAGTCTATTCGACTCTTCTAATGGATCGCTTCATTCCGTTACTGACTATGGTTGAAAAGTTTTATCATCTACCATATGTTCTAAATCTCCGATTTATTATCGATGAAGACTATTGATAATTTATTTATCTTTAGTCATAATATTCTTTATCGAGCTAGTTGTGCTCACCCTTTTGTTTCACAATTCCTTTCGGATAATAAAAGTGTAAATTTGAGTGAGCGGGGATAGCGAGGAATAGAGTGGTGGTCTATAGATGTTGAGGGTGAGGTGAATTTAACTTGGAAGGGTGTTTTGTCACTATCATACAAGATGTCTAATGACATACAACCTCGTGTTATCATAAGACATGGTTGTGCTCATCCACTTGTCGAGTAGTATATTTACAAAGCACTACCTATATAATCTTGGTGTTTGTTTGGAGTATAATACCCAATTAGAGACAAGGAGATAATGATATGTCAAGAGAAGACTCACCATTGGGAAGAATATGATAGTAATCTTCTCGTTTTTCTTTAGGGGTTTATTGGGTCAACCAAGGATAATTCTGCATATGATATCTACCATAACCTAAAAGCATGGCCTCCCATGTATGAAGGTTTCCTTGAGCACTTCCCAAAGATTCTAATTTCTAAAACAGCTTTTGACTATACCTTTATGTAAGGTGTCATTGTGACGCTACAGCTTGGTATATATTTGTATCCAAACTCACAAAGATATATGTGTTGTTGTATTTTGCATTTACAATTGTTGTAATAAAGTTGTAGTTGTTTTTCGTACCATATATTTGGCGACTCGTAATGGGTTGGATGGAATGAACCTATTTTGGGGTTGTTACATTTGGTATCGAGCTTAAGGATATGATCTCTGGCGGAGAGATCGGGAATAGAACTAGGAGGGAGAGATGAGTAAATCCTTCGCTAGTGTGTCCTACCTAAGCTTATTTGTTGGTGGTCACCATAATATCGAGATATTATGTGATATGTTAATTTGCTCAATTAACCTTTGTTTTGAAGTCGTATTCTAGAATGATATCCGAAATACGGAGATGAGCAATGGAGAAATCATGATGATGACAGGGAGATAGAATCAAATGAAAACAAGGTATTCTCAACTCTTTGAAATACTAGGTACGTAAATTTCTGGGACGAAATTTCATAAGGAGGGAGATTGTAAGACCCCCGAATTTTATGAAATAAAAGTATTCAATTTTTCTATTCAAGAAATGGTTAAATTGATAAAAGTTAAAGTTAAGGGTGATATATGAATTTTTTTTCAAAATACGCAAGGGGTATAAAGTATTCATTATTGTCGGGAATATTCGTTTGGTCGTGGAATATTCTTTCCGCTTTCAGGGAGTATTCGTATACGATTATGCAGCCTATTTGTGGGACCCATAATGTAATAACTGCTTGATGAAGAAAATGACAAAATTAAGTTTTTATAAATAACGACGTAATCGCTATCAATAACACCGCTGAATACCCATTGGTAAAAAATAAAGTAATACGCGTTGTTGCACAAGAAGCTGCCAGATTACACAAAAGATTTTTGAATTATTGATTCTTACGTAAGAAGGCACTACTCAATAATTGTTACAATAATTATCGCTCAATATTTTATTTTATTGATTCAATAATTGATGCGTTGATATTTTATATTATTGTTGTTCAATAATTGTCACCGCACAAAGATTCCATTATCGATCAATAATTCATATTATTTGAATAATATTATTAGATAACATTATTGGCAATGTCTAGAAAGTTCTCATCGAGAGGTTTGGTCACCTAATCAAGCGGCCAAGAAGGAGAAATTTTATTGAAAGCCCTCTTCCTGGAACCCGCCTGGTTGTCATTATTGTGATTCTATAATATTATTTATGAATAATTAATTATTGATTTATATGACAATGAAATATTTATTTGATGTGGATATAAATGATGGATTTATTTATGTGGTTATAAATGAAGGAATTAATGTTGAGGTATTTTATCGATATTTTGCCGGATCGAGGTATTAAAAGATCAAATCGTTGTTCTTACAAATTTTTATTATGTGAGTTATAATTTTTAATCCGACCGTTGGATCGTTGGGATTTTTGGATATGTTATACATATATAAGTTGAGTATATGTTCACAAATTTTGAACCGTTAAAAATGAACGATAATTTGTTATGAATTTTAAGAGGTGACCCATTCGTAAATTAGGTTATAAATGATTTTGGTGGAAAATTCTAGAATTGGTGGGCCCCACTTTTTAGTTGGTGAGAAATGTGCTCAATTGAATTTTCAAATGTGGTGGGTGGGAATAGTAGCGAGTAAAAAGCCATCAAAGTTCTGTTAGTTTAAGTCCTTTGCCGTGCTAACATTTTCCTATAAATAGAGGGCTAAGTTAGAATTGAAAATCACACCGTAAACAAGTTTTCTTTTCTCTCTATATTATCGAGCGTATTCTTATGAGTATTTTGAGTATACTTTGAGTATTGTTAGACGGCAAAGTTCCTTCAAAGACTATATCCTGTGTTTCAACTAGAAGTACCGCCTTTTCGAGGTAAGGGATGTTATTTTCTTCTCGGATGATATTATTTCTTCAATATCATTATCTTTGAAATATTGGTTGGAACTTTTATCAAATTTGGAACTTTTTCATGCTCTGGGTTACTATTCATGAGTTACTATTCACGAGTTACTATTCATGAGTTACTATTCACGAGTTACTATTCACGAGTACTATTCATGAAGCGTGAAGATGTTTTTTTTGTGGAATTTCTATCTTTTGGTGTCTGAGTTACTATTCACGATACTCACTATTCACGATACTGCATTAATTATTCACTTATTCAATCAAGACTATTCAATCAAAAATGAAAATTTTTCTTTTCATCTAAAATATCTATTCGGATACTAGCTTTGATTGTATCCATGTTTTGATCATTCTTGAATTTTACACCACCACTATGATTATTTTTGAGGTATTTTTGGACGTGGATAAAACCAATGCAAAGATGAATGATTTCAAGAATATCTTTGGCACAGAGTGCAAAGATGAACAGTGTTTAAATGAACATGACTAATCGAGGAATATCTTTAGCCAAGAGTGCAAAGATGAATTATTGATGAATATCTTTGCTCGTAATGCAAAAGATGACTTTGTTGTTGAATATCTTTAATGGTGAGTGCAAAGATGAATTATTGATGAATATCTTTTGCTCGTAATGCAAAGATGACCTGTTGTTGAATATCTTTAGCCTGTAGTGCAAAGATGAATTATTGATGAATATCTTTGGCTTGTAATGCAAAGATGACCTGTTGTTGAATATCTTTAGCCTGTAGTGCAAAGATGAATTATTGATGAATATCTTTGGCTTGTAATGCAAAGATGACCCGTTGTTGAATATCTTTAGCCTGTAGTGTAAAGATGAACTGTTGATGAATATCTTTGGCCTATGGTGCAAAGATGAATTTATTAGTATGATTATGAACAAGAACTGTGATTTGGTATAACCATGATCTTTGATGTTTCAGGTAAAGACAAGTGATGAAAATTATCTTTGTCTTGGATGAGGAAAGGAATTCAGAACTACAATTACGATTATGAAGTTATACACGTGATTGTGGGATGTGAATTGTTGATTGATGTTACGTGATAAAACATTGTTGGTGGATTTTAACATGGAGAAGACAATAGACTTTATAGTCTATTTGACTCTTCTAATGGATTGCTCATTCCGCTGCAACTATGGTTGAAAAGTTTTATCATCTACCATATGTTCTAAATCTCTGATTTATTACTGATGAAGACTATTGATAATTTATTTATCTTTAGTCATAATATTCTTTACTGAGCTAGTTGTGCTCACCCTTTTGTTTCACAATTCCTTCGGATAATAAAAAAGTGTAGCCGAGTCGAGCGGGGATAAGCGAGGAATAGAGTGGTGGTCTATAGATGTTGAGGTGAGGTGAATTTAACTTGGAGGGTGTTTTGTCACTATCATACAAGATGTCTAATGACATACAACCTCTTGTTATCATAAGACATGGTTGTGCTCATCCACTTGTTGAGTATATTTACAAGCACTACCTATATAATCTTGGTGTTTGTTTGGAGTATAATACCCAATTAGAGACAAAGGAGATAATGATATGTCAAGAGAAGACTCACCATTGGGAAGAATATGATAGTAATCTTCTCGTTTTTCTTTGGGGTTTATTGGATCAACCAAGGATAATTACGCGGCCATATGATATCTACCATAACCTAAAAGCATGGCCTCCCATGTATGAAGGTTTCCTTGAGCACTTCCCAAAGATTCTAATTTCTAAAACAGCTTTTTGACTATACCTTTATGTAAGGTGTCATTGTGACGTACATAGATTGGTATATATTTGTATCCAAACTCACAAAGATATGTGTTGTTGTATTTTGCACGACAATTGTTGTAATAAAGTTGTAGTTGTTTTTCGTACCATATATTTGGCGACTCAGAATGGGTTGGATGGAATGAACCTATTTTGGGGTTGTTACATCTTACCAAACACACATCATTATATAGCTAAATATAACAACATAAATTATCAAATTCCAGGTTCTAATACCTTAACCTCGTTCATTACAAATAATGATAATTACATTATTCTTTACATCTTACAAGAGTGACTTTCATCCGCCACCAAGGATACAAATAGTTCATTAAACTATTCTACAGTTTAATTGCACTATTCTACATTACAAGTCTTGGCTTGATCTTCACACTCATTCATATACTGAATGGCACTTCGTTCAGATACCGGTCAACTTGATCTTTATGGGATCCTTAAGTTCTTTCTAACATCGTTCGCTAAAAATGTTTTTATTTAAAGCAAGTGTGAGCATTCAATTGCTCAGCAAGTCATAGAAGTTGAATAAACAACATTAAGAATTTAAACAATCCTTTAGAACTTCAATAAACGAATAAAAGTTATGAAGAAACTTGAATAATAGGAATAATTTCTGATTCCTATCATTTTAAAACATTAGTCAAGTTCACTTTGAAATACTTTCATTCTTCTACCTTTTTCATACACATCTTGTCTGGATAGAATCATTAGCACAAACTTAACAATAACGGTTCATGTATAAACAGAACATTCTCAAATTGAACAGTTCAATCACAGAACAGTTCATTTCATAGAAACACCGAAGTGTTAAAATTATGGCCCAAGGCCACATACATTCTACCACCTAGTACAAATATCACACATTTGCACATAGACAAAACTTCTCAAGTTCAACATCTGAGAAAGTTTAAGAAACTAGCAATCATTTAAAATATGAATGAAGTTAGGAAACTTGCCTTACGCACAGCTACATCTTACAGTTTATGCTGAGCTGCTCATTACAAACCCTATATATCACATAAAGAAATAGCACATACACCAATTAGTCATATACTTGACTTATGTATTGATTTAAACTTAAATTTACTTCTTAGGGTTCGTGTTATTGTAATTTAAGTTTACGCGAACAACTTTCTTTATCGTTTTACGGCGTTACGACATATAGAGATGTCTTAACTCATACGATCATTATCTTTGATGATTTACATTCTTATCTTCTTCTTATAACTCTTCTAAGACTTATTACACATTGAATCTCTACTAATATTCCATATGGTACTCTGAGTGGTTTCCCACAAACAACCAACAAACTAGTTTCCCGTCTCGTCTACACTGTCTTTCACAGTGAGTTAGATCAATTGCCAGTTTCATATATACCTCCGCTCTCTGAAGGAATTGTTTAGCCCAGCTCCCATATGTCAACTATTAAAGATTATTATTGTACCACAACCTAAAATTAGCTTAATTTATCTGAACCATTAAAGCTATAACGTTCGTTAAGTCGATTTCTCAATCCTTATGGCTTTCTAGCAATTAAATGTCATTCCTCTGGATTTATTTCTTATCGTCTAAGTTATACAGTCTTTTGAATACTTAGAATGATCATTCAATGTTAATACTATGCTTACATAGCGTTAAGCATTTTACGTTACCTTATTCATATCTTATAACATCCGGGTTCATTCGACTCGAAACGTTGTCCAAGTTATTATTACTAACTCGGCTTCTTAATGTTATATGTCATTATTTTTAATTCAATTTATTCACCGTTCACAGGTTTAGTCATTAGTCTTCATTACCTTATGGTCAAACCATAAACGGTGTGTAGGTCTTGCCCGTTTAATATTCGCGTACACTCAACCCTCACGTCGGTTAAAGTATTTAACGTTTATATTTCATTCTAACATTTTCTATCCGACTCAAACTCAGACTTTCATTAATCTTATTACCGTTCGTTACAGATTTCATGATAATTCATATCTTACTTACTATCTTCGTCAACGTCTAAGTCATACAACCAATGTATACTTAGAATGTTCGCCCGACGCGAATACGATTCACGAGGATCGTTTACGTATTCTGCGTTCACGTTGTTCATCTCTTAATCTCTCATTCAACCTTTACCTAAGGTTTTAATCACTCTTATTCGTGATCCATTACATGAACACTATGGTCATCATCCTTTTTAAATGTCGAAGCCATACGATTCGTTGTATGCTAAGATCAACCAGTCATCGCAACTACGTTACATTTACAGCGTTTATACGCTTTACACTTATCTCTTATTACGACATCATAACATCAAAATGTTATACATCACCCTCGTCACTCAACGTTTAAGGAATCACAATCATAGCAAACCCACACATTCATTTTATTTCAACTACAGTCCCCGGATATTGGTTATGTAACTTGCATTTATATTCTTTGTCTTTTAATCCCATTCAATATTTTCGTTCAACCTTTACTAAAGGTTTAAATCACTTAATTAAGTGTTACATTATGTGAACTATATGTTCTTTATCTTTCCTTACACTTCCCCCAAGAGTTCAGGGGTTAAAAGTGAAAGTAGTATGCACACAAGCCAATCATGTTTGATGATAAAGCATATACTTTGTAACAATCTTATTCATTTATTAATAAAAAGTATTAATTTATTAAAGGCTTTTAATTATCTACATGATGCTGTTTTATAATATGTGATAAACCCATAGTTTTAAGCAATGCTTTTAGAATAATGATGATGATCATTCTAATGAGATCTAAATTCTTAGAAAGCTTAAAACTAAAATAGTTCCCAATCACTGGATTACTAAATTGGGGATTAGTGAATTCGGATAGATTGGTACATACGTTGCTTGCTCATTGGATGAGGATGATTGATCTCATGATCATTTGTGTGGAGACACTAAAGCAAGTATGTAGGTGCTTATTAGAGAATAAGTTCAATTGAACGTGGCTCGCTAAGGAATACCTAATGGAGTTTTACTTGCTCGTCAATAGAATTCTCAGTGATAGTAAAGACAAGTAATCCTTGGACTTGAGATCATCATAGTATCTTGTATATGATGAGTTATACTTTGACTTATTCCTTAAGACCCTTAGGGTATATCAAAGGGTATGCTTGGGTATAATAAGTTGTACATGGAGATAATGTATGATCAATAAAGAATCTACCACTTAATAATAAAAGAAGAGAAATGTCCTATGTGATTCGATAAATGACAACCCAAAGAGTCCTTGGTTAAGGCGTAATGAAATTAGAAAGGAGTTTCTAATTTGCATTATTTGGAGTCAGGCATTTAAGAGTCGAAATACATATAATTAAATAAAATAAGACTCGACAAAGAATTCCATGTATGCCTTATATTTAATTGGGACATCAGATGGTGGAAGGATTGAATTGTACGGTAAACTATTTACTCAAAGGTTCTTTTATGATTAATGTTGAAATCTATATTATCTAGAAAGTCGCTTGATCGCTAGGGAGGCTTATCCCTATCAGAGAATAAATATTATTTATTTAAATAAATTAATTGTTTAATTTATTTATTTAAATAAGATTAGAATTGTTCTAATTGATTTATTCACAACCTATTTAATATGGAGAACCTAATGGGTCACACCATAAAAGGAAGAATAATTATTTAAGAAGTTAATGGCATAATCGTAATAATATAAGTTATGTATATTTAATTTAATCTATGGTGATAGAATAAATTAAATAGCTTAATATTTATTATTTAATATTTTAGAAATATTAAATATAAATTAATAAGAGGAGTCTTATTAATATTATTACAATTATTATTACTATTTTAATTTCTAAAAGAGTTTAGGAATTAATTTAATATAAGTACTCTCATTTATTCTTAATTGGATTAGGAAGGAAAATTAGTTAAAGGAGTTTAATTAATTATCCCTAATAAGATTAGGGAGCTTAATTAATTAAAAGAATTTAATTAATTAAATAAAACCCAATTCCTTAATTGTTAAGATGGGTTGCCCACATCTATAAATAAGAGGAGTCTTATTATGGGTGAGGTTGTTGTTGACTTTTTACAACATACGCACATAATTCCAATTTGTTGGAGAGTATCCCTTTTCTATAGAGATAGGAAAAACTAGGGTTTGAGCCAATACCCTTCTTCTTCTCAATTCCTATTCTTCCTCAGGTGGATCACCTCTAGAGGCCAAACACATGGGTGGCTAACGTTGATCAAAGGAAGGAACCAAACCCGGTGGATTCAAGTTGAACGCGAAAGGATTTGGAGGTGAACTTGTACTGAGGAAGCTCGATCTTCAAGGGTATGATTTTATTCTTTATCTTTTCGCTTAATTAATAATTATGCATAAAGGGTGATCCGGGTTTATGGTTTGTAAATTTTTAAACTCGATTTTACACGCTCGCATTATTTTGCAATTTGATTACAGCATATGAATATTACAAACCTAATAAAGTGGCATCGAGCCAAACCTTTATGCAAATTATTAATTGTTTTAATTTAATATGTATATTGATATGTGTTTAGAAATAATTTAATTGGGCATAATTTTATTGTATAAAATTTATTTAAAATAAAAAAAAAAAAGAGGTATGCTTCCTAATTTATATCAAGGAATGCACGGATATCAAGGAATTTCAAATATACATATATATATATATATATATGAAATACTTAATATATATATATATATATATATATATATATATATATATATATGAAGTAATAATATATATATATATATATATATATATATATATATATATATATGTATATATAATATATGGCACATGATTCCATCTTGTAATCCTATAAGATATATATATAACATGCATTTTAAATATTATATATATATATATATATATATACGAATATATATATATATATATATATATATATATTCTTAATTATTATATAATTAAAATAAAAGTTTATTTTAATTTTAAAATAAAAGGTTTATTTTAATATTAAAATATAAAGTTTTATTTTAATCTTAATAATTTTATAATTAAAATAAAAAGTTTATTTTAATTTTAAAATTAGATTTCATGCTAACTAATTAGAGTTGGAATTAGATTCCATGATAACTAATTGGACTTGAAATTGTATTCCATCTTTCCTTAAATAAAGGAGTTTATTTAGATATGAAATTAGATTTCATATTATTCAAAATAAAAGAGTTTATTTGTGAATTGAAAAGAGAATCCTAATTTCCTTAAATAAAGGAGTTTATTTAGATATGAAATAAGATTTCATATTATTCAAAATAAAGAAGTTTATTTGTGAATAGGAAAGAAAACCCGTGTTTCCTTAAATAAAGGAGTTTATTTAAATATGAAATAAGATTTCATATTATTCAAAATAAAAGAGTTTATTTGTGAATAGGAAAAAAGAATCCTAATTTCCTTAAATAAAGGAGTTTATTTAGATATGAAATAAGATTTCATATTATTCAAAATAAAGGAGTTTATTTGTGAATAGGAAAAAGAATTAGTGTTTCCTTTAATAATTTTTTTTACATGGAATTGATTCCATAATTAATTAAAATAAAAGAGTTTATTTTAATTAAAGATTTTTTTTGAATTGGATTCCATAATTAATTAAAATAAAGGAGTTTATTTTGATTAAAGATTTTGATTAAAATAAAATTATTTATTTTATTCAAAATAGGATAAATTAAAATAAAATAGTTTTATTTTGATTTAAATTTGGATTAAAATAAAGGAGTTTATTTTGATTCAAAATTAGATTTTATACTAACTAAATTTGCCCATTAAATGATATCAATATTGTGAGACCCCGTTTTATCAATAAAGATTTAAATTTTGTCAAAATAATTTTTAATATTATGGTGTGAATTTGAGATAATATTATAGTTGTGGGTAGTATTTATAAATTTTGCAAAGTATGCAAGTGGTTATATTATATTCGATTGGTCCTGGGAATATTCTTGTTTAGCAGGAATATTCGCATAACTACTCAATCATTGGTGGACCCCCCATTAATGTAATTATTGTCGGATCGAGAAAACGCAAAAAATATTTTATTGAAATAACTACGGAAGTTTTACCATGGTTACCGTTGAACTACTACCAGTAGTAAAAGTACAATGAATACGTGTGGTTGCATAAGAAGACACTGATATTGATTATCGATGCTTATGTGAGAAGTCACCTCTTTGATTCCATTATCATCGATTAATAATATGAATTATTATAATGATAATGACGCTTTTGTTTTATTCAGATTATTAACGTAATAAAATGTAAAACATCTTTTATATAAAATAGAATACTTTATTAAAGTTATTCTATAAATAGAATATATTATATTTTATTATGATAGTGTTGCAGTAGAGCCATAGTGTTTTGCATAGATTGCATAAAGTTTGCATAGTAAAATGTTTTTATATAAATAGAATATATTATATTTTATTTAAAAGATTTTTCTTTAAATATGGACCGCCGATTAAAAGTAAATCAATCTGACCGCTTCATGGATTAGTTACTATGCATTCCATTTTCCTATAAATAGAAGCTCATTCCTTCATTATTTTCTTACTAATTCATTGAAACTCTAGAGAGAAAAATTATAGAGAGAAGCTATAGAGAGAAAGTTATAGAAAGAAGAAGAGTATTCTCGCTACTTCACTACTTCTATATTCAGCCTTTTACTAGTAAGGGGTGTTATTCTTTCTTCTTCAAGAGAACTTCATTATTCCATTCACTATTATTCTCTTGGAATAACTCGTAAAAGTGGCATACCCTATACATAACCTCGATACGCCAGATACCCTATACTTGTGAAATCCTTATGTTATTCCATCGCTTATTATTCTCATTGAATAACTCAGATACGCTGTTGATTTTACCTATACTTGGTGACATTCTTCTATTATTCCATTGGAACATCCCGTCATGCATGTTTTTACACCTGACCGGTTCCGCTTTTATTATTCTACGCTGGAACATCCTCGTCTCTGCATGTTTTTTACACGGACCGGTTCCGCCTTTTTATTATTCTCGCTGAATATCCTATCATGTGTTTTACACCGTCCGGTTCCATCTTTATTATTCTCATTTGGAACATCCCAATCGCTTGTGTGAATTTCACCGACCGTTTCCGTTATTATTATTATGTTGAATAACTCGCCTATGCGGCACCGCATGCATGGTGATTTCTTTTGTTATTCCATTCTTTATTATACCCAAATTGGTTAAAACTTTGACTTCTATACTCCATGAAATTAGTAGAATATCCTTGATATTTGCGCTTCATCCAAAGATCTTTCATGGAAATATTCTTCCGATCATTCTTGAATTTTACTCTACGTAAACAAAGATCATGTTGACAATTTGGGCGTTAATAATTCATGGATTAAATAATTCTTGAACTTGTTTTATTGAATTATTATGTCATTGTCATCATCCTCATGTTATATTATGTTATCTTTGGCTTACGTGCATAGATGAACTTAGTATGATTATGACCGTGGATCATTCTAAGATAATCATGACTTGATATAAATGATGTGACAAAGTCCTCGGTGGCTCAGTAATGCAAAATGATGGATAATTTTTGGTATGATTATGACCGTGGGTGATTCTAAGATAGTCATGACCATTGATAATTTGATGAAAATCCTTGACCGTGGTAGTACAGTGGATGATTAGATGTGTGGTTTATTTATTAAAATTTGAGTCTCAAATGATAAAAATTGATGAAAACCTTTTAAAACCTAAAAGATAGTAGACTTTATTCTCTACTTGACTCTTTTAATGGATTGCTTATTCCGCCGCAGCTTAAACCGGTTGTCTATTGTATTTTATCGCTTTAACATCGTTGAAGGCTAATGATAATTTATTCTCGCATTATCTTAGTCATAATATTTCTTCTTCGGGCTAGTTGAGCTCACCCTTTCTTTCACCGTTCTCTTCGTGAAATGAGAACATAGCCGGGACGAGTCGGGAACGAAGTAATGGTCCGTAGGATAGCATTAATAGTCCTCACTATTCCGTGAAATAGTGTGATAATAGTTGTAATGAGGACTCCTTTTGAGTTTGTATAATATCTAGTAGACAATATTTGTATTCAAACTCATAGTTTATGTCGATTGTACACCTACGCTATATTAGTAAGTTGTATTTGAATTTATGTACCATGTAAGTGGCGACTCAAGATGGGTGACGATACCTAATTTTGGGGCGCCACAATTGGTATCGAGCTTAGGATATGATCCTCGCTAAGATGTGAGAATAGAACTAGGAGGGAGAGACGGGAATTCCTTCGCTAGTATGACCTACCTAAGTTTATTTGGTATTTGATTGGTTGGTGGTCGAGTATAGTGATAATATGTTGCATGTCAATTAACCCTTATTTTGTGGCGATGTTTGAAAATGGCATCCGAGAATGTTGAGAATAGCAATGGAGCACACGAGAGATCGCTGATTCTCCACGATCAATAATCGTGACAATGTGCAACAGATGGCGATAATCCTCTTGTAAACAACAACACCGATCAATTGATGAATGACGATGCACGCTTAAAAGGTTTTTAGAATTCATGCAACATCAAAGTAGAGCGACTGCCCAAAACGTAGGTGGAAACACGGAAAACTCTCAAGCACACCGCTAAACAATTCAAGGAGTTGGGACCACCGGAGTTTAAGGAGAGCCAAAACCACTTCGCGGAAGCATGGATTAAGCAGATTACAAGATATTTGATGTCTTGGGATGCTCCGAGGAGCAAAAGGTTCCTTTCACGCTTTTATGTTGCGCGGAGAGGCAGACATCTTGGTGGGAATCGGTAAAACGTACTCAACTCGTCAGATCAAGATATCTTGGGAGAAGTTCCAGAGTCGTTTCAACGACAAATACTTTCCCGAAAGTATTCGCCACATGAAGGAGGTGGAGTTTATCAAATTGGAACAAAACAATATGACCGTGTCGCAATACGAGGCAAAATTTGCGGAGTTATCACGATTCATGGCCCCACTTGGTGGATAATGAAGAGAGAATGGCGCGAATGTTTTAAGAGGTTTGAAGCGAGATACGCCAACATCTTATTTCTCATAAACCGTGTTTTTATTCGTGATGTTGTAAATAGGGCTCGATTAGTGGAGCGCGATAACGAGTCAACGCAACTAAAAGAGAGCAGCAGGCAAAATTATAATACCAGCGAGAGTAGTCATCGAAGCGGTGACAACAAGCGTGGAGGAAATCAACAGGCCAGATATGGTAACCACTTCGGTGGTAATCGTAATAAAATAATAAGAATGGACATTTCAAGAAAAGGAGATTCAACAATGATGGAAAGACGTCAGCACCAGCACCTGTTGTTAAGGAAGGAGAAGGACCACCTATCATATGCTTCAAATGCGGAGGAGAGGGACACATCAGTCCGAACTGCGCCATGCCATCCAAAGCATGTTATAATTGTGGAAGAGAAGGCCACTTAGCTCGATTTTGTCGTTTACCATTTACCGAAGACGAATTCAACTAGGATGGAGGCACCAAAGGCTGTCCCAGACAAACCAGAGCCGGTAGTTTAAGAGAGAGCGTTTTTTTTTTTCTCGTGACGAGGAACCTGAATAAAATTATCACGGGTAAGTTAATCGTAAGCTCTACCCACTCTTTTATTTCACCTAGTTGCATTCAACGCTTGAATTTGACTCAAGAAGTTAAACTTTGACTTATTGGTTGAAACTTCGTTAGTAGGAGCCTTCACATCGCTACTATTTTTTTAAATCTTGTTTAATTCAAATAAACATTTTCACGCTACTTCGTCGATCTTATCTTTTGAAAATATTTGCCTTTGATGTGACTTTGAGTCAATTGGTTAGCTACTCATCATGCTTTTAAGTAAGGTTGTTAGCTTTTATATTTATAACAACCCATTACGAATTCAAAGTAACCAAATCCTAAAGTTAATCATTGTCATATCAAGCCATAAGTAAAGAGCTCCGAACCTTTCGTTGTTGACTTCCTTGTGTGGAATGCACCGAAGCCAGACTTTCTGTAGGCAACATCGTGAATGAAGATGGCAAGTTTATAGGTATTATTGTGAGGTGCTATCTAGGTTAAGGGATAGAAGTCACAGTTGGTATCAATGTGACGTACTATCCAAGTCTTGGATAAGAGTAACAGTTTTGAATGATATTTTTATCATTAATAAATTTCTTGACGTATTTTTGAAGATTTCCTAGCCTACCCTAGAGCGTGAAATCGAATTTGTATTGACCCCAAAGATAAAAACCCATTTCTTAAACCCTCAAATATTTCTTCAACTAAATGAACAGTTTACGTGGTTTATGATGAAAGTCATAATAAAAGCATTGGAATAATGAAAATCATGGGTATATGAAGTATTAGTAAGTTTTATGATGAGTTATGTTGGTTAGTATGTGAAAACATGAAAGTTTCTTAGAAATCACAAAGAGTTGAAAATCAGATTTTGGTGAAAAACGTAACATGAAATTCAATTGACTATATCTCTTATTATATTTTGAATTTTTGAATGTGGTCAAGTCCTAGAGGTAGATCTATGATTTATCTAACTAATCCAAGTGGAATTACTGGAAAAGGTGTTGTAGATTTTTGTGTGGACTGATTTTAGCAAAGGAGTGCAAAGCTGCAAAAACCGAAAAAGCTTCTGCCATGATTTTAGAGAGGCTGTTTCGGCCACTTAAATTATGAGAAAAATTCTGGCCTTTTGGGACATGAAGGTATATGGTATAAAGTACCTCCTGTCCAAAAATGAGCTCATTCTGACTTAAAATGAGCAAGTTATGACTATTTCAATATTTAGGTTTTTCCGATTTAAAAACGCTATAAACGAGTTCTATAACTCCGATGACCATAAAATTTAAACTGAAGCTCACGTTAACATGTGTAAGGTCCTGCCAAGATTTGGGAATTTTTGGAGTTAAACTTGAGGTAGCTAATTTCTTAAGGAATTAAGTGAAATTGATTTTAAAAAATAGTAAATGAATTTTAAAATTTCGAGAAAATATATTTTCATTATGGGACTATATTATGCTAAATTTCCAGAAAAGAAATATTTTTGGGGCTGATTTGGTATTTTTCATGAAAATAGTTTAGTTACTGAACATATGAGTTAAATATGTTATGTGAAGTAACAAAGTTGAAAATAGGATTTTATGGCTAGAGAATCCTATATAGAGTATATGCATATTTTTTTGATGAGGATTTGATAATTGGTGATGATATCTTATGAGTATGACATTTTGAATGATTAAATGCATTATATGGTAAAGTGTAAACAATTAAGATAAATTGTTTATAAATTTAAGAAGTGATTAAAATATTGTTATAATATTAATGTTATTAGATTATGAGATTATTAAATGATTGATAACATGGGGATATTCTTGAATCCTAGATAAATTATATTATAAATGTTTAATATTTATCCTTTATCTCATTTGATTGATTCTTTATATCATTATCCTCATGTTTATATTATGTTGAAAGTCATCATGGCTGTAGAAGTGCATAGATGGACTTGGTATGATTATGACCACGGATTGTTCGGTATAATCATAACCGTAAATGAATACACAATTATCTTTGGCCGTAGTGCATGGATAATGTGTGGTCGTGATACTAATGAATATCCTTGGCCTGTAGTGCGTGGATGATTCGATGATGTGGATTAATTATTGAAATGAGTCTCAAAGAATGAAATATTAATTCATGGATGTGTTCAAAGTCATCCGTGGCTTACGTGCATAGATGGACTTGGTATGATTATGACCGAGGATTGTTCTAAGATAATCATAACCAGTAATTGAAAACACAATTATCTTTGGTAGTAGTGCATGGATAATTTGTGGTCGTGATACTAATGAATATCCTCGGCCCGTAGTGCGGGGATGATTCGATGATGTGGATTAATTATTGAAATGAGTCTCAAAGAATGAAATATTAATTCATGGATGTGTTCAAAGTCATCCGTGACTTACGTGCATAGATGGACTTGGTATGATTATGACCGTGGATTGTTTCGCATAATCATAACCAGTAATTGAAAACACAATTATCTTTGGTAGTAGTGCATGGATAATTTGTGGTCGTGATACTAATGAATATCCTCGGCCGTAGTGCGGTGGATGATTCGATGATGTGGATTAATTATTGAGCCGAGTCTCAAAGAATGAAATATTAATTCATGGATGTGTTCAAAGTCATCCGTGGCTTACGTGCATAGATGGACTTGGTATGATTATGACCGTGGATTGTTCGATAATCATAATCAGAATTGAAAACACAATTATCTTTGGTCAGTAGTGCATGGATAATTTGTGGTCGTGATACTAATGAATATCCTCGGCTCAGTAGTGCGGGGATGATTCGATGATGTGGATTAATTATTGAAATGAGTCTCAAAGAATGAAATATTAATTCATAGATGCGTTCAAAGTCATCTCGTGGCTTACGCAGCATAGATGGACTTGGTATGATTATGACCGAGGATTGTTCTAAGATAATCATGATCAGTAATTGAAATCACGAATATCCTTAGCCAAGAAGTGCATGGATAATTCATGGTTGTGATACTATTAAGCTGAGTCTCAGTATTATTGGTTTTACAGTTGTATATCTTTGGCCTGTAGTGCAAAGATGAATTGTTAATGAATATCTTTGGCCGGATTGCAAAAATGAATTTAATGTTTTCAATGATAAAGGTATTCAAGGTATTCTCACCTCTTTATCATATCAGGTACGTACCCTAATTTCGAGGGCGAAATTCCATAAGGAGGGAGATTGTGAGACCCCATTTTATCAATAAAGATTTAAATTTTGTCAAAATAATTTTTAATATTATGGTGTGAATTTGAGATAATATTATAGTTGTGGGTAGTATTTATAAATTTTGCAAAGTATGCAAGTGGTTATATTATATTCGATTGGTGGGAATATTCGGTTTAGCAGGGAATATTCGCACAACTACTCAATCATTGGTGGACCCCACAAATGTAATTATTGTCGGATTGAGAAAACGACAAAAATATTTTATTGAAATAACTACGGAAGTTTTACCATGGTTACTTGTTGAACTACTTTGGTAGTAAAAAAAGTACGAAGAATACGTGTGGTTGCATAAGTAGCACACTACCAGTATTGATTATTGATGCTTATGTGAGAAGTCACTCGGTTTGATTCCATTATTATTGTTAATAATATGAATTATTATAATGATAATGACGCTTTTGTTTTATTCAGTATTATTAACGTAATAAAATGTAAACATCTTTTATATAAAATAGAATACTTTATTAAAGTTATTCTATAAATAGAATATATTATATTTTATTATGCATAGTGTTGCATAGTGTTTTGCATAGTGTTTTGCATAGTATTGCATAGTGTTTGCATAGTAAAATGTTTTTATATAAATAGAATATATTATATTTTATTTAAAAGATTTTTCTTTAATATGGACCGCAGATTAAAGTAAATCAACTCAGACCGCTCATGGATTAGTTACTATGCATTCCATTTTCCTATAAATAAAGCTCATTCCTTCATTATTTTCTTTACTAATTCATTGAAACTCTAGAGAGAGAAATTATAGAGAAAGCTATAGAGAGAAAGTTATAGAAAGAAGAAGAAGAGTATTCTGCTACTTCACTACTTCTATATTCAGTTCTTTTACTGTAGGGTGTTATTCTTTCTTCTTGAAGAGAACTTCATTATTCCATTCACTATTATTCATTGGAATAACTCGTAAAAGTGGCATACCCTATACATAACTCAGATACGCTGCGATACCCTATACTTGGTGAAATCCTTATGTTATTCCATTGCTTATTATTCTGTTGAATAACTCAGATCTGCCATTTACCCTATACTTGGTGACATTCTTCTATTATTCTTGCATTGGAACATCCTGCATGTGTTTTACAATGGGACCGGTTCCGCTTTTATTATTCTCGTGCTGGAACATCCTGTTCGTGTGTTTTACACCTAACTCGGTTCCGCTCTTTATTATTCATTGGAATATCCTATCTCGTGTGTTTTACACCGGTCCGGTTCCATCTTTATTATTACATTTGGAACATCCCGTGTGCGGTGTAATTTCACCGACTTCGTTCCGTTATTATTATTATGTTGAATAACTCGCCTGTCTGGCACCGCATGCATGGTGATTTCTTTTGTTATTCCATTCTTTATTATACCCAATTGGTTAAAACTTTGACTTATATACTCCATGAAATTAGTAGAATATCCTTGATATTTGCGTTTCATCCAATATCTTTTCATGGAAATATTCTTCCGATCATTCTTGAATTTTACTCTACTTAAACAAAGATCATGTTGACAATTTGGACGTTAATAATTCATGGATTAAATAATTCTTGAACTTGTTTTATTGAATTATTATGTCATTGTCATCATCCTCATGTTATATTATGTTATCTTTGGCTTACGTGCATAGATGAACTTAGTATGATTATGACCGAGGATCATTCGGTATAATCATGACTTGATATAAATGATGTGACAAAGTCCTCGGTGGCTTTGTAATGCGTTGATGGATAATTTTTGGTATGATTATGACCAGGGGTGATTCGGTATAGTCATGACCATTGATAATTTGATGAAAATCCTTGATCGTGGTACAGGGGATGATTAGATGTGGTGGTTTATTTATTAAAATTTGAGTCTCAAATGATAAAATTGATGAAAACCTTTTAAAACCTAAAAGATAGTAGACTTTATTCTCTACTTGACTCTTTTAATGGATTGCTTATTCCGCTGCAGCTTAAACCGGTTTGTCTATTGTATTTTATCGGTTTAACATCTTTGTTGAAGGCTAATGATAATTTATTCTCGCATTATCTTAGTCATAATATTTCTTCTTTGGGCTAGTTGAGCTCACCCTTTCTTTCACCGTTCTCTTCGTGAAATGAGAACATAGCCGGACGAAGTCTGGGGAACGAAGTAATGGTCCAGAGGATAGCATTAATAGTCCTCACTATTATTCGTGAAATAGTGTGATAATAGTTGTAATGAGGACTCCTTTTGAGTTTGTATAATATCTAGTAGACAATATTTGTATTCAAACTCATAGTTTATGTCGTATTGCACCACATGCTTATATTAGTAAGTTGTATTTGAATTTATGTACCATGTAAGTGGCGACTCAAGATGGGTGACGTATACCTAATTTTGGGGGCGTCACAAATATATATATTAAATGTTTATTATTCATAAGATGAATGTTATTTATTGATGCATATGATGATGTGTATGATAATAAATGGGATTGATTATGGACAATTGACCAATGTGATTGGATTTTATTTTAGTTGGATGCATGAATGTATGGGTTTTATTAAATGGGGTCTGCGTACCTCGTCTTCTCTAATTTTTTCTTAATGTAAATTCTATCTCCCTCCTATGTACTTCCCCTTGACTGCTGATCAAGGTTTCTATTTATTTTAAATAGTTTTGTAATAGGAATAGTTAGAATTATTTTGAAAAATTGGAGATCAAGGAGCAAGGAGCGCTTGAAGACCCGTTTGTAATGGAGCCCGGGTTTAAATGTAATAGTTATATTTAAATATTATTTCTTGCACCCCTAGGGTTTGACCTTTTGGTTCACTTGGTGGCTCTAGTGAACCAAACTAGAATAAAAGTCCATAATCAATCCGGGTAGAATATAGTATTCTATATGTGCATGCTTATACTATATATATTATATATTATGCAAACATGCTTCGCATGTTAATTAATATGACGCGTATTTTATATATATATGTGCATGCGCGTTAAACAAGATGAGACAAATTAATAACAAACCCCTCATTTTTTTTATATTAAGTCCTAAGCGTTCAAAGATATTTGGAATATCGAACGTCTCCTTCTAGCATGATAAAATTAATAGAGTATTAAATATTTAATATGAGTTTGTTGTGTCACCACAAGGCAAGTATTAAGTATTTAAGATGTTAATTTATCACATTTGATGCTTATAAAGAAAATTGAACAATATTGTTTTGTTGTGTCACCACAAGGATGATATTTTTCTTTTTTGAATATATGGCATGCTAGGTCGGACTTAACTTGGATAATTTTGATTCGGATGTGCCACCACTTGATCAAAATAATCTAAGAGGCAAAATACAAGGAGTTGTATAGTTGATGTAATTGACAAAAGTTGTCTACCTATTTATTTATATATAGTTTGTTGTGTCACCACAAGGCTATATACATTTGAAATGGGATCTTTATTCTCACTAGCAAATCTTTAATTAGATTTTGCCAAACTATATAAGTGAGGGTAATATAGTTTGAAGAAAATAGTGGGAGATACCAATTTAAAACAAGACCTAAATTATTTTGGTAATTAATAAAAGAATGTATGTTAAAATGTTGTTAATTGCAAATTCATTTACGTAATTTTACAATGTCTAAAATTACTATCAACGCAGCATATTAGATGCTAAATTAACTGGAATCAATTAAACTGGATTGGTTAAGGAATTTGAGAATAGTTCTCATAGTCGAAAAACTATCTTATGTCCTTAATACGCCTATCCCTGCAATGGTTGCAGATAATGCCTTTGAGGAAGACATTGCTACTTTTAGAAAGTGGCAAGATGATGCACAGTTGGCTCAATGCATCATGCTCGCATCTATGAGTAACGAGCTTCAGCGTCGATGAAACTATGGATGCTTCTACTATATTCCTGCACATCAAGTAGTTGATGGCGAGGAAAGTAGGACTGATAGATATCAGATATCTAAGGAGCTCTTCCGATCTAGAATGACCGAAGGCACTACAGTACAGACACATGTCCTAATGATAATCAATTTGATTGATCAATTAGGACAACGGATTTTGTCATGGATGGAGTGAGCCAAGATTTGATCTTGCACTCACTCCCGGACTCCTTTCACAATTGTTGTGAATTTTTCATATGAACAAGCTAGATATCAGCCTCGCTGATTTACTTAACATATTAAAAATTGTTGAGAGTCACTTTCCAACCAAGAAAGACCAAGTCTTACTGGTAGGGGCCAAAGGATCTTCTGAAAAGAAGAAAGATTCAAAGAAGGTAAATAGAAAGGCAAAATAAAGGATAATAAAAACAAAACTGATTTGGATAGCAAAGGAGTTTGCTTCCACTGCTATAAGCCTGGACACTGGAAAGAAACTGCGAGAAGCATCTTATGAGGCTAACCAAAGAAGCTTAGTGAAGTTTCTATTCATAATACACGCTTTTGTTCATGATTGAAATAAATTTTTTTAAGTCAAGGTTCTACTTGGGTATTGGATACCGACTTTGGTTATCATAAATATAGATTTATGAAGGACCAAGCGAAGTAGAAAGCTAAACAAATATAAGTAATCCTATGTGGGAAATGTAGCAAAGGTTGCCATATTAGCCATAGAAACTTATAGTTTAGCAATGCCTACGAGCAAATCTATTAAGTCAATAAGTTGTTATTGTATTCCAATTCTTGTTAAAAATATTATTTCCATTTTATTGTTGACAATGAAATCTTTGGTATTATAATTAAGAACAATTGTTGTTCTATTTATAATAATAATGTTTTGTATAGAATCGAATATTACTTAATAAATTTTGTATACTTGACTTACATGAAAATAATTTTGCATATTGAACAAATTAGTATAAGAAAAGGAGATGATCATTCAAAGAGTTGAATGTGTGTATTTACTAAAATACAAGTATAAATTATTTGAAAGGTTCAAAGAATTCAGAAGTGAAACAAATTGACAATGTATTAAGATTCTTTGATTAGATCAAGGAATAAATACTTGTGAAATAACTTTCTAGATCATCTCAAATGGTTTTGTCATAATGGACACCTCCTGATACGCAATAATTGATTGATGTATCAGAAAGGAAAAATCATACCTTGTTGGACATGGTAAGGTCCATAATGATTTTACCGACATTCCAAAGATCCTTCAGGATCATGTCCTAGAAATGGGCTCGCATATCTACGAAAAGGTAACCTCAAAATCCAGCCCCAAGACTCCATAAAAGTTATGGACAGGGAGGATTCCTAATCTTAAGAATGTTAAGATAAGGGGTTGTCCAACTTATGTGAAAAGGTTTCAAAAAGGATAAGCTTGGGACAAGATTTGACCAGTACAATTTGTGGGACATCCTAAAGTAAGTTTAGGGTATATGTTCTATAATCCAACTTAGCAAAAGGTGTTTATTACGAAACACGCTACCTTCTAAGATAAAGGTGTTTATCATTAAAGGGGCTAGTGGGAGGATAATAGATCTTGAAAAGTTCAAGAACCACAAAATACTATAAGTCAAATAAGAGGAACTTGTAGATAGACCTATTATACCACAACTGAATCGTAAATCTGGAATAGTTCCAAAGATACCTAGGAGGTATGGATTCATCATGGATGATGATGATGAGGTACACATCATAGAAGATGATGATCCAGAGTTACATTCGATGAGGTAAGACTTCTAGTGTGTACAAAAGGGTCGATGGGGAGCGTCGTGAAATTTCTAGTATTATATGTTGATATACTACGGATGAGGAATTACATACCAATGCTACAATCAGTAAAGATAAAGTTGTTTAAACAACCCTCCATGAATGATTTGGGAAGAGTATCATTATTGAGGATACAAATCTATATAGATAGATTTAAAAGGATGCTCAACTTAACCCAAGGAACGTATATTCATTTGATGCTAAAGTCGTTTAGCATGGAAAACTCCAAGAGATGTCTCATGTTGATGAGCTATGGAGTGTATCTCTCTTTATAGTCCCCACAGACTCCTGAAAAGAGAGATCGCATGAGTGACTATCATGTATGCAATGAAATATACAAGATCTAATGTTGATCGGTCATATTCTGGAGAAGATCACTGTAAGACAGTGAAAAACATCTTAAAGTTCTTAACTGGCACTAAGGATGTGAGCATACATGGTGGGTCTGAATTAAAACTAGAGGGCTTTACAGACTCAAGTTTTTCAGACAGACCAAGACGACCAAAAATCCACTTTAAGGTAAAGCGTTATCTTGAATAAAGGTGCGAGTGAATTGAAAGGTTCCAAACAAAGAAAGAGTTCTTTGGTTTAGTGATAAAGACAAAGTATATAGCTATAAATGAAGCTGCAAGTTGATTGTTTGGATTAAAAGTTCATTACAGAACTAGGAATAGTTCCTAAGTCTCATCTTGGATCTAAACATGTGTTGTGGCACTTTCATTTGATTATTAGAATCATTGAAAGATGGGAAATCACTATAGAGATAGTGGACTCTCATGAACAACATTACATATCCATTAACTAAAGCTTATCCAACAGCAGGATAATCGTCACTTAGAGATTAGAGTATGAGATACCATGGCGATTGGCTTTAGTGCAAGTGGGAGATTGAAAGTAGTATGCACACAAGCCAATCATGTTTGATGATAAAGCATATACTTTGTAACAATCTTATTCATTTATTAATAAAAAGTATTAATTTATTAAAGGCTTTTAATTATCTACATGATCTTTGTTTTATAATATGTGATAAACCCATAGTTTTAAGCAATGCTTTTAGAATAATGATGATGATCATTCTAATGAGATCTAAATTCTTAGAAAGCTTAAAACTAAAATAGTTCCCAATCAATTGGATTACTAAATTGGGGATTAGTGAATCCGGATAGATTGATACATACGTTGCTTGCTTCATTGGATGAGGATGATTGATCTCACGATCATTTGTGTGGAGACACTAAAGCAAGTATGTAGGTGCTTATTAGAGAATAAGTTCACTCGAACGTGGCTCGCTAAGGAATACCTAATGGAGTTTTACTTGCTTTCAATAGAATTTCAGTAGTGATAGTAGTACAAGTAATCCTTGGACTTGAGATCATCATAGAATCTTATGTATGATGAGTTATACTTTGACTTATTCCTTAAGACCCTTAGGGTATATCAAAGGGTATGCTTGGGTATAATAAGTTGTATATGGAGATAATGTATGATCAATAAAGAATCTACCACTTCTAATAAAAGAAGAGAAATGTCCTATGTGATTCAATAAATGACAACCCAAAGAGTCCTTGGCAAGCGCGTAATGAAATTAGAAAGGAGTTTCTAATTTGCATTATTTGAGTCAGGCATTTAAGAGTCGAAATACATATAATTAAATAAAATAAGACTTGACAAAGAATTCCATGCCTTATATTTAATTGGGACATTGTATGGTGGAAGGATTGAATTGTACGGTAACTATTTACTCAAAGGTTCTTTTATGATTAATGTTGAAATCTATATTATCTGAAAAGTCGCTGATCGCTAGGGAGGCTTATCCCTATTGTAGAATAAATATTATTTATTTAAATAAATTAATAGTTTAATTTATTTATTTAAATAAGATTAGAATTGTTCTAATTGATTTATTCACAACCGGTTTAATATGGAGAACCTAAAGGGTCACACCATAAAAGGAAGAATAATTATTTAAGAAGTTAATGGCATAATCGTAATAATATGTTATGTATATTTAATTTAATCTATGGTGATAGAATAAATTAAATAGCTTAATATTTATTATTTAATATTTTAGAAATATTAAATATAAATTAATAAGAGGAGTCTTATTAATATTATTACAATTATTATTACTATTTTAATTTCTAAAAGAGTTTAGGAATTAATTTAATATAAGTACTCTCATTTATTCTTAATTGGATTAGGAAGGAAAATTAGTTAAAGGAGTTTAATTAATTATCCCTAATAAGATTAGGGAGCTTAATTAATTAAAAGAATTTAATTAATTAAATAAAACCCAATTTCTTAATTGTTAAGATGGGTTGCCCACATCTATAAATAAGAGGAGTCTTATTATGGGTGAGGTTGTTGTTGACTTTTACAACATACGACATAATTCCAATTTGTTGGAGAGTACCCCTTTTTCTATAGAGATAGGAAAAACTAGGGTTTGAGCCAATACCCCTTCTTCTTGAATTCCTATTCTTCCTTGGTGGATCACCTCTAGAGGCCAAACACATGGGTGGCTAACGTTGATCAAAGGAAGGAACCAAACCCGGTGGATTCAAGTTGAACGCGAAAGGATTTGGAGGTGAACTTGTACTCGAGGAAGCTCGATCTTCAAGGTATGATTTTATTCTTTATCTTTTCGTTTAATTAATAATTATGCATAAAGGGTGATCCGGGTTTATGGTTTGTAAATTTTTTAAACTCTGATTTTTACACGCTTCCGCATTATTTTGCAATTTGATTGCGCACATGAATATTACAAACCTAACAAAAAGCTCTTCTATGGGTTTTGCCCTGCGGCGCCGGTTCGCTTTGTTATTGTTGCACTACAGCTCAAGTCTCCAGTAACTATTGCCCAGAGCCGGCGCTATGGCGCCCCATTTCTAGTTCAAACTGGCACTGCGGCACCAGTTCAAAAACTCAGTTTTTTCATCATTTTTTCTAAGTGTTGAAACGCGTACGAATCGTCTACTTTGCAATCTCATAACTTCTTCGTTATAACTCGGAACGAGGCCATTTCAAAGCCATCTTCTTACTCTCATTACGTACTTCAACTCCCCTCAGACAGAATTTCATTCTGAATCTGTTAACATGCCATTCGATTGGCTTAATTTTCATCATTCGTTCGTTTTACGTTATTAACGTTCTTCGTTCGTTCGTCCATAATTCGGTAATCCGAACTCATAATTCATTCTTTCTTGAGTTCACGACTCAGGTTTTCTATGTTTTCTTACATTCTTATAAAGCCTTATACATTCGGTTTCATTTACATGCTTTCTACTTCTTGTTTGTCTTTTACAAAATTTTCACCATTACTTTGTTATAGCCAAGTTCGATCCGTTCTTCATGAATGTTTCTATCATTCCTAACCAGGCAATAAGCAACTAACTTATACACGATGTTTTTAAACTTGTCCATCAACAACAAGTTCTAACTATGATGGTTTTAAATTTGTCCATCAACAACATTCTTCGTGTTCTTCGCGTTCTTCGTTCGTTCTTCATTTTTAATCAATAATTTGATTACGATTTCACTTTTAAATGAAATTTGGTGTTATAAACACCATTTTTTACTTATTTCACCTAATCGTTTATATGATTCATTCGGATCGTTCAAATTCATTTCGAAACTCATACCTCCTTAAGAAAGTTTTTAAGGAATTTATAAACTAAACTTCAAATTCTTATTTCTTCATTTTCTCATGATTTCAACCATATGAAATCATTCTTAACATCTCCTTCTCCTATTTTCATTAAGTTATGTATATAGACATAGAAAACTTAACAGAGAAAATTTAGATTATACTAGGTTTTGGATTACCTTTCTTATTTAATCTTCTTCCTTTGGACAAAGTTTGCACACGGGATAGCTTTTCCTCTTCCTTTTTCTCCTCATCTGACTTCTCTCTCTCTCTCTCTCTCTCTCAAGTGTTGGTGATTTTTAAAATCAACAACAAATGAGCTAAGGCTCTCTTATATAGAAAACCAAGGCTAAGGGTATTTTGGTCAATTGGCAAACCGCCTTACTATTCACACTTCCTTACTATTCACGAAGCTTCTCTTGGAATCTTCGTGCTTCCGTCTTGCGGAATTCGTCTGACAGTTTGGAAAACTGCGATTCTCGAAATCCAAATATTTTGGATATTTCGTCTTTCTTTTACGCATTCTTCGGAACTTCGAAAAACTGAAAAACACTTTTTTGATGATAAGTGTTTTCCTTCACGTTTTCCCCTAACGTAGTTAAATGAATGAAAAGTACATAACATTATTTTTTGTTATTTTTATTTCATCCAATTTTTGCACGTTTTTCAAGAAAAACTTTTATCGGCGTACTTAACTTTTCACAATATTTTATCGTCAAATCTTTCGACGGAATGTCATTTCGACATACCGATCTCTCGGAAAGGCTTAGGTTATTCAAACCCTAACCTTTATGGTTTCGTCAGGTGAATAGGGTCTATTTCGTCTTTTACCTCAAAAATATATTTGTTCCAAAAATTTTTATTTTCATCTTGCAAATTCTTACTCACTCAGTCTAGCCCGTAGCCAGAATCCTCCCATATTATAATCATCCTAGGTTCTAGAATGATTAATAAACACACAGCACATAATATTATTAATACAAATTTATTTTATTAATAACTAATTCTTTAAACTAAAATTTTGGACAATCCGATTTTTCGGATTGTCACAAATTACAATGAGATAAATAATATTTTTTGTCGTCGTGCTTTTGTAATTCGATTCATTCATCAATAAAAATTACTCTATATTCTTATTCACAAAAAATAATCAAGATCATTAAAATGAAACAAATCTTTTTTATTTCAATCAGTTGATTGAAAATTCAAAAAGAAAATAAGAATTTAAAAAAACTCGTTCGTAGCGACGAGGGATTTAATCCTCCCAGAAATACAAGTTGATGTTGAAAACTAGTGAGAACTAAAGATTTTTAGTAGTAATGTTTTGAGTGGGTGAGATGGGGTCTGATAAAAGATAGGTGAAAATAAGTATTTTTGATATATCAAAAAATAATATAAAGAAATGAACAACGATTTGAAAATGTTTGAAAAATCGTTAATCTTAGCTACAAAAGTTATAGAACTAACCTACTTTAATATGAGTGAACTACTCAACCCATTCAACTAATTTAAACTAAATCAAAAGGAGTATCAGAAATGATGAAGGCAAGGCCTTGAGGAATAATTCAAGGTTGCCGGTTTCAATTCCTACAATAAGCTCACTAAATTCCACACAATAACTAATGTAAAGACCAAGCACTGCACATTACTTGCAACTTTAAACCTATTTGCCAAACCTAACTTGCCAATAATCTCCATCTTTTGAGTATTCAGAAACCATATTTAAAAATGAGCAAAAGGATAACCCGACTGAAATGCAAATTCTCAGTAATGAAACTCTGAAATACATTGAAAGTCCAATAATAATTTAGAAGGGGGGTTGAATAGATTATTACAGATTAAAAAATTATCTTAGGCTTTTTTGATTTTTTGTATAATTAATTTGCAGTGTTAGAAATTAATATTCAAGACAGTAAAAAATCAATCACACAATGCACAGAGATTTATCTGGTTCACAACATACATCCCGGGTATGCTGCTACGTCCAATCTCAAGCTCCTCTCCAAGACTTGAGATCCTATTACGATCAGTAATAAATACTCCTTCAACAGGCGTAGAAGCCTTTACAAAGTTTTATAGACAAATTTCCAACTATTCCCAACTAATCTATCTTGGAAAGCAAGCTCCCAACTCCCTCCTCAAGCTTAGTTGTACTTTTTTTGAGTTCAGTTCTATTCTATGATCTGGTCTTGAAACAACATCCTCTTCCTCACCTCACAAGTACACTAGAGACCCAACTTCCCGCTGGCCTCTCTAAGACTCTGGTCTTGGTCGAAGAATTACTCGTCTTTCTCATAGGTACATAAAATAAATTAACTCTAACTTTTTCTCTTTTTACAAATGATTTTACAACAATTTGCTTCTCAAATAAGCAGATAAGAATTTAGTACAGATGGATGCTTCTTAAATAAGCAGATATAATTTAGTACAGATTGATGCTTCTCAAATAAGCAGATATTAATTAAAGAGCAAATATATTTTTATAAAAGTTCAAAGACTTTTATACTTGAGAAAATATGCTTCTTAGTAAGCAGATATTAATTTGTGCTTTGATCAATAGTGCTTCTGTGTAAGCAAATATGTAAATTATGCACTGTTATAAAAGTTTAAATAACTTTTATATTTTATGTGAAACGTGCTTCTTGAATAAGCAAATAGATCAATTTTAGCTTTTACTCAAAAATGCTTCTGTTTAAGCAGATATATATTTTAATACAAATTTATAAAGAATTATTTATTTTTTATGAGTAAAGAAGAAGTCACTTTAAGTTTAAATAACTTTTAGAGTGAAAATGCTTCTGAGTAAGCAAATAAGTTGTTTTAAGCTTTGAATCAAATATGCTTCTATTTAAGCAAATATGTTCACTTAAGTTTGTGAAATAAAAGTTTAAATAACTTTTATATTATGCAACAAGTATTTTATGAATAAATGAATTTATGATCAAATACTTGTGATGACAGAATATCAAGTATAATAAATAAATCGCCATAATACTTGATATAACAAATATATTTTTTTAACTCAGATAATATATAATAATATTTTATCTATTATGTGAACTTTTATAGATAATGTCACTTAGTACTATAAAGAATTGTACGATTCGAATTCCTCTTGGTAGATGTGTATCTCCGCAGCCTTGCGGCGTCTAAGTACGACAAAATTTATAATTTTCACAATTGATATTTATATAAATATTTTCAATAGATCACTACGATTCTCAAATCCAGTTCGGATGACTACTCTTTTTGGAGTAGTATCTCAGTGTCGTTTTGAGCTATCAAGTGTCGTATCTATTTTACGATATTTATATAAATAATATCAATAAAAGGTTACTGAAGACTATAAGAAATCGTACGGTTCGAATTCCTCTCCGTAGAGGTGTATCTCCGTAGCCTTACGGCGACCAAGTATCCTTTTATTTGATAAATAGATGAAATATAGATATATAGAATTGTGTATAACAATTTATATTCGTATATCTATAAATATAAATAAGCAAGAGATAATTCAAATAAAATAAATCAAACAACTTATCTCAATTTTCTTAGACCAATTTTCCTCTTCTCAAATGATTAGAACTTTGATAAGAAGAGAGAGAGAAAGCTTTTTAGAGAGAGAGTATGTAGAAGAGAAATAAGCTTTTCTTGAAAGTGAATTGGCAAATTAAAAATGAAAGAAAGACCTTCTATTTATAGATTTTTTAAGTCAGGGGTAAAATGATAATTTTCAAAATCTGATTTGAAATAAATGGCTGAGATTTAATAATTTTGAAATCAACGGTTTAGATGAAAGAAAGAGGCACGTGGATTGCCAAATGGTGAGGAAATCAAATTTTCGCCCAGACATTTTATTGATAACTTTAGCAATAAATGATCACTATGAAAGCTTTGCATTAATTTGGTCAAATAAGATTAAATGTCAGCCATGTTACATATATATATATATATATATATATATATATATATATATATATATTATGCATGATTGCGCACACACACAATTTCCTTTAGTCCCAAAATGAGTGACATAAAAACATGCCAACACACAAAACATACACATCCTTTCTCATTTAATGCCTGCATGACTTTTAATATATATATACGGTCCGGATCAAGTGCATACCCCTTATCTTACTCACCCGTGCTCACCCCCCTTTAGCGACGGACCCGGCGACGATTCGATCATACAACTGTCGTCTATACTTTTAGCGACGCTATATGTTGTCCGTCGCTAAAAGTATAGACGACGGTTGTATGATCGAAACCGTCGTCGTCCGTCCTAAAAAGGAGGGTGAGCACGAGTGAGTAAGATAAGGGGTATGCACTTGATCCTTGCTTTCTCTCTCTATATATATATATATATGTGTGTGTGTGTGTGTGTGTGTGTGTGTGTCGCCCCAAAAATAGGTATACATCACCCATCTTGAGTCACCAAATACATGGTACAAAATTCAAATACAAATTAAATTATACAACAGTCATGTAAAATACGACAAAACATATGCTGTGAGTTTTAATACAAATATTGACATCTAGACAATATCCACACTCAATTGAGTCCTCATTATATTTATTATCACACTATTTAACAGAATAGTGAGAACTACTAATGTTATTATCTGGACCGTCACTCTGTTCCCCGACTAGTCCCTGCTACGTTCTCATTTCCTGAAGAGAACAATGAAAGTAAAAGGGTGAGCTCAACTAGCCCAAAGAAGAAATATTATGACTAAGATATTACGTAATAAATTATCGTTAGCCTTCAATGTTGTTAAACCGATACAATATAACAAACATCAAGTTTAATCTGCGGTAATAACAAGCAATCCATTAAAAGAGTCAAGTAGAGAATAAAATCTACTATCTTTTATGATTTAAAAAGTTTTCATCACTTTTATCATTGGGACTCGACTTAATAAATAATCCATATCATCCTCGCACTACGACTATGAGGATATTCATTAGTATCACAACCACAAATTATCCATGCACTACGGGCCAAGGATATTCGTGTATTCATCAATGGTCATGATCATGCCAACAACTGTCCATCAATGCACTACGGGTCAATGAGAACTTTTACCACATCATTTGTAACATTACGGTCATGATTATACCGAATAATTCCTGGTCATAATCATACCAAGTCCATCTATGCACTACAGGCCACATATGACTTTCAACATAATATAAACATAAGGATGATGACAATGATATAAGAATTCAATAAAAACAAGTTCAAGAATTAATTTATCCAGGAACCAATAACGTCTAAATTGTGAACATGATACTGCTTTGTGGGGTAAAACTCAAGAATGCTCAGAAGAATATTTCCTTGAAAAGATACTGGATGAAGTGCAAATATCAAGGATATTCCACTAATTTCATGGAGTATAAAAGCTAAAACTTTAACCAACTGAGTATAATAAAGAATGGAATAAGAAAAGAAATCACCAGGCATGCAATAGACCATTGCATGCATGGTTTATCCTAACGTAATAATAAATAACGAAACCGGAATTCAAAGTAAATTACACCGAAGCGGGATACTCAAATGAATAATAAAGAATGTAATAACAATAGAAATCACCATGCATGCGATAGATCAATTGCAGACGAGTTATTCCAACAAAATAATAATTAATGGAATCGAATTAGTCATATACACCGATAGGATATTCCAAATGAATAATAAAGAATGGAATAATGAAGAATTTCACCATGTATGCGGTGATTGATGAGCGAGTTATTCCAACATAATAATAAAGAATGGAATAACGTAAGAATTTCACCAAGTATAGGGTAGTCCAGCGTATACGAGTTATTCCAATGAATAATAAAGAATGAAATAACAGTAGAATTTCACCATGTATATGATTACTTGGCATGAGCGTTATTCCAACATAATAATAAAGAATGGAATAATGTAAGTTCTCTTTATGAATACGAAAAGAAATAATACCCTTACCTTATAACAAACTGAATATAAGAGTAGTGAAGTAGCAGAATATTTTTCTTCTTTCTCTCTATGGTTTCTCTCTCTAGAGTTTCAAAGTGAATTAAGTAAGAAATAATGAAGGAATGAGCTTTTATTTATAGGAGAATGGAGTGAATAGTAATTAATTCTGAATCGGTCCAGATTGATTTACTTTTAAACGAGACGGTCCAGATTGGTTTACTATAAAATATTCTAATAAAACAAAATTTTTAAATAAAATATAATATATTCTATTTATAATCTAATAAAACGAATAACTTTATAAAAGTATTCATTTTATATAAAAAGATTTTACTATCGCAGCACTATGCAAATACTATGCATAATAAAATATAATATATTCTATTTATAGTCTAATAAAACGAATAACTTTATAAAAGTATTCATTTTTATATAAAAATTTTTTACTATGCAAAATACTATGCATAATGTAATATAATATATTCTATTTATAGTCTAATAAAAGCGAATAATTTTATAAAAGTATTCTATTTTATATAAAAACTTTTACTGCTTTATTACATTAATAATACTAATAAAATAAAACTTCATCATCATTATTATAATTCACACTATTAATCGACCGTGTCGTTCCGGAAAAGAGGGGCTTTCTAATAAGGATTTCTCCCTATTAGTAGCCAATGATTAGGTGACCAAACCTCTCCTTGGCGTAATTTCTAGATCATCGTTAATATTGCAAATAATAATGTTAATAACTTCGTCGTCGTAATTATTGATTTAATAATATATAAAATATCGACAATAATTGAATCAATTAACGTGAGATACTATGCAACAATTCTTCAAGCAATAATTGAACAAAACCGAGTGACTTCTCACGTAAGCATCAATAATCAATACCGTAATGCTACTATGCAACCACGCGTGTATTCCTATACTTTAACACCACCGGTGTTTCAACAGTTAACGATAAAACTTCCGTCGTTATTTTCATAAAATATTTTTGTCGTTTTTTCAATCCGACAATAATCCGGTTAGGGGTCACAATGATTATCTTGTCGTGCATTTAATATTCCTTGTTAAAACGAATATTCACCGACCAATCGAATATTTTATAACTTGTGTACTTTGCAAAATTTATAACTATTACCCACAACTATAACATTATATCAAATTCATTCCATAATATTCAAAATGATAATTATAAAAAATTCATCTTTATTCATAAAAAAATTGAGGTCTTACAATATATATATATACGGATATATATTATATACATATATGTATGTATGTATGTATGTATGTAATGCATGCAAGATTTGTATATATATTAATATATATATATAACACAATATATATATATATATATATATATATATATATATATATTAACATAATAATAAGATGTATGCATGCATGGTTTTCAAACATATATATTTATATCATATATGTTACTCCCTCCTATAGGTCGTTTTAGGGTTGTGCACAAGTATTAAGGTAATAATTGTATATCATTAATTATAATATCAATTGTCTATATTGCCCTTGTATTGAAAGAAGAGTTTGTTATTTATTAGACAAAAAATAGTGAGAGAACCAAAGTTATATTTAATACTTGGGGTAATATTGAAAACTAAGTAATTAATGCTTACTTGAAATTCTCAAAACGACTTATATTAAGAATCTATGAGGAGATTTAATATATATATATATATATATATATATATATATATATATATATATATATATATATATAGTTCAAGAAGTAAATTTAAATAACACAACTTTCTTAAGTAATATAACTATTTAAAGGACAAAACTCAGCCTTCCTTCCGCGTCTTTTTAAAAAAAATCCAAATCTAAGAGTCGAGCTTCACCCCCCGCGTCTTTTTTAAAAAAATCCAAATCTAAGAGTCGAGCTTCTCCCCAAATTCGCGATTTCGCGACTCACAAGCACTTATTTAAAAAATTTATATAAATTCATGCATGTAATAAAACAATTTTTGCCTGATTTAAAAAATTTAAAATCTTTAAATAATAAAATTAATTTGAGAATAAATAGAAAATGCCTACATGACAAATAATTTAATTAAAATTTTTATCTTCTTTTCAAATTTGGTCAAATAAGTATTTGATGATCAACGTATGATTTTTTGTCCCAAAATGTATGACCCAATTTATTTTCAGCACATTAACAATCATTGTCCCAATATAAGTGACCCAATTGATTTAACACTTTAAAACATCAAGAAATTCAATTAAATAAAATTTAAAAAATATTTTTGGTCAAAGTAAATAAAATAAATAAAACAATTATAATAAAAAATCATATGGAAAAGATTCTACCCTTTTAATTAATTTATTTACTAATTATTGTTATCATCAAAATAAAACTAAAAATTTGGAGACCCAACATTCATAAAAACAAATTATTCAAACAAGCAGCAAACACATTAGTTTGGGCGATATCAGCCTAACCTCAACCATGCTCAGCTAGTTCCACATACAATTTTGTCGAAAAGATGTGTACACGTCTCATCAAGCCTATATTTATCTTACAATATAAAACCTTCTTTCACAACAAAAGTTTTAGTATACCACTTCACCATTTAAAAGGAAATCATATCAACATAACATTGGAAATACATAGCTCTAGACAGTCTTCCATGTTCCTCACGGAGTATTTGGATCATTAATTGTCATGAACATCGCGCCCTACTTAAACCATTTCATAAACTAATAAATGTCAATGTCAAATGTATGGATGTGCCTCGGCAAATACCAAGTCCTAAATGGATTATACAGGTTTAGTAAGAAGTAACTCGGGGAAATGGAAACAGTGACAGATACTTGTGGAGCTTACTCAGGATTTCTGGATGACAACAGAGTTGGCAAGGCCTGCCTGCTCTATTGTTTGGGTAAGATCGGTGAGTTGTTTGGGAGGGAATCCGACTGTCTGCAACTGATAATTTCGGGAACCCCCAGGCCTAGATGCATCAATGAAGGCACGAATATCACCTACAGTATGGTGGTAATTAAAGTGAGAAACCATGCGAGTTCCATCAGCCAACCTAAGTTGAATTGAGGTCGATGGCAATGATTGGTCCACAACTAGGCCCACAGAAGGTGTAGGGGCAGCATTAAGAGGAGTGGCGTCACTTGGCTCAGCTGCACCTGATGGAGGTGTGCTGCTACCTAGTGTCCTTCCCACACCCTGAAATGCAACTTGACGCTCTTTGGGTTCCTGCATGAAAATTAGGGGCAAAAGTGTTACCACCACAGTTCATAAGCATTATCAATTGGATAACGGATGTTGAGAGGCAAAAAACATTAAATGATATTTTTCCGTCCACCCTCCCTCCCTATCTTCCTTTTCCTAATTTATTTTTTCCCCATATTACATTATTAGCTTATACTCTGTTAAAATAAGATTACATGATTTTGGGCTTCAAGAATCAAAATTGAACAAGTTACACATTAATATTTCATCATAGAAGAAATAAATTAATGATGAGTGAGAGAGGAAAGTGATGACTCACAGGGCAGTTCTCATCCCTCCTTATTAAATTGACATGAACAGAGGACCTCCTATCTGCAGGCTCAAGCTCCTTCGGACACTCGGACTTTCTAATACTCTGCATAGCAATGTAATAAAATCACTAATATAACACATTATTAGTTATAAAAAAGCTAATGAAATTTTTTTGCAAGTAGTACAAGCTTAGAAGTGGAAAATGATTATAGAGGTGAAAATAATATTAGTAATTATATGCAAAATAGATAGAGCTTTTGGTGCAAATGCTGGCTGTCCAAGCCGCCTCACATATAATATATACTTACAGTCCTAAAATTCAAACCAACACCATTACCATTAAACTGGTTGAAGTCAAGGGTTTAACAATGCTTACACTTTTTGGCAAAAAAGTTAACATTTAAGTTGAACAAATAATGGATGAAAAGATATAAAGTTTAAAAAATAAAATAAAAGCTTGTTGCAATAGTTGATGATTGGTATTAGACTACTTGTAATATATTGCACAAGCATACTTTCAGGGGTACGTCCCTCTTTTACATCAACATTGCAATTACCTCCAGGAAAGGTGCATTCTCAGGATCATCCAACCTCCTCAAAGGGCCATCATTTACACTAAAACCATTTCTCCAGAAAACAATGTTGTGTACAACAGCCTCAGGCTGCTGGGGAGCAGATGGTACTGTATCCCCTGATAGTAATCTCCCAGTTCCACTAAAGCTGCTTGAGCTTGATGAAGGAGGGGGAATTTCCATGGGGCCTTCTACAGCACCCAGCTGCCTAGCTTGATTAAATATTGCATCAATATCATTGCCCTTAGTAGGATCTTGAACGAGCATACCACTGCAAATATAGTTCTTTGTCAGACTAACATTATTGTAGTGCAAAGCTTGACAAATCGGCAGCCCTTGATTGAAAGTTAAAAGACAAGATCAAATTGTAATGTAGATGCATTGGTTTACAAGGGCATATATTATCTCTTATGTACAAAGGCCTTTGAGGAAGAGGAAAAATGTAAAGACCCTCCAGGAAAATAAGCAAGTATTAAAAGAGAAGGTAAGCAGGGTTAAAAACCCACTGCAATTGTAAAGTGAAATTCTACTTGACAACTTGCTTGATATCAATATATTTAAGTCTATGAAAACTTTTTAAAGATTTTCTGATAAAAACAATGTAATGATTATATCTCGGGAGTTGGGCAATATAAAGGAGCTGAATTAGCAGGACTTAAAATATGTGGATTAGTTATGTTAATTGAATGAGATATGAAAAGTTTAGTCGGTGAGCAAGTAAAAGTCTATGGTACGAAGTACCATTGGTCTTCCTTTGTCTTGGCATTTTTTCGATAGAGTAAATGAAGAGACATTTACATTCCATTCTTATAATCCTCTTGTTCTTATAGTGCTTGAAGTAAATAATTGATAATAGGAGCATGATCATTCATTCTATTGTTCTCCTATTCAGTACTTCATATCTACAATGGAGCAACAACATGAAATTGACGAGAAACAAATATGTAGCATTCTAAGAACAGGATAAAGTTAATGGTTCGAAAAAAGAAAAAAGAAAAAAGAAAAAGAAAAAAAAAAAAAAGTGATGGTTAACGTAAACCTGTTTCACTACATTGACAACAAGAGCAGACATTAAAGCTTATCATAATATCATTATGCTGTAAATTTAAAGCCAATTTGCTAAGCATTACTTTCACAAGTCACAAATGAAAAACAAACCAGCAACTATCATTTACCATAATCGAAAATTTATTGCCAAAGTTAGAAAGAAGTTCCATTTTCACAGGAAATAAATGCAATGAAGGGAAGCATAGTGATGCAGGACAATGTATAGACCGATGTAGGACGAGCCCGTAAAAGTTAGTTAGAACAATATAAAAGGCTTTGAAAGCCAGTATAAAAGGCTTTGGAAGCCATGCCCATGAATTAGAAGTTGTATTTTAATTAGTTTCTTTAATTTGTAATTATCTTATTAGAGTCCAATTCAAGTTAAGAAAGTTGTCTAAGAGTATTATAAATAGTGATATACTTTATTATTTTGAGACCTTGAATAATTAAAATTGATTTTGTGTAAGATTATCTATGTGATATTTATCATTCATCCCAAAACCTCCGTCCCCATCATTTTGGTATCAGAGCACCCCGACCTCTGCCTCACTTGCCTCAAAAAAAACCCAGTCACCAACAGCCCATAATCATTGACACTACTGCCACATACGTCAATCACCAAAATACACCATAACCACACACCAATCAGCCAAACGCAGCCTCATTATTGCATTCCCCTCAAAACATAACTCTAATCCCAACTGCCTAAACAGTCCACCCACAACAACCACCTAAAGTAGCACTATAAAGAAAACTCACTTACCGACAACAAGGAAAAAAGAAAAAAGAAAAAAGAAAAAAGAAAAAAGAAAAAAGAAGGTAGAAGTAGAAAAAAACTATTGCACCGTTGTCGCCGCCACATCCAATCGCCGCTGCACCTTACCGCCTCCGCCGTCGCAGTATCATACCGCCGCCTCAATTTTTTTTCTCCCATCGATCACAATTTTTCCCTCTGACTCTTTGTTTGAGCGTGAGTATTCTTTATGTTATTTTGATCCCTAAAGTTTTCTTAAATTTTAAAATACCCCCTGAAAATATTACATATCAATCCGTTTAATTTCATCTTCTTCGATTCCAGCCCCTGAAGTTTTATTAGTTTCAGTTCAGTCCCTGTTTCTTTATACTTTTTTGCACTTAAGCCCCTAGAGCAAGTCAAAAAAAAGTATATTTTTATTTGCAGTAACCATGGTAAATGCCAAAGAAATCAACGCTAAGCTTGATGCTTATATGTTACAACAAGATAAGCGTCTTAAAAGGATTGAAGATTCAATCACAACACTTGCTGCAAATGCAACGAACCTTCAAGCTTCTATTGCAAGTAAAAGTTAATGTACTAACGGAACGTGTAGACAAGGGACAAGAAGATGCTCATAAGAATTTTGAAGACCCCATCCCGAATCTTAATCTAAGACTACAACAATATGACCCTAATCCACGAGTTAATCCTCGTATTCTAGATACTAGGATGAATGCAGTAGATAGAGGAGCAAAATTATATGTTGGAGATTTCAATGGCGATAATAGTCTCGAAACATTCTTCGATTGGATTCACAGCTTGGAGAGTTTTTTTCGATGATATGAATTATCTGATGAAAGAAAATTGTTCTTTGTTGAAGCGAAATTGAAAAGGACAACTTGTATTTGGTGGGATCAACATCAGCAAAATTTATATACAGTTGCAAGAAGATGGGAAGATATGAAAGCTACATTGACACAACATTTTGTAACTTCGGATTATAAGCAGCGATCATATTTGCAGTTAACTGAGTTGATACAAGGAAATAAATCTATAGCCGAATATACTTCAATGTTCTACAGTTTAGTTACACGATCTGAATTCCCTTGGATTGAAGAAGTTTTAATCTTACCGTCAAGGATTGAATCTGGAGACTGCAGGTGGTGTAGCTTCAAGTAAGTTCTTGCTCTTGGACGATGTTGTTCAAGTTGTCACCCAAGTAGAGAATAATTTGAAAATGAATTATGTTAGGCCTCCAATACAAGTCCAAACTCGAAGAGAGCGTACTTTTGTGGAGCCTATTTTAAATAGGCTAATGGAAAGATCGTCAGCAAGCCCTTCAACTAGCATGCCTAATCGTACGCCAGGTTCTTCTAATGCTATCAACCACCATACGTCTGGGTGTTATAATTGTCGTGGCTTTTGAGCGTCCTTCCCTGAAGATGAATGTTGCCTTTTCTCTCTAGACAACTTGCTATTGTTGACAAATAGTGCGGGAAAACTGACTTAACAAAGAATTTTGCAAACCGTTAGACGTCGAATATGAGCCTGACGAGCAAGATTTGGAAACTAATGCTCATTTGGAAGTTGATGCTCATTTGAAAGGATTTTTAGGTGTTCTTCGACCTTTACTTGTTGCTCAGAAACATAAGGGCGATCCTCAAATCCATTATGAGCGAATTTTTTAGACGAGAGTCATGTGCAGGACAAGTGTGCTCTCTTGTGATTGATACTAGGAGTAATACATATGTTATCTATGAGGATGCAGTTAAGAAACTTGGTTAAAAGTTGAGCCTCACCCAGAGCCGTATAATATTGCATGAATTACCAATACAAAGTTGCGGGTTACCCAGAGAACTGATGTAGGACGAGTTCGTGAAAGTTGGTTAGAACAATATAAAAGGCTTTCGAAGCCAGTATAAGAGGCTTTGGAAGCCCATGCCCATGAATTAGAAGTTGTATTTTAATTAGTTTCTTTAATTAGTAGTTATTGTATTTAATTTGTAGTTATCTTATTAAAGTCCAATTCAGGTTAGGAAAGATGTCTAGGAGTATTATAAATAGCAATGTATTTCATTATTTTGAGACATTGAATAATTAGAATTGATTGAGTTTTGTGTGAGATTATCTGTGTGATATTTATTCTTCATCCCAAAACCCCCGTCCCCATCATAGAGTATATTAAAGAAGGGATAAAGGAGGAACTAAGAAGAAAGAAGGGTGAGAAAGGGATAAACATATCCTCAAAAGGAATAGGTAGAAACACACAAAAGCAACAAATTTTATTTCAAATAATTCAACTCTATCCAACTATCCAATGTAGCGACTACAATACTCATAGAAAACATAAGACTTAGACCAAATAAACTCAAATTTATAGATCAAGTAAAAGCCTAATACTACGATAAGATAAGTATCCTATCAAAGAGAAATAGCTCTATTACCTAAACAATTTTAAATTGGTAAATTGGATACCAAAAATACTTGGACAACCTAATTAACCTACTCATAAATCCTAATTATTACCTACTATATTTAAACCAATAATTACAATTATTTTAATCATAAATAATAGTACAAAAACAAATAACAAAAATCTCTTGCAATTCCATTAGCTTTTTTGGCCCGTTCCATGCCACATAGAAGTCAAAGCAGTCGTATCATTATTAGCCAAATTCTTTAACTTCCTTAAAAACCAGTCAAAGTTCAATAATGCATCAAAAATCTACATTTATTCTCACCTAAACTTATGTGAAATACTTGTTCCAACTTAAATTAGCATGCCTCACATAGCACTTTAATAAACAAGAACCAAACAATGATGTGAACAAAAGAAAAAGGAACTACAATCAACTCTATAAAAGGAAGGTATCTCCACAATCTTCAACTTATCAAAAACAATCTCCTCAAAATTCAATACAATCAATTACATGCAAAACCAAGCATGCCCTGGCTTATGCTAAATGGCAAATTTCACAAACCAAAAGAATTTAACAAACTTCCCAGTAAACTGATGAAAATCACCCAACAAATATACAATACTCTTTCAAATTTAAAGTACAGTCTCATACTCCCTCCATCCCACAAAAAGTTGTCCACTGTACAAAAAACATTTGTCCTCCAAAAAATGTCTGAAGTACATAATTCAAATTCAAAGTGTAATATAAAAACTATTTTACCCTCAAAGTACTCGAGTAGGATCCACTCCTTAAGGTCCATTGTGAATAAAATTGTAACTTATTACTTCTCTCTCCTCTATTTTGATTTTTCTTAATTAGTATGAAAGATGTACATAAGACACCTTTTATGGGACGAAGGGAATAATTCTTTACCTCTAGTGTCCGTGTCTCTTATCTCAATCTGTAAGGGTTTTGAATGATTTTTTTCATTTGCAAAGCATTTCTTGGTCAATGTGGATGCAAAAAGAGGTTAGTGCCATAAATTTAGTATTAAATCCATAAAACTGAAGGAGACTTCTCGTTGTAGCTATCATCAATTTTAATTAAGTTGTATTATATCTCATTAAGGCTACTTATCAAAGTAAAACATTCCAATTCTTTCTATGGCTATCATCTCTACCCATACCTTTTTCTTTTGTATTTCTCCACGTCAATTCATAATATAACTTTCTAATACTTTTTGGTTCATATAGCATTTCACGTTAAGATACAAGAGAATCCAAAGAGTAGTCCCTTTACTTATGATACATGTAACAAAGAAACAACACATTAATCTCTTATCAAACACATAACTTAATACAAAAGTTGAGTCCTCCTGGCCTACTCTAAAAAAGAGGTGGGTGTCACTCAGTCATAAACAAATCCCTATTGTTTACCAGCCTGAATATAAGACTCCATTTATTTTTGAATGTCTTGTATGACAATAAAATGTAGTCAGCATAAATTATTTTATGAGTCAGTAAACCATTGTTTCCGGGAGAATAAATAATGCACATCTTTTAAATTCAGCAAGTCAGTTTCTGAAAAATGACAAAATGTTCTCAATGAAATAATTTTCTTTAAACAAAGGAGCCTAAGGTACATGTTGTTGGGATACTGCTCCAGTCCCATTCTCGAATCCTATTCTAAAAAGTAATTCTATTTTTAGTAGGAGTTTTACTTTGGAAGATGTCCTGTTTTCTATAAGAATATCTATTATATGCAAGGGTCCTAATTCAATTAGGAAAAAAAAGATGTGGGTACAAGTGTCTAGAGTTGAGAGGGGATGTAATTGGGTCTTTGTTTGGTGTGTGAATGAGAGAGGGTTTTTCAGCTTCTATAAGGTGCAAAAATTGTACCGGAGAGATTAATATATTGAAATTGTTTGTAGAGTAGGTCATTGCAGACCAAACTACGTTAAATCTTGTATTGTCTTCTCTCTCTTTAGTCTATTGTTTCATTTGCGTAGACTAAAATTCCCAACCCATGTAGCTACTAGTTATCGATATTCTTATTCCAACTAATTGCAAACAGCTAAGCCAACTATTCAAAAACCTCCACCATATCAAAAACAAATAATTATCAGTTCATTCCCATACAATTCAGCTAAAAACAAACACAGAAATTTAAAACACCGAAGATAACAATCAATCGAACAAGTCAATTCAATTCATTACAGCAATTAGATTATTTAATCGGTAAAAGGGGTATGATCGTGAAAGAATGAGCTAGGGTTTGAAAGGAAACCTCTTTTCGCCACCAGTGTAATACTCCTGAGGGACGTCGGAGTCGCTGTCGGAATCAGGGCCCGTGGGGCGGTTCAAATCTGAAAGGGTCCGGATTCCGCCGGTTCGACTGGTGGAGGGTTTTGATGGTTTCTTGTCGCGCGATGACATTTTCGTCGAGACAGAAAGAGAGAATATATCTAATGATGAAATATGATTTGATTAGTACTGGTTTTGGCTTCAGATGTGGACTACCTCTTGATTATTCTCTCACCCTCTTTATAGTTTTGTCTATTTTATTTATGATATTCCCTCCCTCCCTCCTTTCACACACAAATAAAAAAAAATTATAAATTGTCTTTCAAAATTATAGTAATATTTTTCAATTTTGGTCTTGATGCTGAAATACAATGCATTAATATATACATATATATATATATATATATATATATATATTAATTGTTACCTTCCTCCCGAAAAGTTGGCTTAGTTTGTCAAATCGATTAATTTTAAAGTTAAAAATTAAGCATTCTTATTATATTTATAAACTTATAAAATTTGGGATTAATAGTAAATTTGATATAGTTCCTGTTAATACAAATGCATATATTTAATTTGATGATGATATAGTGTATATGTGTAACTAGTAGCTTTTGTGAAGTTTTTAAATTGAAAATGATATAAAATGACTTAAAATAGAATATCAAACTTGTTAGGTTGATCTATCTTGTTGAATAAATCAAATGTATAGACTCTAGGAAATTAGACAATCGTAAAGCTTATTAGACGATCGTAGAGCACATTGGACGAGTTCGCAGTGTCTACTCAAAGATCATAGAATGAATTAAAGATCTCATAGTCTACTAAGAGATCGTAAAGCAAATTGAAGATTGCAGAGAGTCTATTAAGAGATCGTACAACAAATTGAAGTTTGTAAAGTCTGTGAAAAGATTGTAGAACAAATTGAAGATCGCAGAGTACTCAAAGATTGTAAAGTAAATTGAAGGTCGCAAAATTGGATAAAGATCGTAAAGTAAATTGAAGATCATAAAGTCTGATAGAGATCGTAGAGCACACTACAATATCGCAGAGTCTACTGATAATCGTAGAGCTTATGTAGTGTAAAGCTTGTCAATCATAGAGTCAGCTTAGCCAGATACTCTACGACCACCATTAAACTTTACGATTAGGAAAATCTTAGAGTATATCGATTCGACATTGGATCGACAACCGTGGACTGATCCAAATTTGGGTTGGTTGGGGGTCAAATTTGATGAAAAATTATCAATAAAAAATAAAAATATAATACAATAAATCACAAAATTAAATAATGCTCATATATTGTTCACAATAACATTTTTCGAGACTCCGTAACTTGAAATTGTTGCACGATAGTCTCATTTTCAATATCTACAAAAATATCATTTTCAATAATGTAATTAAGTTACTAAAAAATCATTCATCCATTCACCTTTGAATTTTTATTTTTTTATGGGTCGAAGTTGCTACAAAAATATCATGATAGCCTCATTTTAAACAATTGCAAAAAATCACAAACAATTACTAAATTTGTGAAATTATAAAAAAGAAAAATTACAATATGCTTTAATGAATTTTCTTATGGGTTAACGTAGTGATTAGATGACTAAAAAAGAAAGAGTAAAATGTGTACAAATTTTAGATAAACACTTTATATAGAAGGTAGGGAGAGGAGGACAAATTGACCCCCTTAAAAATTTGAGTGGGGTCAATTAACCCCTCTGCCCTAAGGCAGATCCGCCACTGCTGACAACGTCAAGACTCGTAGAGTGAAGGTTCCAAGATAGTTGCTAAATATCTTAAATTTAAAAAAAAAGATCAAATTGAAGTGTGTCTAACAGCTAGTTCTGTGACACCCCCGAATCCGGGTCCTTTGACCCCGGTTCGGTCATCACGATAAAATACAAACATCCATCTCTAAACAACATACGATAACTAAAATGCGGAATATAATAAACGTGCGTCGTTCATTCAAAAGGTGTTACTAGTCCCAATATACGATAACCTTAATATCATCTTACAATCATACCCTAAAATAAATATTAGGGTTCACATTACATAATTGTAATTTAAACTAAGCATAAGATAAATTCTGCTTCTCGCAATTATCCTACATCTTCCCTTTACCCGTGTCCTTTCCTGAGGTCTCGAGCTTAGCTGCAATATAATTCATGATATAGCAAGGATGAGCAACAAGTTTGCTCAACAAGTTTAAATACAACAATAAGGATATATCATGATGAATGAAAAAATATCTGGCAATGGATTCAATAATATGAATATCTGAAGGATTCAACAATATGAATATCATAAGTAAAGATAATGATTGCTTTTAGAATAACTGCTAGTCAAGTAGACTTTGAACTATAACACTCTAATAGAATCAATAACTAATTGACCCTTTGGTTATCGGCTACGAATATAAGTACTTGAGGGGATCGACCTCACGCATTTCTATGATATATATAACATTTAAATCGCTTTCATTTGTATCTTATATTAGATACCTGGGGTACTCCCCTATCATAAGAGGGGTGTTCTTTCAGTCTAAGAATCCTTACCATCAATTGGTTTGGATAGCTTTTATAAAACTTCATATGCTTGTCTGATCGAACAAAGGTTCAGACTCTATTTATCACAGTTCAAGAGTTATTGAACTTTAAATGATGTACAAGTGCAAGACTGTACGAACTCGAGTGCACTAAGTGCGAATGTCAATGATATCGATGTGGAATAACTGTAAAGTAATTAAACCACTTAATAACATGCTTGGAAATAAGATTTCAAGCTTAAATGAATAACTTTCAGTTCAACAATATCCTACTCAATGCATATGAGAAGGATAGGAAAACTTTCACAAACTCAAAGTTGTGTAAGTTAGGAAACTTGCAACACAATAAATTTGGATACTTGCTCAATATAATTTAGAGTAAGTTTAGGGAAACTTGCTTAACAAAAGTAGGGTTCAAGAAACTTGCACAATCAAATGGTGAAGTTTAAGGGAACTTGCCTGATTGCTCAGCTACAATATAATATTGGCTTTAACTAACTCGCGTTGAAATGACCTAACATTATCAAGTCGATCATTTCAATTAGTATGTGTAAACTAATACGAGTCTACACTTACGAGAATCACGTCATTCACATAGCATGCGTCTCAACACATTACATGACACATTGGTCACATATTACAAGATAAATAATCATATAAGCATGCCTTAATACTTCAGACCAAAAATAGATCATCTTAAGCAAGATGCGCAGGATTGCCAGCAATGCACAGTCTGGTCTAAAGCTTAGGGACTGGCCAGCATGTTGCTTACTGTCCCCTCGCTGCACTCAAGGTTGAGCTTCTGCTCTCCTGACTTCAGTCCAACTCTAACACACCAATTATACATATATTTTAACATACATACATGCTAGAGTTTCACATGATCATACTTGAGCTTATTACCACAAGTTTAACTTACAATTTATATGTCATTAAAACATAAAAAGTCATGTAATCATCATGCTTGTAACTTGGTTATACAATACTCAGTAACCATGCTTGTATATAGGCAACACATGTATACTTTACTCACACAATTCATATTCTAGAAATTTCCTTTTCTTTATGACTATGTGTGCATAAGTTGAAACCATATCTTAACCATTAAGAAATATTATGACTAAGATAATGCAGAATAATTTATCGTTATTGAACAATGTTAAAGCGATAAAATATAACAAACATCAAGTTTAAGCTAGCGGTGAACAAGCGATCCACTCTGAGAGTCGAGTAGAGTATGATATCTACTATCTTATGATTTAAAGGTTTTTAATCACTTTTATCGGTGAGACTCGACAATAAATAATCCACATCATCGAATCACTTACCACACTACGGCGAGGATATTCATTAGTATCCGACCACGAATTATCCATACCTTTATGGGCCAGGATATTCGTGTATTCATCGATAAATCGTGATCATGCCAACAATCTATCCATCGATGCACTACAGGCGATGAAGACTTTTACCATATCATTTGTAACATTACGGTCGTGATTATACCGAATAATCCACGGTCAGTAATCATACCAAGTCCATCTATATTGTAACAATACGGATGAAAGTCATCATCGGCCTCTAGTGCGTAGATGGACTTGGTATGATTATGTCGAGATTATTCTTGTATAATCACGATTAAATGATGTGGTAAAAGTCTCATTGGCCCGTAGTGCATTGATGGACAAATGTTGGCATGATCATCCATCGATTTACACGAATATCCTTCCTCGCCATATGTATGGATAATTCGTGGTCGTGATACTAATGAATATCATTGGCCGTAGTGCAGAGGTGATTCGATGATGTGGATTATTTATTAAGTTGAGTCTCAATGATAAAAGTGATGAAAAACCTTTTAAATCATAGAAGATAGTAGATATCATGCTCTACTTGACTCTTCTAATGGATTGCTTGTTTCGCTGCAGTTAAACTTGATGTTTGTTATATTTTATTAGTTTAACATTGTTGAAGGCTAATGATAAATTATTATGCATTATCTTAGTCATAATATTTTTTACTGGGCTAGTTGAGCTCACGCTTTTGCTTTCATTGTTCTCTTCAGGAAATGAGAACGTAGCCGGGACTAGTCAGGAAACGAAGTGACGGTCCAGATGTTTACATTAGTAGTCCTCACTATTTTATGAAATAGTGTGATAATAAATGTATTGAGGACTTCATTTGAGTTTGAATATTGTCTAGAAGACAATATTCGTAATAAAACTCTCAGTTTATGTTTTGTCGTATTTTACACGACAGTTGTATTATTAAGTTGTATTTGAATTTATACCATGTATTTGGCGACTCAAGATGGGTGATGTATACCTATTTTGGGTGCATCACACTTTGAGTACTTCAGATCCGAAAGTGGAATAAATTTGCAAAAAAAAATACATCGGTGACTCGATGATAATAACTCTCTGGGGGAAGTCTCGGTGTGAGAATCAATACAAGGTTTGGGAAAATAAAACGATTAACCATGGAGGCATTATAATTTTGAGCAAATATAATAATATTATGTGTATTTTTCACCACATGTATCTTGTATTTATAAAGAATCTACACTATCTCAATAGGGCTACAACTCCTAATAGAAATTGTATAATTAGATTCTATTCAATAAATTAAATATCATTTAAGTGTTAGTATTGGATATGGTAACTACATGGTGGCTTAGTTAGCAAGATAATGACCCAAGCCTATTGGACTTGGGCGTTTGGGATATAATAGTCTAGAATTGGGTCCAATTCGGACAACCTATTATATAAAATGTGCATCCCAACATTTCCCTTCACTCCTTCAAAGAAGGAATGAAGTGGAAGAGTAAAATAAAGGGTCCTTAATACTAATATACAACAATTAGAAAGTAATTACACTATTAGTGCATCCAAAAAAATAATTACAAAAATAACGCAATTCATATTAATAAGGAAACCTAAAATCAAGGAGAAATAACTGTCATAATTAATAATTCAAATTCAAATATCTGGGATCTAACAAAAAAAACAAATTCAAAATAATGATTCAAATTCAAATATTCATCTCCCTCACAGTAGCCCTCTCCTCCGCTACTCCGCCGCAAATCTCCGGTGTCCAAAACGCCAAGGAGAAGAAGAAGAAGATTCGCCCTACAAAAAGTTTTAAAATAAATAGATGTAACTCTTATTGTTCAAAATTTTTTATGACTATTTAGTTACCCACAAAAACTAAAATGGTTACCTTTGTATGAATGGTTGGCTACCACCTGCATCATATTCAAACTAAATTGGTAACTTAATAAAACTGAATTAGTTATCTTGGTCTGAAGGTTTGGCAACGTCATCTTCCTCCTCCCCCTTCACCGGTGAGACAGAGCGAGAGTCAACCACAAAATGGTCAATGGGATAGAGAAATGAGGTGGATGTTTGATTTTTCATAATTTTTTCATGTCTGAAAATTCCAATTCCAATTTCATATCCAAAGAAAAATAAGAACACTGCATAGGAAAGAGAGAGATAAGAGACTGACGAGTAATGTAATGTTGATAACTAAACATTCGTACCAAGGTAACAAAACTTTTATACCAAGGTAACCAATCTACCACCACACCTGCAGTATGAATTGGTTACCTTGGTCTGAAAGTTTGGCAACCAACTGCATCACATTCAAAATAAATTGGTAACTTAATAAAACTGAATTGGTTACCTTGGTATGAAGGTTTGGCTACCCACTACATGAAGGTTTGGCTACCAACTGGATCACATTCAAAATAAATTGGTAACCTAATAACACTAAATTGGTTACCTTAATATGAATGTTTGGCTACCAATTGCACTATGAAAAAACTGTAGGTGTGGATGTGGATTGTTTACCTTGGTATAAAGGTTTTGTTACCTTGGTATGAAGGTTTGGTTACCTTGGTGTGAAGGTTTGGTTACCAACTGCACTATGAATTAGTTTAAGAACAAAGAGGTAATGCTTCATTGTGCCCGCTGCCTATTTGATTAAACAAAATTTAGAAGGAAAAGAAGAAGAAGAAGAAGAAGAAGAAGAAGAAGAAGAAGAAGAAGAATAAAAGGGAATTAATGGATTTACGTTATCGTCAACATCACGATCGTAAACTCCAACGTCGTACATAAACCTTTTGTTCGTGTCGGACATCATTGCCAAAAGAAATCCAACAAAATTTTATTAGTCAATTGAATTGAATCAATTAAGAAAAAAAATTAAATGAGAGATCAAATGACCTGAATAAGCTTCTTGAATGGCCTAAAATTTCTTTTTCGCCTCTTCCACGTACTTGGTGTGACAAACGAGATTTTTTAAATTTAATTTAAATATTTATTAAATTAAATAAATATTTTTCAATGATTTAATTATTAGGTTAAATAATTAATTGATGAGTTTGTGGTAGATTAATTTATTATATGTGTTACATTGATTAAATTAATGTGGAGAATTTTTATATTCAAAGTATGTATTTAATTGAGCTTATTTTATTAAATGAATTAATTAATAAGCATAATGTTATTTTAATTAATTTAATAATTAATTAGAGATTCAATAATTGACATAATTAATAAATAAGAATTTAGTTATGTGGCTATGTGATTTAATGTGAAATTATTATATTTAATTGAATTAAATAAGATATTGATTAATTGGTTAAATATGTGTGACATTATTAAACTATATAATAAATAAGTTAATTAAAATAAATGAAAATGAGCCTTTTAAAGGCTAGAAAAACGTGGCCCTAAGAGAAGTTGGCTAGTTAACCCACTAAGGTATTAACTGACCACAACTACGTCAGTTTATCTATAATTATATACACATTCTTTTATTTTCTTTTTTAGTCTGGAAAACAAGTTCAGAGAAAAAAGAGAGAGAGAAATTGAGGGTCAGTGAGATTGAAGAAGAAGTGTGGAAAATTAAAGAAGTTATTATCGTCCTTGTGTAATCCAAGCAGAGTTGTAAGACCCCAACTTTTATGAATAAAGATGAATTTTTCTATAAATATAATTTTGAATATTAAGGTTTGAATTTGTTATAATGTTATAGTTGTGGGTAATATTTATAAATTTTGCAAAGTAAACAAGTTGTTATATAATATTCGATTGGTCGGGGAATATTCATTTTAACAAGGAATATTCATACGACGACACAATCATTGGTGGACCCCACAACGTAATTATTGTCGAAATGAGAAAACGACAGAAATATCTTTTATATGAAAATACTTGGGAAGTTTTATCGTTAATCTGTTAAAATAACCTAGGTGTTAAAAAATACAAGATGTCTGCTGTGGTTGCATAGTAGCACGATATTTATTATTGATGCTTACGTGAGAAGTCACTCGATTATACTCAATTATTACTTTCGATTATTCTTTGCATCATATCTCTATATTATTGATTCAATTATTATCACAAGATTATCATCTGCATAATATTTTATATTATTAAATCAATAATTGAGACGAAAAAGTTATTTATATTATTATTTGTAATATTGATAATGTCTAGAAGTTCTGTCGAGGAGAGGTTTGGTCACCTAATTGCGCGCCAATATGGAGAAATCCTTATTGAAAAGTCCCTTCTTTCCTGGGAACGACCTGGTTGTTAAAAATTATGAATTATAATAATGATGATAAATTTTGTTAAAAATATTGATGGAAATTTTATGAAGTATTTGTTATAAATTTTGCTTATTATATGGACCCCCGTTTACCCATTTTTTCAAAATAATCGGTAGAAAGTTATTCAATGTGTATATATATATATAATAATGGTGGGGGCTACAAGTGGGGCAAGTGTTGCCCACATGTTGGTGGAATAATGGGATGGTTCACGGGATTTCTTGTTGCAGGTAATGGAAGGATTAAACATATATGTATTATATATATAATATATATATGCATGTTTGAAAAGTATGTCAGGGTGGGGGTGGAGAAAAGGATTCACATGGGATGTATAAATTATATATATATATATATATATATATATTTATTTAGTTTTTTTGTTTTACATGGAATTTCGTTTCATCCGTGACCTTGTGAAAGACGTCCATGAATTTTTAAAAAACTGTGCGTCCATGAGAATTTCAAACAGTACCCCTTCTATTCTTCTATAAATAGGATGCTTAGTTAGAATTGAAAATCACACCAAAATCAGAGAATTCTTCTTCTACAATATTGAGCGTATTTCTTTCGAGTTTTAGAAAGCTTTGAGCGTAGAAAATAGTGAAAGTTTTTTTCAAGAATATCCCCGCTATACCAGTTGGAATACTCTTCTTTTCAAGGTAAGGGATATTATTTTTGTTCAATATTCGCTTGAAATAATATTTTCTTTCATACTCTTTAGTATGTAAGTAATATTATTTCGTTTCAGATTTCGAATTCTATACTCATTTGGTTAAAGTTCTGGCTTCTATACTCCATGAAATTAGTAGATTATTCTTAAAATTTGCGTTTCATCCAGTATCATTTCTTGGAAATATTATTCTGAGCATTTTTGATAAGTTTTAACTTTTTCATGCCGGAGTACTATTCATAGGTTACTATTCACGAAGTACTATTTATGGGGTACTATTCACTAGAGTACTATTCACCCAAGGTACTATTTAAATTGATTCGTTTTCTGGATAAATTAAATTATAAATCTTTAAAAATTTATCCTTTGCTTTCTTTTAACTGAATTCTTATATCATTGTCACATCCTCATGCTTATATTATGTTGAAAGTCATCTGTGGCCTGTAGTTCATAAATGGACTTGGTATGATTATGACCAGGGATTATTCGGTATAATCATGACCGTAATGTTATAAATGATGTGGTAAAAGTCCTCATTTACCCATAGTGCATTGATGGACAGTTGTTGTCATAATTGTGATGCCCCCAAAACAGGTATACATCACCCATCTTGAGTTGCCAGATACATGGTACATAAATTTAAATACAACTTAATTATACAATAGTCGTGGAAAATACGACAGAACATAGCTGAGAGTTTAAATAAGAATATTGTCATCTAGACAATATCCACACTCAATGGTGTCCTCATTATAATTATTATCACATTATTCCGTAGAATAGTGAGGACTACTAAAGCCATTTATCCTGGACCATCACTCCATTCCCCGACTCGTCCCAACTATATTCTCATTTCTTGAAGAGAACAATGAAAGAAAGGGTGAGCTCAACTAGCCCAGTAAGAAATATTATGACTAAGATAATGCATAATAAATTATCCTTAGCCTTCAATGATATAACAACTGATAGAATACAATAGACAACAAGTTTTAGATCAACAACTGCAGCGGAAATAAGCAATCCATTAGAAGAGTCAAGTAGAGCATAAAATCTACTATCTTCTATGATTTAAAAAGTTTTTCATCAACTTTATCGCTGAGACTCAGCTTAATAAATAAACCATATCATCGATTCTTTCCTGCACTACGGGCCAAGGATATTCATTAAATCATTAATGGTCATGACTATATCGAATAATCCCTGGTCATAATCATACCAAAAACTATCCATCAATGCACTACAGGCCACTGAGGACTTTCACCACATCATTCGTCACATTACGGTCATGATTATACCGAATAATCCCTGGTCATAATCATACCAAGTCCATCTATGCACGTAAGCCAAAGATGACTTTCATCACAATATAAGCATGAGGATGATGACAATGACATAATAATTCAATAAAACAAGTTCAAGGATAAATTTTAAAGATTTATAATTTAATTTATCCAGAAATCAATAACGTCCAAATTGTCAACATGAAACTGCTTTGTGGAGTAAAATTCAAGAATAATATTCATGTACCAAAAATAATTTGGACAGAAAAGAAATATATTTTTTAGGTGAATAGTACCCCATGAATAGTATTTCGAGAATAGTACCCCGATACGAAAAGTGCCTCAAATACCCGAGTAAATGATACTAGAGTGAATAGTAATAAGGTGAATAGTAACCCGTGAATAGTAACTCGTGAATAGTACTCCGGCACGAAAAGTGTCCCGAATATCCGAGTGAATAATGCTAGAGTGAATAGTAACCGGGTGAATACTAATCCGTGAATAGTAACTCATAAAAGAAAAATACCAAAGAAAATGATATTCCATGATGAGTACAAAAGAAATGATATCTCATATGAGTATAATAGAATATACGAAACTACAAATGGATTTTCACCCGCCATGCGGTAATCCACGTAGACAGATCATTTCCACAATTTAATAAAGAATGAATATGAAAGGTCATTCACCATGCATGCGGTAATCCACATAGACAGGTTATTCCAACAGAATAATAAAAAATGGAATAACAGAAGAATTCACCAGCAGGCATGCGATAGATCGCACAGACAAGTTATCCCCAACAGAATAATAAAGAATGGAACCAGGTCATGCGTAATCCGCACAGATAGGATATTCCAATAGAATAATAAAGAATGGAATAACAATAGAATTCACCAGGCATACGATAGATCGCACAGACAGGTTATTCCAGCAGAATAATAAAGAATGGAATAGTAGAAGAATTCACCAGGCATGCGATAGACCGCACAAACAGGTTATTCCAACAGAATAATAAAGAATAGAATAACAGAAGAATTCACTAGGCATGTGATAGATCGCACAGACAGGTTATTCCAACAGAATAATAAAGAATGAAATAATAGAAGAATTCACCAGGCATGCGATAGAAGCCACATGATAAAAGTTATTCCAATGAATAATAAAAAATGGAACCAATCATGCAAAAATTTTACATGATAGGATATTCAAAAGAATAATAAAGAATGGAATAACAACGAATTCACCAAGCATGCGATAGACTACACGATAAAAGTTAATCCAATGTAATAATAAAGAATGGAATAACGGAAGAATTTCACCATATATGCGGTACTTGCGCATGGCAATGAGTTATTCCAACATAATAATAAAGAATGGAATAACAACCCTTACGAGTATTGAAAGAAAATAACTCTCTTAATGAATAAAGAATAATAATACCCTTACCTCGAAAGAAGACCGGATCTTTGGAATAGTGAGAGTAAATGAGACTTCTCTTCTTTTTTATCTCTATAATTTCTCTCTATAATAATTGCTCTATAGCTTTAGTGAATTGGTGAAAAATGAAGGAAGAATGAGGTTCTATTTATAGGAAAATATAGTTTCAAAAATTGCACGTTTTGGGGCTCAAAATATTATAGTATAATACCTTCCCTTTTTTCTTCCTTTTTAATTTAGTCCTGCAAGTATTATCAAACTTGCACCACTTCACCTAATAGTAAATCATGTGAATCAATAGTAAAATCATGTGACTCAATAGTATAATCATGTGAAAAAACTAATTACAGTATAGTACCTTCATCTATACCTCCATTTTTAATTTAGTCATGCAAGTATTATCAATCTTGCACCAACTCCCCTAATAGTAAATGATGTGAATCAATAGTACACACATGTGAACACATAGTTATAAGCATATGAATTAATAGCAAATAATTGCTCATTTATCCGGTGAATTACCCGATTGATCAATATAACTTCCAAACATCAATTATTATCGAAATAAATATCAATTTCCACTAACACTAATAATTCCCACATAATGGAACTATCAATTTCATCTTTAATCAACACGAACTTATTCATCATTAATATTATAACTCACAATATTTAACAACCAGGTTGTTCTCAGGAAAGAGGGGGCTTTCCGATAAGGATTTCTCCCTATTAGTGCGCAATTAGATTATCTAACCTCTCATTGACAGAACTTCTAGACATTGTCAATATTGCAAATAATAATATGAATAACTTTGTCGTCTCAATTATTGATTTAATAATATAACATATTATGCGAGATGATCTTTGTGATAATAATTGAATCAATAATATGAGAGATATGATGTAGCAATTCTTTAGAGCAATAATTGAGTATAACCGAGTGACTTCTTACGTAAGCATCAATAATCAATACCGTGTGCTACTCTTATGCAACCACGCCAGACATCTTGTGTTTTTTACTACCGGGTAGTTCAACGGTTTTAACGGTAACACTTTTTCGTAGTTATTTTTATAAAAGATAATTCATCATTTTCTAACTACGACAATACTTCCGTTGTGGGGTCCACCAATGATTGTGCCGTCGTACGAATATTCCCTGTTAAAATGAATATTCCCCGACCAATCGAATATTATATAACAACTTTCTTACTTTGCAAAATTTATAAATATTACCCACAACTATAACATTATATCAAATCCACACCATAATATTCAAAAAAATATTTCGAGAAATTTAAATCTTTATTCATAAAATTTGGGGTCTCACAATCTCCCCTCCTTATGAAATTTTGCCCTTAAAATTTACGTACGTACCTGGTATGCCAAAGAGATGAGGATACCTTGACTTCATTTTAGATTCTAACTCTTGAGGTATAACCTTTGAGTGTTGAATACGATCCTTCTAAGATTTTAACACGTATCTCCTCATACGTTATATCTTCTGCTATCTCGTCTAGTTCTAATTTAATAACGTGGTTCGGGTCATCCACATATTTACGTAACATTGATATGTGAAAAATGTTATGAACACGAGACATACTTGGCGGTAAGGCGAGTCTATAGGCCACAGTTCCTACTCGATCGAGGATTTCAAATGGGCCAATAAAATCGAGGGTTGAGATTTCCTCTCTCATCGATTCTTACTTCTAGAATAACGCCCTCTTGAACCTTCTTTTTCACATTCATCAGCTCTGAGTATGTAGCTTGCACGACTTTAACTTTATCGATTAAAGTCGATTCTACTCGTATATTTGATATCACCACGTGGGTCCTTAGAGTCTTTAACTCTATCTTCATCATTTGTAAGTTATCTGAAATGGGTTTTTGTGTTAACAACATCGCACTTTTCGAAATGGGTCTTTACTCAGCGTTGATATTGAATATAATCAAAATCTTCAATTTTCACGCTCTCTGGCGCATAGGCGTTCAGGGTGAAGTCTTTGAGGGTTTTAGAACTTGTCACGCCAAAATTTATTTCAGCAAATAGAAATATTAACATTCATTCAAAATCGTGACCCTCATCCAAGACTTGGATAACATGTCACATTGATATCTATCAACTTGCCACCGTTATTCACGACGTCCCCTATGGATATTCTAGCTTCGGTGTATTCCAAGACTTGGAAGTCACCAGATAAAGGCTCGGGGCTCTTTACTTATGGCTTAATATAACAGTGATTAACTTTAGTGGTTTGGTTGCTTGAATTCGCATGATAGGTTGGTTAAGAATATGAAAGCTAATAACCTTACGAAAACAATCGATTTTAGCATGATGAGTAGTTAACCAATCAATCCCTAAAATCACATCAAATGCAAGTATTTTCAAAGAGATAAGATCGATAGGTAACATGAAAGTGTCGATTTGAATTAAACAAGATTTATAAACAGCGGATGTAACGAAGGTTTCTCCTAACATAGTTTTAACAGATAAATCAAAGTTTAATTTCTCAAGAGCCAAGATCAAACGTTGAACACAACTAGGTGAAATACAAGAGTGGGTAGAACCGGTATCGAATAAGGTATAGACTTCGTAATAATTTATAATCAACTAACCCGTGATAACTTCGTTCGGGTTACTCGCTTTTTGAGAAGTCACGAAAAACTCTCTTCCTGAAACCACCGACTTTGTTTTGTCCGTATCCGCCTTTGGTGCCACCGTCCCAGCTGGACTTGACTTTGGTGCACGACAAAAATCGGGCTAGGTGACCTTCTTTTCCATAATTGTAACATGCTTTGACCGCATCACCTGCAGTTTGGACCGATATATCCTCCCCTCCGCATTTGAAGCATACAATGATTGGTGGTCGTTCTCCTTCCTTGAAAATGGGTGTTGGTCTTCTGTCTTTCCATCGTTGTTGAACCTTCTCTTCTTGAAATTTCCACTCCTATTATCTTGGCCATGATTACCACCAAAGTGGTTACCATTCTTGGCATGATAATTTCCCCCACGATGGTTATCATTGTTCCGATGGTCGTTGCCACCGATGTGACGATTATTATCGTGTTGTTGCTCGTTATCCTTTTGGTTGTCTTGACTCATTATCGCACTCCAATAATCGAGCCCTATTCACTACATCTGAATATAAACAAAGTTTGTGAGAAATGAGGTATTGACGTATATCGGGTTTCAAACCTCTTAGAAACATTCGCGTCATTCGCTCCTCATTATCGATCAAATGGGATGCAAACCGGGATAACTCCACAAATTTAGCCTCGTATTGCGACACGGTCATATTGTTTTGTTCCAACTTGATAAACTCCACCTCCTTCATGTGACGAATACTTTCGGAAAGTACTTGTCGTTGAACAGCTCTTGGAACTTCTCCCAAGACATCTTGAGTCGCGTCCAAGTTGGATGCGCTTTCTGATTCCCACCAATAATCGCCTCTTCACGCAACATAAAGGTGGCAAAGGGAACCTTTGCTCCTCGAGCATCCCAAGACATCAAATATCTTGGTGATCTGCTTTAACCACGTCTCGCCTTTAAGTGGTTCTGGCTTTCCCAAAACTCCGGTGGTCCCAGCTCCTTGAATCGCTTAGCGGTGACCAATAGTGGGTTGCCATTATTTCCACCTATATTTTGAACAGAGTCTCTCTTACCGATGTTGCATGAATTGCATAAAAAGCCTCTGAACATCCCATCGTTCATCATTTGATCGGTGTTGTTATTTACCTGAGGATTATTGTTTTCCTGTTGCACATTATCACGGGTATTGATCGTTGGTGACTCAACGGTCTCATATGCTTCATTCTTCGATCTCAACATTTTCGGATGCCATTTTCAAACATTGTCACAAAATAAGGGTTAATTGACATATCACATATTATCCCTATACTCTGACCGACCAATTAAATACCAAATAAACTTAGGTAGGTCATACTAGCGAAGGAATTTCCCGTCTCTCCCCTCCTAGTTCTTGTCTCACATCTCGGCCGGGGATCATATCCCTAAGCTTTGATACCAACCGTGACGCCCCCCAAAATAATATATACATCACCCATCTTGAGTCGCCACATATATGGTACATAAATTCAAATACAACTTAATTATACAACAAATATATAAAATGACAAAAAACATAGTCGAGAGTTTAAACAAGAATATTGTCATCTAGACAATATCCACACTCAATGGTGTCCTCATTACAATTATTATCACATTATTTTAAGTAGAATAATGAGGACTACTAAAGCCATTTATCCCGGACCATCACTCCATTCCCCGACTCATCCCAACTATATTCTCATTTCAAGAGAACAATGATAGAAAAAATTGAGCTCAACTAGCCCAATAAGAAATATTATGACTAAGATAATGAAGAATAAATTATCCTTAGCCTTCAACAAAGATAAACAACCGATAGAATACAATAGACAACAAGTTTTAGATCAACAACTGCAACGAAAATAAGCAATCCATTAGAAGAGTCAAGTAGAGCATAAAATCTACTATCTTCTATGATTTAAAAAGTTTTTCATCAACTTTATCGCTGAGACTCAGCTTAATAAATAAACCATATCATCGATTCTTCCCTGCACTACGGGCCAAGGATATTCATTAAATCATCAATGGTCATGACTATACCGAATAATCCCTGGTCATAATCATACCAAAAACTGTCCATCAATGCACTACAGGCCACTGAGGACTTTCACCACATCATTCGTCACATTACGATCATAATTATACCGAATAATCCCTGGTCATAATCATACCAAGTCCATCTATGCACGTAAGCCAAAGATGACTTTCATCACAATATAAGCATGAGGATGATGCCAATGACATAATAATTCAATAAAACAAGTTCAAGGATAAATTTTAAAGATTTATAATTTAATTTATCCAGAAATCAATAACGTCCAAATTGTTAACATGAAACTGCTTTGTGGAGTAAAATTCAAGAATAATATTCATGTACCAAAAATAATTTGGACAGAAAAGAAATATATTTTTCGGGTGAATAGTACCCCGTGAATAGTACTTCGAGAATAGTACCCCGTGAATAGTATCCCGACATGAAAAGTTCCTCAAATACTTGAGTGAATGATACTAGAGTGAATAGTAATCGGGTGAATAGTAACCCATGAATAGTAACTCATGAATAGACTCCGGCACGTAAAATGCCCCGAATACCCAGTGAATAATACTAGAGTGAATAGTAACTGGTGAATAGTAACCCGTGAATAGTAACTTGTAAAAGAAAAATACAAAAGAAAATGATATTCCATGACGAGTACAAAAGAAATGATATCTCATACGAGTATAATAGAATATCTGAAATGAAATGGATTTTCACCGCCATGCATGCATAATCCACATGAGCATGATCATTTCCACAATTTAATAAAGAATGAATACGAAAGGTCATTCACCATGCATGCGGTAATCCACATAAACAGTTATTCTAATGAAATAATAAAAATGGAATAACGAAAGAATTCACGGCATGGAATGCGATAGACCCCTACGACGAGTTATTCCCAACGAATAATAAAGAATGGAACCGAATTCAATACGTAATCCGCATTGCAGACGGGATATTCCAACGAATAATAAAGAATGGAATAACAATAAATTCACCGGGCATGCGATAGATCTGCATAAAACGAGTTATTCCAACAGAATAATAAAGAATGGAATAGCGAAGAATTCACCAGTACATGTGATAGACCGCATGACGGAGTTATTCCAACATAATAATAAAGAATAGAATAACGAAAGAATTCACCGGGCATGCGATAGACCTTGCATAAAAGTTATTCCAATGTAATAATAAAGAATGAAATAATAGAAGAATTCACCGTACATACGATAGAATCAAATGCAGAAAAGTTATTCCAACGTAATAATAAAGAATGGAACCAGTCATGCGTAATCCGCACATGACGTGATATTCCAACAAAATGATAAAGAATGGAATAATAACGAAATTCACCGGCATGCGATAGATCCGCATGCATAACGTTTATTCCAACAGAATAATAAAGAATGGAATAACAGAAGAATTTCACCATGTATGCGATACTTCGCATAGACAGGTTATTCCAACATAATAATAAGGAATGGAATAACAACCCTTACGAGTATTGAAAGAAAATAACTCTCTTTATGAATACGAAAGAATAATACCCCTTACCTCAAAAAGAAAATCGGATCTTTGGAATAGTGAGGTAGCAGACTTCTCTTCTTCTTTCTCTCTATAAATTCTCTCTATAATAATTGCTCTATAGCTTTAGTGAGTTGGTGAGAAATGAAGGAAGAATGAGGTTCTATTTATAGGAAAATATAGTTTCGATAATTGCACGTTTTGGGGCTCGAAATATTATAGTATAATACCTTCCCTTTTTTCTTCCTTTTTAATTTAGTCCTGCAAGTATTATCAAACTTACACCACTTCTCCTAATAGTAAATCATGTGAATCAATAGTAAAATCATGTGACTCAATAGTATAATCATGTGAAAAAACTAATTACAGTATAATACCTTCATCTATACCTCCATTTTTAATTTTTTCATGCAAGTATTATCAATCTTGCACCAACTCCCCTAATAGTAAATGATGTGAATCAATAGTACACACATGTGAACACATAGTTATAAGCATGTGAATTAATAACAAATAATTGCTCATTTATCCGGATGAATTACCCGATTGATCAATATAACTTCCAGACATCAATTATTATCGAAATAAATGTCAATTTCTACTAACACTAATAATTCCCACACAATGGAACTATCAATTTCATCTTTAATCAATACGAACTTATTCATCATTAATATTATAACTCACAATATTTAACAACCAGGTCGGTCTAAGGAAAGAGGGGGCTTTCCGAGAAAGATTTCTCCCTATTGGCACGCAATTAGATTATCTAACCTCTCCTTGACAGAAATTCTAGACATTGTCAATATTCTAAATAATAATATGAATAACTTTGTCGTCTCAATTATTGATTTAATAATATAACATATTATGCAGATGATACTTTGTGATAATAATTGAATCAATAATATGAGAGATATGATGCAAAATTATTACTATAGTAATAATTGAGTATAATCGAGTGACTTCTTACGTAAGCATCAATAATCAACACCGCGTGTACTACTTGTCAACCACCACGCGTATTCATCGTACTTTTACTACTGGGTAGTTCAACAGGTTTTAAAGGTAACACTTTTGCCGTTATTTTTATAAAAGATAATTACATCATTTTAACTACTACGACCATACTTCCGTTCAGGGGTCCACTGAATGATTATGTGCCATCGTCATTTAATATTCCCTGTTAAAACGAATATTCTCCCAACCAATCGAATATTATATAACAATTTACTTACTTTGCAAAATTTATAAATATTACCCACAACTATAACATTATATCAAATCCACACCATAATATTCAAAAAAATATTTCGAGAAATTTAAATCTTTATTCATAAAATTTGGGGTCTCACAATGATCATGACCATTGATGAATACACAAATATCCTTGGCCCGTAGTGCATGGATAATTCGTGATTGTGATACTAATGAATATCCTTGGCCGTAGTGCAAGGGTGATTCGATGATGTGGATTATTTATTAAGCTGAGTCTCAGCGATAAAAGTGATGAAAAACCTTTTAAATCATAGAAGATAGTAGATATCATGCTCTACTTGACTCTTCTAATGGATTGCTTGTTCCGCTGCAGTTAAACTTGATGTTTGTTATATTTTATCAGTTTAACACTGTTGAAGGCTAACGATAAATTATTCTGCGTTATCTTAGTCATAATATTTCTTACTGGGCTAGTTGAGCTCACCCTTTTGCTTTCATTGTTCTCTTCAGGAAATGAGAACATAACCGAGACTAGTCGGGAAACGGAGTGACGGTCCAAATGTTTACATTAGTAGTCCTCACTATTCTATGAAATAGTGTGATAATAAATGTATTGAGGACTCCATTTGAGTTTGAATACTGTCTAGAAGACAATATTCGTAATAAAACTCTTAGTTTATGTTTTGTCGTATTTTACACGATAGTTGTATTATTAAGTTGTATTTGAATTTTATACCATGTATTTGGCGACTCAAGATGGGTGATGTATACCTATTTTGGAGGCGTCACAAAAGTAATCAAGGGTAAACCTTTAAACTCAAGTTTTAATTTACGTTATTTAAGTTTTTCATGAAAATTGGCTTTTAACTTTCTGTAATTAAATTTTCATGGCTAATTGTTAGATCTACGATGTTGTATATGTTTATTAACCTGTATAATTCAATTATATATGATCTATATGTGTTTTAAAATAATTAATCCATGAAATCATGTTCAAATTAGAGTTTTATAGTTTTACAAAGAAAATATATGAATATGGATTATAAGTACAAAAATTTATGTTTAAATTGCATATTAATCGGTAAATTGATGAATGATTACGTTTATACATGTAAAAATGAAAAGAACGAAACTTAAACGGACTGATTTGGTCGAAAAACGAGTTCGTAGTGGTTGATTTCGTTAATAATGTTAAAAATGGAGTTTTTCATAAGAATAGTGAAATTATGTGATTTGATTCCAGTAATTGCATGAATTAAGTTGTTAAAATCATGTTAGAAAGGTTGGGTAATGAGCATATATGAATTATAATATTTGAGTATGCTTAAATTAATGTATGGACAAGAAAATTTGAAGTTATGGCCATATTATGTGTTCTTTATAGAACGTATAGTTGAACTTGTGAGAGATCTTTTTTGGCCTAATTTGGCCTTATTATGTTCATGAATTGTAAAAGCTATGAATCGAAGTTCTGTAACCCATTTTCGTGCGCATGTTACTAAACTAAATTACCACTTCTATTTACGGCAAAAATAAAATAAATAAATAAATAAATAAATAAATAATAATAATTAATTAAAATATTTATCAAATAAAATAAATATTTTAATTGAGATATTTATGGAATAAAATAAATATTTGATGAAAATTATTAATTAAAATAAATATTTGAATTGAGATATTTATGGAATAAAATAAATATTCAATAAAAATTATTAATTAAAATATTTATCAAATAAAATGAATATTTTAATTGAGATATTTATGGAATAAAATAAATATTCAATGAATTATTATTAAAATATTTATCAAATAAAATAAATATTTTATTTGAAATATTTATGATGGAAATTATTATGAAATAATTTATTAAAAGTGTAATAATGGTAAGGGAATGAAAATATTCTAATTTAATTAAGTAATTAAATTAGAAGGGTAATAATTTGTTAAATAAAGTGGAGTTTATATTAAATAATTAAGTGAAAATGTAACTAATGAATGTCGTGAATACATATGGTATGTGTGTAGGATTTGTGGTGAACGGAAGTAGTAATCGTTTAGCCTACGCACGAGGCAAGTTCCTAAACCTTGTTTCTTTACATAAAGCAAGTTCCTTATTCTATCTTGTTTATTATTGTTCAAGTTAAGATTTCATATTAGATGTTATCATTCTTTAAAAACATAATTCCTGTTATACAATACTTATTCGATTGTATACATCTTGAACTTTATTATTCAAATTGAATATCAATTATTATTGAACCTTGTAGGACTAGCGAACGACTAGTCCATAGTTGATGAACGTTCTAAATTTTAGAACCATTGTTGAGCTGATCTAAACCAAACTTCCTTTGGTGTGGACTCTAATGTCAAACTGAGATGAACAACCCTGTTATAGGGGATTAATTACTCTTTATCGTTAAGATATTGTGCACAATATGGTACTAAGGGATGATCCCCCTAAGTAAGAGAAGAAGAGTTCATAGTCTTATGACTGCTAAAGGTTTCAAGTATAAACACTTGACAACCTAGGACATAGTTCAAGGTCTTATGACCCTCAGAAGTTATTTTGATTCTTGTTATTCATTCTTGATTCAAAAGCCGAGTTTTTCTTGTTACAAAAGTTTTTGATTCACTCGCATGTTATTATTTTATTGTTGTAATATTATACTTGTGGGCAATCGTGCTCACTCTTGCGTAATAATAACATTGCAGTTAAGAACGAAAGGTCTGACGAGCCTTCTACTAGGAAAGGCAAGGGCAAAGCTAATAAGTGATGAAGACTTGTTATTTAATTTTAAGAATTTTTATTGTCAAGACTTGATGTTGTTTAAGACTTATTATTTGTTTATGTTTCCGCACAGATGTTTAAGGTTAATTTGACCTGAGATTGTATTTATTATTCAGATGTTGTAACCCCATAAGGGGATGATCTATTTCTATTTATTGCATGGGTTGCATTTATTGTGGGTAGATAGATATATGATATTTGTACAGTGAACACCAAATCCCGTGGAACTGAAGTACCCGAATTTGGGGGTGTCACACTTGGAATTCCTAGAATTCGAACAACAATCAGGGTGCCATCTCTATGCAAATATTCCCACCCAAGAAATTATCAGCAGAAAAAGTAGTATACTAATTGTATACCAAACTCTGAAAAGAAAAAAAAACCCACTTTTGGTTTTGATTCCTGGAAGAGAATCTCAAAAGGAATTTATTTTATAGCCATGGATTTGGACTCAAAATCCATTTTGGTTTATAGTAACCAGTCGACGGAGATAAGGGAGATAATCGTGGGTCACGATTAAAGGATACCTAAATGTATTAATTTTGTAAATAAATATGAAAAAATGTATTAATTTTGTAATTATTTTATCTATGCACCATTATTGTAATTATTTCTAAAAATGTACTAAAATATGTAATTAATCCTAAAATAAATATGGGTTTTGGGAGCCCGAAGGGCTTATCAAGTTCGAAGGTAAAGCCTAAGTGGAAGGGGAGCTAGAATATAATTAACATTGGCTCATTGGGTCGAGCCCAATTGCAATCACTAAGGTAGTATAGCTATCTTCGTACAAATCATCCACTTGGAAGGAGGCCATGTAAGACCCCAGTTTTTATAAATAAAGATGAATTTTCTATAAATATTATTTTTGAATATTATGGAATAATTTGATATAATGTTATAGTTGTGGGTAATATTTATAAATTTTGCAAAAGTATACAAGTGGTTATATTATATTCGATTGGTGGGGAATATTCGGTTTAGCGAGGAATATTAAATAACGGGCTCAATCATTGGTGGACCCTACAAATGTAATTATTATCGGATTGAGAAAAAGACAAAAATATTTTATTGAAATAACAATGGAAGTTTTTACCGGTTGATCTTTGTTGAACTACTCGGTAGTAAAGTAAAAGTATGCGATGCGTGTGGTTGCATAGTAGCACACGGTATTGATTATTGATGCTTATGTGAAAGTCACTTAGTTTGATTCCATTATTGTTTATTAATAATATGAATTATTATAGCGATAATGACGTTTTGTTTTATTAAGTATTATTAACGTAATAAAAAATGTAAACATCTTTTATATAAAAATGAATACTTTATTAAAGTTATTTTATAAATAAAATATATTATATTTTATTATGCATAGTGTTGCATAGTGTTTTGCATAGTATTTGCATAGTAAAATGTTTTTATATAAATAGAATATATTATATTTTATTTAAAAGATTTTGCTTTAAATATGGATAAATCGATTAAAGTAAATCAATCTGGACCGTTCATGGATTAATTCTTATGCATTCCATTTTCCTATAAATAGAAGCTCATTCCTTCATTATTTTCCTACGAATTCATTGAAACTCTAGAGAGAGAATTATAGAGAGAAGCTATAGAGAGAAAGTTATAGAAAGAAGAAGAGAGTATTCTGCTACTTCACCACTTCTATATTCGGTTCTTTTACTAAGGGGTATTATTTGTTGTACAGAAAGTATGTTATTCTTTCTTCTTGAAGAGAACTTCATTATTCCATTCACTATTATTACATTGGAATAACTTTTGTAAAAGTGGCATACCTTATACATAACTTTTATATCACGCGGTATACCCTATACTTGGTGAAATCCTTATGTTATTCCATTGCTTATTATTACATTTGGAATAACTTTTGTATCTGTGATCACCCTATACTTGGTGACATTCTTCTATTATTACATTTGGAACATCCTGCATGCATGTGTTTTACACACGGTTAAAATCTTTATTATTATTACATTGGAACATCACATCATGTGTTTTACGGACTGGTTCCGCTTTTTATTATTATTCTGTTGGAACATCCTCGCTCATGTGTTTTACACCGACTGGTTCCGTCTTTATCATTCTGTTGGAATATCCTATCTGTGTGTTTTACACCGGATCTGGTTCCATCTTTATTATTCTGTTGGAACATCCTGTCGGTGTGAATTTCACCTGACCTGGTTCCGTTATTATTATTCTGTTGGAATAACCTGTCTATGCGAAGTACCGCATGCATGGTGATTTCTTTTGTTATTCCATTCTTTATTATACCCAGTTGGTTAAAACTTTGACTTCTATACTCCATGAAATTAGTAGAATATCCTTGATATTTGCGTTTCATCCAGTATCTTTTCATGGAAATATTCTTCTGATCATTCTTGAATTTTACTCTACAAAGCAGTATCATGTTGACAGTTTGGACGTTAAAAATTCCTGGATAAAATAATTCTTGAACTTGTTTTATTGAATTCTTATATCATTGTCATCATCCTCATTTTTATATTTTTTTAAAGTCATCTGTGGCCTGTAGAGCATGGATGGACTTGGTATGATTATGACCAGGGATTATTCGGTGTAATCATGACCGTAATGTTACAAATGATGTGGTAAAAAAAAAATCCTCTCGATGGTAGTAGTGCATTGATGGATGATTGTTGGCATGATCATGACCATTAATGAATACACAACTATTCTTGGTCGTAGTGCGAGAATAATTGTGATCGTGATACTAAAAGAATATCCTCGTCAGTAGAAGTCGCGGGTGATTCGATGATGTGGATTATTTATTAAAGTGAGTCTCATTTATGACGATGATGAAAAAACCTTTAAAATCATAAAAGATAGTAGATTTTATTTTCTACTTGACTCTTTTAATGGATTGCATATTCACATATAGATTAAACTGGTTGTCTATTGTATTTTATCGGTTTAACATTGTTGAAGACTATTGATAATTTATTTTGCATTATCTTAGTCATAATATTTCTTCTTTGGGCTAGTTGAGCTCACCCTTTCTTTCACCGTTTCTTCTCTTGAAAATGAGAATATAGGTGACGAGTCGGAAACGAGTGATGGTCCCGAAGATAGCATTAGTAGTCCTCACTATTCTGCGAAATAGTGTGATAATAATTGTAATGAGGACTTTTTGTTTGAGTTTGTATAATATCTAGTAGACGATATTTGTATTTAAACTCACGGTTTATATAATTGTACCTACGACAGTTATGTTAATAAGTTGTATTTAAATTACATACCATGTAAGTGGCGACCCAAGATGGGTGATGTATACCTAATTTTGGGGCGTCACGGTTGGTATCAAAGCTAAGGGATATGATCCTGGCTAAGATGTGAGAAAAGTACTAGGAGGGAGAGAGGGGAATACCTTTCATAGTATGACCTACCTAAGTTTTGTGTGCTATTTTATTGGTCGGTTGAATATAAAGATAATTGTTAAATGTCAATTAATCTTTTGTTTTGTGGCGATGTCTCAAAATGACATCCGAGAATGTTGAGAATAGCAATGGAGCACGAGCGATCGTTGATTCACCACATATCAATAATCGGGATAATATGCATCGTGAGAAGGCGACAATCCTCATGCAAAACAACAACACCGACCAAATGATGAATGATCAAATGTTCGAGAGGCTTTATGCAATTTATGCAACAAAGAAAGTGAGGCGACTCTCGTCCAAAAACGTAGGTGGAAACACGGAAAACTCTCGGTGGTCACCGCTAAACAATTCAAGGAGCCGGGACCACCGGAGTTTAAGGGAGAGCAAAACCACTTCAGGCGGAAGCATGGATAAAGCAGATTACCAAGATATTTGATGTCTTGGGATGCTCCGAGGAGCAAAAGGTTCCCTTCTCAGCCTTTATGTTGCGCGCGAGAGGCAGACATCTTGGTGGGAATCGGTAAACGTACTCGACTTCATTGTCTTGAAGATATCTTGGGAGAAGTTCCAGGAGCTGTTCAACGACAAATACTTTCCTGAAAGTATTCGCCACATGAAGGAGGTGGAGTTTATCAAGTTGGAACAAAACAATATGACCGTGTCGCAATACGAGGCAAAATTTGCGGAGTTATCACGGTTTGCGTCCCACTTGGTGGATAATGAAGAGAGAATGGCGCGAATGTTTTTAAGAGGTTTGAAGTCGGAGATACGTCAACATCTTATTTCTCATAAACTGTGTTTGTATTCAGATGTTGTAAATAGGGCTCAGTTAGTGGAGAGCGATAACGAGTCAACGCAACTAAAAGAGAGCGGTAAACAAAGTTATAATACCAAATGAGAGTAGTCATCGAGCGGTGACAACAAGCGTGGAGGAATCAACGGGCGGATATGGTAACCACTTGGTGGTAATCGAGGCCAAAACAATAAGAATGGACATTTCAAGAAACGGAGATTCAACAATGATGGAAAGACGCGTCAAAGACCAAAGACCAAGTTGTTAAGGAAGGAGAAAGACCACCTATCATATGCTTCAAATGCGGAGAAGAGGGACACATCAGTCCGAACTGTGCCATGCCGTCCAAAGCATGTTATAATTGTGGAAGAGAAGGTCACTTAGCTCGATTTTGTCGTTTACCGAAGACAAATTCAACTAGGATGGAGGCACCAAAGGCCGTCCCGTAAAAGTCAAAACCAAACCGATGGTCTGAGGAGAGCGTTTGTTGTGACCTCCCAGAGAGCAAGGAACCCGAATGAGGTCATCACGGGTAAGCTTATCATAAACTCTAATGAAGTCTACACTTTATTTGATACTGGGTTCTACCCATTCTTTTATTTCTCCTACTTGCGCTCATCGATTAAATTTGACTCGGAGAAATTAGACTTTGACTTATCTGTGGAAACTCCGTTGGGAGAAACCTTCATTACATCCATTGCTTTATAAGTCTTGTTTGGTTCAAATCGGTACCCTCACATTACCCGTCGATCTTATTTCATTAAAAATACTTGCATTTGGCGTGATTCTAGGATTGATTGGTTAACTACTTATCATGCAAAATTGATTGTTTTAAATAAGGTTGTTAGCTTTCATATTCCTAATCAACCTATTATCTTGAATTCAAACGACCAAACCATTAAAATCAATCACGGTCATCTCAAGCCATAAAGCTATTCGTTTATTGAAAATGGATGTCAAGCTTTCTTAGCTCATGTCACGATTTAAACAAAAATACGCCGGTTTTGAGCGATATTTCTATTGTTAATAAATTTCTGACGTATTCTAGAAGAACTTCACGGCCTACCCCGGAGCGTGAAATTGAATTTTGTATCGACCTTGAACTTGGTACAAAACCTATTTCCAAAGCCCCATATCGAATGGCTCTATTGAACTTCGTGAGTTAAAGACCCAATGCGCAGGAATTGTTAGACATTGGCTTTATTCGTCCTAGTACTTCTCCTTGGGGTGCTCTGTTCTATTACGTGAAGAAGAAAGATGGGAGTATGCGACTTTGTATTGATTATCGGGAGTTGAATCATGTCACCATCAAAAATAGGTATCCATTGCCACGTATTGATGACTGTTTGACCATTGCAAGGAGCCAAATTCTTTTCAAAGATTGATCTTAGTTAGGATATCACCAATTGAAGATTAGAACCGACATTCCAAAGACGGCTTTAACTCTCAGATGCGGGCATTATGAATTCCTAGTCATGTCCTTTGGATTGACTAATGCTCTCTGCTTTGCCTTCATGGATATGATGAACCGAGTATTCAAGGAATATTTAGATCACTTTGTGGTCGTCTTTATTGATGACATCCTTATTTATTCCAAAAGCCGTGAAGATCATGAAAGCAACACTTGAGGCCGACACTCCAAAAGCTTCGTGAATATAAGCTTTATGCCAAGTTGAAGAAATGCGAGTTTACGGCTTGAAGAAGTAGCATTCCTTGGGCACGTGGTATCAAGTCATGGAATATCATTGACCCGTGAAAGATTGAAGCTATTCAAAGTCGGGAACAACCTAAATCGATGGACCGAAAGTCACGTAGCTTTCTGGTTTAAATTTGGTTATTATCGGAGATTTGTGGAAGGATTTTCTCGAATCGCTACTCCATTGACTCAAATGACTCGAAAGATACAAAGTTTGATTTGGAGCGAAGAATGTGAGAAGAGTTTTCAAGAACTCAAGAAGAGACTTATTTCAAAGACTGCTACGACAATACCATTTGCCTCGGAGGATTTGTCATCTACAAAGTGATGCTTGAGCAAAGGGTTGGGATGTGTTCTTATGCAACATGGAAAGTTATAGCTTTATGCCTCATGACAACTCAAAGAATATGAGAGAATTATCCTACTCATGATCTGGAGTTAGCGGTTGTGTCTTCAGACTTAAAATTTGGAGGCATTACTTGTATGGGGAGAAAGTGGAGATCTTTACGATCATAAAAGCCTCAAATATTTCTTCACTCAAAAGGAACTCAACATGCGACAACGACGTTGGCTTGAACTGCTGAAAGATTATGATCATACCATCCAATACCATCCTCGAAAAGCGAGCGTGGTAGTGGCGCATTGAGTAGAAAGATCGTATGCAGAAGAAAGTGCGTTATTGTCAACACAAAGGCCCATTTTGTGTGACTTGCAAAGGATGGAGATAGAGTTAAAGACTCCGGGGACGCATGTGATGATAGCAAATATCTGAGTAGAACCGACTTTAATCGATAAAGTTAAAAACCGCCAAGCTACGCACTGGAGCCGATGTATGAAAAAGAAAGTGCTGAGGGTGCTATCTTGGAAGCAAGAATCGATGAAGAAGGAATACTTGAGTCAACTCCAGACTTTGTGTTCTAACGACCGATTTAAAGTATAATATCATGATGGAGGCGCACAACACACCATTTGCAATCCATCTCAGGAGTACCAAATGTATCATGATATTAAATGTACATTTTGGTGGAGCAATATGAAGAGGAGATAGCGCTTGCTTATTTCAAGGTGTCTAACTTGTCAACGAGTTAAAGCGGAGCATCAAGTACCAAAAGGTCCATTGCAACCACTTGAAATTCCGGAATGGAAGTGGGAGCACATTACCATGGATTTCGTTCTGGGGCCTTCCTAAGGTTTCTCAAGGCATTGATGCGATTTGGGTCATTGTTGATAGATTGACCAAGTCTGCTCATTTCTTCCGACAATCGAAAACTTATACACTTGAACGTCTTGCTCGTATGTACATAAACGAGATTGTAAAGATCGCATGGTATCTGCAGTATCCATAGTTTCTACGATCGAGACCCAAGATTCACTTCACGATTTTGGGTTAGTTTGCAAAAAGCTATGGGCACGGACTTACGATTTAGCTTTCGGCATATCATCCTCGAATTTACGGACAATTGGAGAGGACTATTCAAACTCTTGAAGATCTATTAAGACTCGTGTTCTTGATTTCAAGGGGGAGTTGGGACAAGTTTTTACCATTGGTGGAGTTTTCCTACAACAACAGCTTATCAAGCAAGTATTGGCATGGCTCCATTCGAGCGTTGTATGGAAGAAAGTGTCGTTCTCGGTATCTTTGGGATGAGGTGGGTGAAGCAACGTTGTTGGGGACCGGAGTTGGTACGTATGACTACGGAAAAGATTCAAACGATCCGACAACGTATAAAACCTCACAAAATCGATAAAAAGAGTTATCTTGATCTTCATCGAAAGGACGTGGAATTCAATATAGGAGATCGTGTGTTGTTAAAAGTTGCTCCATGGAAAGGAGTTACAAGATTTGGAAAGAGAGGGAAACTTAATCCTCGATTCATCGGTCCATTTTAATCCTCGATCGAGTAGGAATCGCTTCTATAGACTTCGCTTTCTGCCAAATATGTCTAAGTGTTCATAACGTTTTTCACATATCCATATTACGTAAATATGTGAAAGACCGAACCATATTATTGAGTTAGAACCCCCACGAAATAAGCGGAAGATTTGGCGTATGAAAGAGGTTCTGTTCAAATTTTGGATAAGAAGGAACATATTCTACGCTCCAAGGTTATACCTCAAGTCAAAGTTTTGTGGAGGAACCACGATGTTGAGGAAATGACTTGGGAGTTAGAATCAAATGAAATCAAGGTATCCTTACCTCTTCGACATACCAGTCGTACCCTAATTTCGAGGGCGAAATTTCATAAGAAGGGAGGTTGTAAGACCCAGCTTTTATAAATAAAGATGAATTTTCTATAAATATTATTTTTGAATATTATGGAATAATTTGATATAATGTTATAGTTGTGGGTAATATTTATAAATTTTGCAAAAGTATACAAGTGGTTATATTATATTCGATTGGTGGGGGAATATTCGGTTTAGCAGGAATATTCGTTATAACTACTCAATCATTGGTGGACCCTACAATGTAATTATTGTTTGATTGAGAAAAGACAAAAATATTTTATTGAAATAACGGCGGAAGTTTTCTACCGCTGATATTGTTGAACTACTCGGTAGTAAAAGTACGATGTCGTGTGGTTGCATAGTAGCACACGGTATTGATTATCGATGCTTATGTGAGAAGTCACTTAGTTTGATTCCATTATTGTCGATTAATAATATGAATTATTATAGCGATAATGACGCTTTTGTTTTATTCAGTATTATTAACGTAATAAAATGAAACATCTTTTATATAAAAATGAATACTTTATTAAAGTTATTTTATAAATAAAATATATTATATTTTATTATGCATAGTGTTGCATAGTGTTTTTTGTAGTATTTGCATAGTAAAATGTTTTATATAAATAGAATATATTATATTTTATTTAAAAGATTTTGCTTTAAATATGGACCGTCCGATTAAAAGTAAATCAATCTGACCGTTTCATGGATTAGTTCTTATGCATTCCATTTTCCTATAAATAGAAGCTCATTCCTTCATTATTTTCCTACGAATTCATTGAAACTCTAGAGAGAAATTATAGAGAGAAGCTATAGAGAGAAAGTTATAGAAAGAAGAAGAGTATTCTCGCTACTTCACCACTTCTATATTCGGGCCTTTCTTTTACTGAGAAGGTATTATTTGTTGTACCGTGGGTGTTATTCTTTCTTCTTGAAGAGAACTTCATTATTCCATTCACTATTATTACGCTGGAATAACTTTTGTAAAAAAGTGGCATACCTTATACATAACCTGTATACACGCGTATACCCTATACTTGGTGAAATCCTTATGTTATTCCATTGCTTATTATTCATTGGAATAACTTTGTATACGCTGCTCTACCCTATACTTGGTGACATTCTTCTATTATTCATTGGAACATCCATGCATGTGTGTTTTACACCCACTGGTTAAAATCTTTATTATTATACATTTGGAACATCCTGTCTGCATGTGTTTACACAGGACTGGTTCCGCTTTTATTATTATTACATTGGAACATCCTCGCTCGTGTGTTTTACACCGACCGGTTCCGCCTTTTATCATTCTGTTGGAATATCCTATCATGTGTTTTACACCGGATCCGGTTCCATCTTTATTATTCTGTTGGAACATCCTTCGCTTGCATTGTGATTTCACCGACTGTTCCGCGATTATTATTATGTTGGAATAACTTTTTTGCTATGCAATCGCATGCATGGTGATTTCTTTTGTTATTCCATTCTTTATTATACCCAGTTGATTAAAACTTTGACTTCTATACTCCATGAAATTAGTAGAATATCCTTGATATTTGCGTTTCATCCATATCTTTCATGGAAATATTCTTATCATTCTTGAATTTTACTCTACAAAGCGAAGATCATGTTGACAATTTGACGTTAAAAATTCTGGATAAAATAATTCTTGAACTTGTTTTATTGAATTCTTATATCATTGTCATCATCCTCATTTTATATTTTTTTAAAAGTCATCTCGGCACATAGAGCATGGATGGACTTGGTATGATTATGACCGAGGATTATTCGGTTGTAATCATGACCGTAATGTTACAAATGATGTGGTAAAAAAAAAAATCCTCGATGGTAGTAGTGCATTGATGGACGATTGTTGGCATGATCATGACCATTAATGAATACACAACTATTCTTGGCAGTAGTGCGGGAATAATTGTGATCGTGATACTAAAGAATATCCTTGGCAGTAGTGTGGGGGTGATTCGATGATGTGGATTATTTATTAAAGTTTGAGTCTCACTATAACAATGTGATGAAAAACCTTTAAAATCATAAAAGATAGTAGATTTTATTTTCTACTTGACTCTTTTAATGGATTGCATATTCCTACTGCAGATTAAACCGGTTTGTCTATTGTATTTTATCGCTTTAACATTGTTGAAGACTATTGATAATTTATTTTGCATTATCTTAGTCATAATATTTCTTCTTTGGGCTAGTTGAGCTCACCTTTCTTTTCACCGTTCTCTTGAGAAATGAGAATATAGGCGGGACGAGTCTGGGAAACGAGTGATGGTCCCGAAGATAGCATTAGTAGTCCTCACTATTCCGTGAAATAGTGTGATAATAATTGTAATGAGGACTTTTTGTTTGAGTTTGTATAATATCTAGTAGATTTATATTTGTATTTAAACTCACAGCTTTATGTCGTATTGTATACCCACAGTTATGTTAATAAGTTGTATTTAAATTCTGTACCATGTAAGTGGCGACCCAAGATGGGTGATGTATACCTAATTTTGGGGGCGTCACAGGCCACTTGAAAAGGCTCCATCAGAATCGTTTGTCTACCCCAATAATGATCCATCAAAAATATTTTCTCCATAAATGTCAGGTAACCTATAACAAAATGAGACCTGTTAAGATATTCAGACATTTATATATCAACATGTGTATATAGACATACAATAAAAATAGGTAGGGAGAAAAAAAATGAGAGTTATCTCTTATTCTTCACGCAACACAACTCTTGATTGATCGAGCTTATGGTTTGAACAAGTGAGGATGAGTGGGTATCCTCCTTTCGGTGGCAGTCATTCGAGTGGGTTAAATGTCTTGATAGGATCTCCAATCTTTCCATATAGTTGCCTTCTTTTCAAAGCTAGCATCCCATCTCAGGTCTTTTGAATCACTTGGTTGTTTAGGAGTACACAACTAAGTTGATTTTCTTCATACTCAATTCCTCTAAGTATTCAAAAGCTTTTTTCTAGGTATCCAGTCGCTGTAAAGTCTTTGGGCCCTAAATTTGACCTCAACACTTCTTTAGTAGTAATCATGATCCATTATGTCTTTTTGTTTAGAAAGGTTCAATCCTCTTTAGATCTTAGACTCTCATGTATATTGAGCTTCTCTAACTAGAGGAGCTCATCCATGTAGTGATCCGGTGTGCCACTTAGTGATTCTCGGCTATGCTTGATGAGTTCCCAATATATTTATGGCATCTAGCTTGATTCCAAGTGAATTTCTTTTTTTAATCTTGACAAACTCAATAGTTATCTTGAAAAGATAAAATACACAATTTTTAGTGTATTGTTAAACATCATGACATAATAAATATCAAATTATGTAGGTACATCCATGTTGTACCAAGTGTTGTCATTTTGTAATGGCCTGGAAATGAATTAGTCACATGTATCACTCAGAGTGATATATAAATGGCAATATATATCAATTTGAAAAATGACATATGCTCATAATATAAAATAATAGTAATATTATTCTGCAACAGAGTTCGGAAGTTAAGGAGGGTTCGGGTCAAGGAAAGCTCGGCCGACCCTATACTTAAGAACACAAGTTTTGAGTATTTTAGCCGATATCTAGCTGACCTCCTTTTAAAAACTTTTGATTTCAACTACACATGTCCCATATTCCTTTTCTTTTCAAACATGCATTTGGACAAAGAAAGAAAAAAAATTACTTTGGAAGATTGAGATTTTCCTTCATTCTACAAAGATTCTCTTTCTTTTCCTTGTCGAATCAATGTAGCCCTACTTTCTTATGAAAGATTGGTTTCCTTGTCGAATTAGTGTAATATTGTTTCCTTATGCAAGATAAGTTAGAGTTTGTTCATGAATGTTGTGAAGGAGGCTAAAAATATATAATATACATAATGCAAGTACAATGTGTATAATTGTTAAATGTAGAAGTCGAGTATCATGTACACATGGTGCAAAATAATTTTTTTATTTAGATGCATACCCAATGAACTAAATATCAATTTAGGTCCAAATCACATGCTAAATGTATCAATATTCTTTACTCAAATATTGATAGTCCATGCATAAAGAAAAAATTAATCATGTCGAATCTTGCATAGTCAAGAATCCTAAGTTGGTCTTAGGAGTTTATTAACCTAATTAATTATTATTTTTATTTTTATTTTATTTTTAATATTTTCATATCTTGATAATAAATACTTTATTTTTCACATAAATAAAATCCTCAAGAAATTAAAAGAAATCGTATAGTGTACTTCCATTGGTTTAAAAAGTATAAGTTATGGAGTCAGTCATGCCCCCGATTTTCTTTAATTTATGAAATCAAAAAGTAAAGAAAACTTCTTGAAATACTTCCTTGAAATTTTTGCTTAGTTGCTGTAATTAGTGAACTTTTGACTCTCGTTGTTTTAATCTATGATTTTTTTCCAGATCTTGTTTTGATAAGTTTTATCGGTGAGACCTCTATAGCTCTAGTCTTTAATGACATTTACCAGTGATTTCTTCTCATGTCTAATCCTTGATGATATTTGTTAGTTCCCAGTAGGCACAATATAGATCTAGAAGGGGGGGGGGGGGGTTGAATAGATCCTTTTTCTTTCAAATACTTTTCTCATTTATTTTGTATGGCTAATGAATTAGCATATGACAAACATAAGAATATTTTCATGCACAGCGGAATAAGTAAAAGCTCCCCTTCATTGATATATTCATAATCATACATATATTGTTCTTAGAGTTAGTTCGGTTGTAAGCAGTTAAAATATACATACCAGTTATAGCAGTTAATGTACATAATGTAAATGACATAAAGTAAAAGACACAAGGGGTTTTAAAGGGTTCAGAGACTCAAGCTCCTAATCCACTCTTCTACTTTCAACTAACAGGATTTCTACTAAGGAAGGGCAGCACCCTGAATCACTAAGATTCTTTCAAGGCCAATAGCCTTGGTACTTTAGTTCACTAAGAACTCTTTAAGGCCAACATCCTTGGAACTACTCTAGTTCCCTAGGAACTCTTCAAGCCCAGCAGGCTTGGAACTTCATTTAGTCCCTTCAGACAAGGACCCCTCAGGCCTTGGCTTCTTCTTGTTGTTGTTTGTTGTTGTTGTTGGTGTTGATCTGCAAAGATGTCATTAAGTTTGAACATCTTTTGTACTTAGCAGCTTGGTGTGGTCCTCTTTGCAGATGATCACATCTTCATACGACGGCACAATCATTGGTAGACCCCACAACGGAATTATTGTCGGATTGAGAAAATGACAAAAATATTTTATGAAAATAACAGCGAAAGTTTTATCGTTAATCGTTGAAACACCCGTGTTAGTTAAAGCGAGAATACACGTGGTTGCATAGTAACACTGTGATTGATTATTGATGCTTACGTGAGAAGTCACTCAATTTTTTTTAATTATTGTTTCAATGAATTGTTGCATAGTATCTCACGTTATTTGATTCAATTATTGTCGATATTTTATATATTATTAAATCAATAATTGAGATGATGAAGTTATTAATATTATTATTTGCAATATTAACAATGTCTAGAAGTTACTTGCAAGGAGAGGTTTGGTCACCTAATTTATTGCGCCAATAGGAGAAATCCTTATTGAAAGCCCCACTTTCACGAGAAACGACACAGTGGATTAATAGTGTGAATTATAATAATGATGATGAAGTTTTGTTTTATTAGTATTATTAATGTAATAAAGCAGAAAAGCTCTTTATATAAAATGAATACTTTTTATAAAGTTATTCGTTTTATTAGACTATAAATAGAATATATTATATTACATTATGCATAATATTTTGCATAGTAAAATCTTTTATATAAAATGTAATACTTTTATAAAGTTATTTGTTTTATTAGACTATAAATAGAATATATTATATTTTATTATGCGTAGTGTTTGCATAATTGCACTGCATAGTGGTTTTGCATAGTAAAATCTTTTTATATAAAATAAAGCTTTTTATATAAAGCAGAATACTTTTATAAAGTTATTCGTTTTATTAGATTATAAATAAAATATATTATATTTTATTTAAAAGATTTTATTTATTAGAATATTTTATAGTAAACCAATTTGGACGATCCAGTTTAAAAGTAAATCAATCAGGACCGTTCAGAATTAGTCACTATTAGGTCCATTCTCCATAAATAGAAGCTCATTTCCTTCATTATTTCTTACAAATTCACTAAAATTCTAGAGAGAGAAACTATAGAGAAAAGAAGAAAAATATTCTCGCTACTTCACTACTCATATATCCGATTGTTCTAAGGTAAGGGATATTATTTGTTGTACTTCGTAAGAAGTATTATTTCTTTTGTATTCATGAAGAGAACTTACATTATTCTATTTTTCTTATTATGGTGGAATAACTTTTGTATCACTGCCTCACCCTATACTTGGTGAAATTCTTACATTATTCCATTCTTTATCATTATGTTGGAATAACTTTGTCATCCAAGTACCGCATACATGGTGAAATTCTTCATTATTCCATTCTTTATTATTACATTTGGAACATCCACATGCGTGCGTTTACGCATGACTGTTCCGTTATTTATTATTACTGTTGGAACATCACAGCCGGTCAGTGAAGTTACTTTGCCCGACTGTTCCGTTATCTATTATTCCGTTAGAATATCTCGTTTGCATTTGTCTTGATCTATCGCATGCTCTAGTGACAATTTGGACGTTATTAATTCACTGGATAAATTAATTCTTGAACTTGTTTTATTGAATTCTTATATCATTGTTATCATCCTCATGTTTATATTATGTTGAAAGTCATCTGTGGACTATTGTACATAGATGGACTTGGTATGATTATGACCAGGGATTATTAGGGTATAATCATGGCCGTAATGTTATAAATGATATGGTAAAAGTCCTCATTGGCCCGTAGTGCATTGATGGATGTTTTGGCATGATCATGACCATTGATGAATACGAATATCCTTGGCCCGTAGTGCATGGATAATTTGTGGTTGTGATATCTAATGAATATCCTTGGCCGTAGTGCAAGGATGATGTGGATTATTTATTAAAGTTTGAGTCCCAAATGATAAAAGTGATGAAAAACCTTTTAAATCATAAAGATAGTAGATTTTATTCTCTACTTGACTCTTTTAATGGATTACTTGTTTATTGCAGATTAAACTTGATGTTTGTTATATTGTATCGGTTTAACAATGTTGAAGGCTAACGATAATTTATTACGTATTATATTAGTCATAATATTTCTTCTTTTGGGCTAGTTGAGCTCACCTTTTACTTTCATTGTTCTCTTGAGGAAATGAGAACGCGTAGCGCATGAGGACTAATTATCCGGGGAGCGGAGTGACGGTCCGAATAATAGCATTAATAGTCCTCACTATTACATTAAATAGTGTGATAATATATTTAATGAGGACTCAATTGAGTGTGGATATTGTCTAGATAACAATATTTATATTAAAACTTACTGACATATGTTTTGTCGTATTTTACAC